>CM042889.1:19106036-19500617 GCA_023653495.1 Melastoma candidum
TGTCACTGTTGTTGTAGGATAGAAAACTTAGAAAACAGTGAAGATCCTTTTCCGCTTTTAAGCATATAGTTGTTAAAGCGTCGAAGCGCAACCATCCCAAATCGCTTTAAGCGCAAGGCGCAAGGCGCGCTTTTATCATGTACCTAAGTACAACTGGCCAAGTAATTTTCAAGATAGAGGACTTATATAGCAAACATCTATATTGTAATTCTTCTCAATAAAGTACAGTTCAATTCATTTTTTTCATGATTTTCTCCGATAAAAATGTCATGGGCTCTTTACAAATCGGAAAATGAGATAAAAAACAGTTGGAAAATCTAGCCTCAGAGCGGAATTCCTTATCAAACGCACCATCAGTTGCCACAAGATGGCGAGTTCCAAAAATCCTAAACATCCAAAAAATCATTCACCAAATTCACCACCTCGGCCAAATTCATTGAAATCCCCACCAAAGGCAATGACAGACGAGTGGGAAGGGTAGCGGCAAAGGAAGAGGAATGCTGTGGAGGAGGGGGAAGGGCAGCAACAGAGGATGGGCAGCGACTGAGGATGGCAGCGACTGAGGATGGGCAGCGACTGAGGATGGGGAAGGACGGGGGAAGCGCGCCCCTTGGAGGGCTTCATGCAGGCCGCTCCATCGCTATGAAGCAAAGCGGCGAGAGGTCGCTTCGCCGTGCTTTTGGGCTTTAAGCGTGCTTTTAACAGTTATGCTTTTAAGAGTAAAAGTATGGAAACCAAAAACTCTTTTCCATCTTTTCATTTTTCATTTTTTTATCTTTTTCTTTAAACAAACAGCTTTTCCATCTTTTCATCAAAATCAAAAACTGAAAACCAAAAACATCTCACCAACCAAACAGGCACTTAGTTTTTCAGTAAGATAGCTGCCCACCATTGATGATGATCTTCATGCCTTGTATTCTTGGATGTTTTGAGAAAGGAATGTCAAAGAAGAACAAAACCTTTGTACTAGGTTATCTTGTCAGAGTAGTCGAGTTTTGTTCCAAAATAACGTTAGTGCCGAAACTATTTAGCCAAATAAGGTCACGGGTTTGGAAATTCCCCAACTAATGTGGCGAAATCGGCTAAAACCTTGCAAAGGCCGACTTCCATCATGAAGGAAGTCGGGCTAACGCCGATTTCAGCCTAGCCGACGTGAAGTCGGCCTTACAAAGGCCGACTTCATGCCATCTGTCCCACCCGCATGAAGTCGGCCTTACAGAGACCAACTTCATTACACAAAAAAAAAAAAACCAAATTTCCATATAATGCGCATATAATGAAAACTTCCATCTCTAATGAAAAAGGCCTTACAAAGGCGACTTTGCTGGTTTCTGACCAAAATCGGCCTTTGTAAGGCCGACTTCAGGGAAGTTTGTTTTTTTTTTTCAAAGTGTAGCGAAATCGGCTTTACAAAGGCCGACTTCATGCGAGTGGACGAATAGTATGAAGTTTGTCTTACAAAGGCCGACTTCGCTTGACGTGGGATGAAATCGGCTTTACAAATGCCGACTTCCTTCATGATGGAAGTCGGCCTTTGTAAGGCCGATTTCGCCATATTAATTGACAAATTTCTAAACTTGCGACCTTATTTGGCGAAATAATTTCGCCACTAATGTTATTTTGGAACAAAACTCCAGAGTAGTCTAGGCGATTTTGGTATAACTTGGGAAATACATGATTTTCTTACATTTTTCTAATGCTGAATTTCTCTGTGCATTATTGGAAGTTAAGGACCTCAACTTGAGTGCGCATGTTGTGTGTGTTATTCCTACATATTAATGTAACTTCATTGTGGAATTTAAAACTTGGGGTGATGTTTGAAATCATTTTTTTTACAATGTTTTGCCTTACTAATCATTTTCTAAATTTCTTGGAACAGGTTCCCTCGCCTTGTACGTATGCATTCTGACGAGATGGAGGTGAGGTGTTTGCTTGCGAGATTTACACTGATATTATATATTGCATTTAATCTCACGGAACTAAAATTTTTCCTCTTCAATAGATATGCTGGATTAATAAGTTTCCTTTTTCTTTCCTTGTAATAGGATATTCAAGAGGCGCATGCTGGGCAAATTGTTACTGTTTTTGGGTGGACTGTACTTCAGCCTTCAGGTCACTAACCCTGGTTTACATCTTTGATTGTGTTGCATTGCTTGGGAACTTAACACATTGGAAGATTCTAACAAGAAAATTACACTGGAAATGAAATTGCTATAATGTAGTCTATTTGCATAATCACGGGTAACTTTTTAGATGGTTCAAGATACCCTGTTTTTCCCTAAAAAATGCATCAGTTACCTTTGCATTGTAGTCATATTGATGTTATCTATTTTCTGAGATTGCAGGTGATACATTTACTGATGGGTCAGTTAGATACACAATGACATCTATGAATGTTCCGGAACCGGTAATGTCATTGGCTGTCTCTCCAGTTTCCAAGGATTCCGGGGCCAAGTAAGTTGCAAATATTAAAGCAAATTCCCTTCTTTCAGAATTTTTCTCAATCTTACTACACCTATCATTTACATAGTTCTCGAAAGCTTTAAACCGATTTGAAAGAGAAGATCCCACTTTCCGTGTTGGCTTGGATCCTGAAAGCGGTCAGGTATTGTTACTATCTACTGGATTTGTTTTTGGCTTTTCTCTTTTGAACATTTAATTTTCACTTACAAATACATATCTGTGGTAGACGATTATTTCTGGCATGGGGGAGTTGCATTTGGACATTTATGTGGAACGTATCCGTAGGGAATATAAGGTGGGTGCTCCTAGCTTTTCTATTATTAGGATGCTCTTGTGTTGACAGAAGTCCTCAGAAACCTTAGCCTGTCTTTTAACAGGTTGATGCAACTGTTGGCAAGCCTCGTGTTAATTTCAGAGAAACGGTGACGCAGCGTGCTCAGTTTGATTACTTGCATAAGAAGCAAACTGGAGGTCAAGGTCAATATGGGAGGGTTTGTGTGTAAGTTGGAACAATCATCAACTGGATATGCTTCATTTGTTGGTGAATGTTCATGTTAGGATGAGTAATTTCTGCTTTGGGTATTGAGCGACTATAATTACTCTTTTCTATTCGTTGATTTGGCCTTTGTCTGGCAGTTATATCGAACCACTTCCCACGGGCTCATCTGAGAAATTTGACTTTGAAAACATGATTGTGGGACAGGCCATACCATCCAGTTTTATACCTGCTATTGAGAATGGCTTCAAAGAAGCTGCCAACTCGTGAGCCTTCCTTTTGCTCCACGACTAATGCCATTCCATAGTACTCCTGAAAAATGGTTCTCTTTGTTGGACTTTGACGTATGTTTGTCTTTCTGATCCAAACAGAGGTTCGTTGATTGGACATCCAGTCGAATATCTCCTTGTTGTGCTGACAGATGGAGCATCACACGCTGTGGATTCCAGTGAGCTGGCGTTTAAACTGGCTGCAATTTATGCCTTTAGACAAGTAATGGTCCCTCCCAAAACAACAATAGAGAGGCCTTCTGGAAGGCCCAGATACTGCAATAGCATTTAGGAATCTGCAAGCATGATCTGGCCACGATGAGTTTTCATTAAAAAATTGCTCGTTGGTTTTGCAATACAGTGCTATTCAGCAGCTAGACCTGTAACATTGGAGCCAATAATGCTGGTAGACTTGAAGGTACCTACAGAGTTTCAGGGTTCTGTTGCCGGTGATATTAATAAGTGAGTATTATCATTTACCTTTCTAATGACTGTAGTTTACGACGTGCCATGACACTGTATATCTTAATTATTCAGGAGAAAAGGTGTAATTGTGGGCAACGACCAAGATGGGGATGATTCCGTAATCACAGCCCATGTATACCACCATCCTCTTTTCATTTTTCTTGCCTCCTACTAATATTGTTTTACTGCCTAAACAAATTTATACTGTTACCTACGTATCAAAAAAATTTATACTGTTACCTAATTGGACTTTCATTTGTGAGGAGCCATTAATTTTGAATAGTTTGCTTTATTGCTTCTGTAATCCTGGCTTTCTGCATCTGAGAAAGCCCCCTTCCCTTCTCCCCAACACCTGGATTACTTCGAGTAAAGTTTTGGCCAAGATGGAGCTCTATTATTGTAGGCTTTGTTTTCTCTGTTGCTAGCTTCAACAATTACTCGACATTTTTTCATGTTTGGCTTTTCAGGTGCCTTTGAATAATATGTTTGGCTGCTCGACTGCCCTTCGATCAATGACGCAGGTTAGGAATCTAAGGACTGAAGGACCCGATATCCCTTTTGTTGTTCTCTCCTTCCTTAACTTACGAATATGTTTTATTTTCAGGGAAAAGGTGAATTCACAATGGAGTACAAGGAGCACTTGCCTGTTTCCCAGGAAGTGCAAGCGCAGTTGGTAAACCAGCACAACGCGACCAAGAAGGCAGAATGATCGGGTTAGTTCTCGTTGGCCCTGCCATTCTTTTGCTGTAGACAATGAGAGTATAGTATGTTTTCTGACTGTAATATAGTACGACATTAGTTATCAATAGGGGTTAGATATCTTAATATTCAACATGTTTTGCCTCATTGATGTCTTGATTTTGATCCACGTGGTGGAATGATACATGGAATAAAGTGCTCAGCGGCGATGAAAGGACGAGTGTCCCATGCTGCAACAAATAGATCTGAATATGAACTCCCATGGCAAACCAAAAAAGTCTTTATTGCGAGATAATGTCTTGGATACTGACTAACGCTAGACTACTCCATCGTTCTAATTCGGGATGTCAGTTTGACCATTGATACTGGAGAAACAGAGGTAGTGAACAATAACTTGTCCCCAAGCTTGTCCCACAATGTCGTATAGAAGTACTTTAAGAATATCGCATTATGATCAGACACTATCGTCACTCTCAATCCATGCATTCCACTAATCTTATAAAAGTACAAGTTGGCAATTTGACGTATGTCGCCCCATTCCCCCGCGGTAGTGAAGTTTTTATCTTTGACAATTGTACCATCGCCAAGGATGAAATCCTTTTGCCTCTGAATTCACGGAATTCCGAGAACAGATTCATGTTAACATGCTCACATGGTCACGTTGATTAGGTACGAGAAGTAGAGTATAAAGGCCCTGGGATTGGAGTTAATATATTTTGCATGCAAGCAAATCGTGGATCATATTACCAAATAGTTGATACTTTTGCTCATCTTACGCCAAAAGTACTTGTATGCTTCTCAAGCGTCTCTTTCGACCTAAAATGTTCAGTAATTTATCTTACATGAACTTTCCGAATATTAAGTATCGAAACTAAAAAATTGAAGCACAATAAATCTTGCATTCCTTACATTTGCGTAGAATTCCTGCATGGCAGTGGCACCTTCATCATCTCGAAACCAGTATTGTTACGGGCATTTGGTTTGCGGAATTTGGGAGGAATGGTTCCTTCTCTACCCTAAGGAATGACCATTCCATCCGAAACGAATGCGATGGAATAGATTTCATTCAATTCCAAGCATTCATTCGTTGGTTTGGCCTTAATACTTGTGGAATGGAATGATCATTCCATTCCTTCCATCATTCCAAAAACCAAAAACACCATTAGATTTCACCACGGTTATTAGGGTGTTATTCCTCAAGCCAAACATTGTCACATTCTTTCCTTCGAATTTTCGCTTCAACACAAATATAAATGATTAACGGAACTCCACCCACTTTTGCATGTGGTACATAAGCTTGGTTTACTAATTATGTGTAGATATTAGTTTTTTTAAGGTAAAAGCAATGTCATTCGAATAATATACTATATTATATCATCTGAATATGATTTGTTCTCTTTTTTGTTAATTAAATTTGCGTTATAATTAGTAAAAATATATATTAGTATAATCCATGTTACCATCCATTATATTACTTTGAATTAAATAAAAATAAGGCCAACCGACTTGTATATTAGAGAAATAAATGTTTTCTATTCATGGTTTAGCTAATGCTTTATTCAAGTCTAATTCATGGTTTGACACATAATTTGGTCCATAATGAATATTTTATATTAAAATAATGGCTTTCTTAAAGCCTTAAAATAAGAGTTTGAAACTCATTACCTTAGTGAATGTCTCGAGCATTCTCCCATTGCATGATGGACGATACTCTCGTGGCTAGAGATTAAAACAACACTTATATTAAATATGACAATTTGTTATACTATATTCAGTCTTACAATCAAACTGTAAAATTTTTTATTTATAAAATTTTTATATGTCCAATTCGACAATATCCATAAATCATCTCTTTACTCATAAGGATTCAGATATTTTTAAAGAAATCGTCCTGAGGAAATCTACTAGTTGGGTGGTTTTTCATTTCACTTGCCTAGAAGCACTTCATCAAGCGATTCTAAAAATGGATTTGAGTAATTGCTGAGATATATGAGGATACCGGGTAAATTGAGGAAACACTCAAGTCCATTCCTCCAAAGTAACCTCTATCATATAAGGAATTCACAAAAAGAAGTTTTGTCAATAAGATTATCATATCTCCAATTTCTTTGGCGAGTTCTCACAATAACTTGTCAAATGTCTCCCTTGTTAGGGGCTCTTCATAAAGAGGCCTCCTGAAATGGAACATGATTCGATCAATAGCTGTGGTGCATAGGTCGACAAGGGAGATAGAAGACCAAGGTCACCCTCATTATACAAGTTCGCTGAAATGACTATTGAACATGGGCATTCTGTTACTAGTTCTCTTGTTGAGTTATGACGAAAACTCATCTGGAAATCCTTTGCTAACCCCTTCTAGAAGCATTGAGACATTCATTTATCGGGTATTATAGAGGCTATGTCAATTATGTTTGACAAACACTCAATCACTAGAACATCGAATCTCATCTTTTGCAAAAATATAGTAGATGTGATGATGAGCTTTATGAAGGACAAATATGAACAACTTGAGTATATCATAAGTATGCTAAAGAATAAAGATCTTAGAAAAACATCTAATGAAGCAGGTTCTCATACACATGAAGATAAAAGTAAAATATATTTTGAATACGACCATGTACTAATGCTTTCATTCCAACTATAACAATGAAGCGACTAATAAAAGAAGCATCAAAAGATGAAATTAAGAGAAAATCTTCAATGTCTTCAACTTATTATAAGTCTTGCAGCTAGACGACTATGATTATATATATAATTTGATTGGAACAAGGATCCAAGGTAACGGTGGCTCCTTTTGTTGAGACTTGTAACAATGCAGCTACGGGCGACGACTTAATAGTTAAACAATTTTTCACTCCCTAAAGGAAAATGCCCTTGATGGATATGTAATCTTAAGCGGAACCCTTGACAATTGGAGAAAATCTAGAAAGCAAATTCTTGAACCGCTTCTATCGCAAGCGATATATGGTGATCATAACAGCTTACAAACACCTACTAATGGGAAGTAAGCATGTTGTCGATTATATATAGCATTGGAGGAAGTCAATCTTGAATTGTAGGGATCACTTATTAGGAATAACATTTACATGCATGTGTATTTACAGAATGTTTCAGGGGATCCATTATACTCTAGAAGAGATGAAACCCCTTTTTTTAGGAATTGACTATATGGACATGCGACATGATCACTACTAAAAGTTTGCCCAATGATCTCCAATAAAAGTATATGATAGACGAGCATCTTAAATATATATATATATATATATATCTAAAACAACTCTTTGTCAATGACCTTGACAAGGACTATTCTTGTGGTGCCTCAAAAAATTTATAAAGTGTTGGAAGAAGTGCATTTTATAGAGTTTAGAGCACACCAATTGGTCACATATTCCACTTTCAACCGAAGAGAATGGATCAATATTGGCCTATGATGGTAAAAGATTACATGAACCTTGAAAGCAACATCTAACTTGTCATCTTCATGTTAATTTCATCTATTAATCACTTGAGTTGTTATATCCTATTGTAGGGTCATAACTATATGATCTTGGGGGCTAGATGTTATAAAGCCTATCATGCCAAATTGTCTTAGGGTCATCACTATAATTTTTTGCAACAACTAATTACTTTTTGAAATAAACAGCACTGTTCGTTGATAAAGTAATAGATGATCATCTAATTCATATGGATCAATATCATATACCATTATGATATCTATATACATCCTTACGGATAATGGTCGAAACTTTAATAAAATGATAAGGATAAATTTTTTTGAATAATTCGGCTTAAAATAACTTTCATGTATAATACAACTCCAAATGGGTTGGAGGGTGGTTTAATAATAAATACATGATTTTATAAAGAAAGTAGTTTTCAAAGCCGAAAGAGACTTTGATGAAGGAGTTAGAGAAGATTTGTGGTAAAATATCCCACGTATGAAACAGCAACTCAAATGGTCTCACATTTCTTATGTTTGGTATGGAAGCAATACTCCTCCGCAGCAGCAAATTCCATCATATGAATGATTATAAATTATATGAAGCCCTGAACGAAAAACTTTCTAACGCACATAATGGATCGAGGGGAGGATGTCCAACTCGTTTTTACAAGAAAATTCCTCATTGCTCATTTCAAGCCGATGATTGATAACTCTATGAGAGTAGAATTATGTGGCACTCTCAATGAGACTATGTGGCTGATCATGCAAGTTTAGGTTAAATTTCGATGGTTATTTACACATTTTCCATGTACACCGGGATTTGGTGTTTTCTTAGTTTTCTTTAAGAGACAAGAGAAAGGTAGCAAATAAATACTTGCAGCTCTTCAAAAATATCCTGCCATAAGGATATAATCCAATAATTTATGGAACCATCTCATTACACGTTACCATAAATAATCATCCAACAGCATGCATCAAAGCTTTGTAGAAAGCATACATGTTGAGATCCAAAAAATAAACTAAAACGGTCCACGTGATGTTTTAATAAAAAGCGCGCATGGTATCCATTTTAAAATCATAGTTTTAACAAAGTGATGAATAACATTAAATATTTAAGCCTTTTAAAGGGTTTTTTCACTACAAGAGATTGCACGCGCAAACCACGTCGATACTTTGCGATATAACATAACTAAGATAAAGTAAAATATTTAATAAGATATCTAGTGATAATTTCTTCCCAACAAATGTGAAGGCACTTATTTTGCCAAGCAGAAATTAGAAAATGAGTTCGACGACCACATGCCTCAAGGGAGTCATCATAAACTTTTTGTGACCATTTACTCAAGTTATCAACGATTAAAATCTAATTAAGCACATAGTAGGGGAAGCTAATTATGGGAACATGTGATAATCCTCTGTTGGGGATGTCATCTTTAATTTCAACAATACATAGTCCATGTGAAATAAACCATGGCTCAAATTGTTGTAAAAGATGGAAATGATCCATTCATGCGGAAGATTATATCATGTCAGAAATGTCGTCATGATGAGTGTTGTCGCCGTGTCGAGAAGAGTGTTGTCGCCATGACGAGAAAATAATGTTGTGGCCACCAGTGAAGTCACTCTTCATGAAAAGAGTTATGTCCACGTTGAAGAATTCAGTGACGATGAAGATTGCAACTAATAAGGAATTAAGCTGTCGTTGAAGATGCCAAAGAATGGAGCCACTAAGATTCTCAACTACACAACCTCCATATCAACGAACTTTAAAGCTACAAAACCAAACCCCTAGTAGATTTGATTACTATAGTTTGTTTAACTAATTTCCAAGCTACTAAACCACTACCAAGGGCGAACACATATTTTGCTATGAGATCCTGTTTAATAATTACATCCCTTTAACATAATGTGAGAATCATTAAGCATGATGTTGTATTTTATTGTTCCTCTCAAATATTTGATAACTTGACCCAACGTAGTGCACTTGGTTGCTGAGTATATTACTTAGTCTAAACATAACATACGTAATGTCATGCCGAATGACTGTGTCTACATATATATATTTTGTAATACTTTGGTGCCACATCCGAATTTTCTTGAGATGAATACTACCATCATAACAAGTACACATAGGTGCCACATCCGAATTTCCAAGCTTACAAAATAGTTTTCAACGTAATGCCCCTACAAAAACATAAAATTCCTTCTCGTTCATTTTTATTCAAACTACCAATATCACATTTGTTTGATTCATACCTTCGTATCAATGTTAGGATCTAAAAACCTCTTAATTTTCTTAACAATCTCAAGATTGTATCCAAACAAGAGCATGTCGTTAACATATAAGCACATAATAATGAAATCAAAACTATCAGTCGTGACATATATACATTTGTCTATTATAATGAATCAGCACATCATTCATCATAACTTGGTCAAATTTCACATGCCATTGTTTCGATGGTTTCTTTAAGCCATATAAAGATTTTCATAGTTTGCACACTTTTTATTCAAGACTAGTTACGACAAAACCATCAGGATTATTTTCATAAATATCTACTTCTTAGTACTAATTATTACCACACCAAAAGTGACGTCTTGTCATAGGATGATTTTTCTTTTGTACCTTAAGAAAAGCACTTGACAAAATTTTGTCCGCGACGGATCATTAACTTGGTGCATAATGATTGTTGTCATTTCATCCACATTTACTATATGGATGGGCCTTTGGAGTGGTCTTCGCCACTTATATGGTAAGGCATTGGGCAAAAACATCTAATACTACACCCATGTCTATCAAGATATTTAGAGAATACTCATAGTGTCAAGAACACTTAAATGTTAGAACCACATAAGTGCTCAATTCTTTGTCCAATCACGCACTTATTGACCTAGGTGTTATCTAATTCATGGTGTTAAAAGCGCACTTAAAGCCCAAAAGCGCAGCGAAGCGACTCGTCGTCACTTTGCTTTGGAGCGATGGAGTGGCCTGCATGAAGCCCTCTAAGGTGCACGCTTTGCGATTAGGGCCCGGGCGCACTAATGCCCCCCAAGGCGCAACTTCCTTTCTGTTTACACCAGAAAATTTTGGGCCGTCGATTATGATTTGATTAGAACGACGAATGTAAAAGTTAAGTCAATTCAAGGAAAATCTAATTTGTCAAATTAGTCTACTGCAAAAATCTCATCGACTGGCAAAATCTAATTTATCAATGATCAACTGACAGAATCTACTTAGTAGGATGGATAAAATCTGATTTTGTCGACGACTAAGAAAATCTAACTTAGTCGATGGAGGATTCTACTAGTCGATGGAAAAAATCTAACTCGAGGATTCTGGAGAAAATCAATCCAATCTCGATGGAGGATTTTCCCGTCAATGGAGAAAATCTAAGCCTTGATGGAGGATTCTCCCCTTACGGAGGATTCCTCCATATGGTCCAAAATCTAATCCAGTCTCTGATGATTCTCCCTCCATAAAATCTAAGTCTCGATGGATGATTCTCCCTCGATGGAGCATTCCCCACATAGAGAAAATCTAACCTAGTCGATCCAGATAAATCAGTCGATGGAGAGAATCTGACTTTATGAATAATCTTGTAGATAAGATTTTACAAGTGAAAATCACAATTAAAACGTGCAGAAATTGAAGATAACTGCCAAATAGAAGTTGAAAAATCAAGAATAATCATTAAGATCAAGAATAACCGTCTTTGAAGATTCTCTATAAATAGAAGGATGACCACAATGTCAACAACAATCTTAGTTTTAGGGTAGAATCTCTGGCAATCTTTAGGAATCTCTATAGTAGTTTCTTGTAAAAAAACGACAATTATTCAAACACCCCGAAGGGCAGCTTGGTTGTCTTACTGTATTTTGCTCTCCAGAAATGGAAATAAGTGTTTTTGTTAATGCAATCTTGTCTCTGTTTTGTTTATCACTGTATTTCTAAAAGACTTGGCGACCACATTCTTTAAACACTGTTTAGTCCCTAACAAAGCTCAACGTGTTTAGTCGGCCAAATCCGATCTTTTTTGGCACGAACACTTTCCTCTTCCCTAATAAACCTAAATCTTTCTCCTTCCTTCCTGCCCAATATGCCGCCCTTCCCCTTCCTCCATCGCTGCCCACCCCCCTCTTTCCCAGTCATTCCTCTTCTTCCGCCGCTACCCTTCCCATTCCTCTCTCGCTGCCCTTCCCCCCCTGTCGTCCATCCACTATTGCCAACCTCATCTACTGCCACTGTCAAACTTCTCTGACGCTGCCTGCTGCCCTTCTCCATCCTCTCCTGCTGCCACTGTCGTTGCCCTTCCCCCCTTCGCTGCCGTTGCAAGGTATTAGGATTTATGAGACTGCCGTAGTGTGACTGTTGAAAAGGCTTGGATGTCAAATCTGATTTTTTTTTGTGGGGATTTCGGCGAATTTGGCCGCGGCGGTGGATTTTGAACGACATCGAATGATTTTTGGGTTGTTTAGGTTTTTTGGAGCTCGCCATCTTGAGGCAAGTGTTGGTACAATTGAGAAAGAGTTCCGCTCAGAGGCGAAATTATCCAATTGTTGTTTCTCTCATTTTCTGACTTGTAAAGAGCTCATGACATTTTTGTTGGAGAAAATCATGAAAAAATAAATTGAACTGTACAGTTTTGAGAAGAACTACAATATAGAGGTTTGTTATATAAATCCTCTATCTTGAAAATTACTTAGATAATTGTAAGTATATATGTGATAGGCGCGCCTTATGCCTTGCCTTTGGGCTTAAAGCGATTTGAAATGGTTGCGCTTTGAGTGTACTGTTAGCGCTTTAACAATACTTATCTAACTTCAAGATTTTATGTATTTTCTTAATAGGTAATTGAGTTAAGAGGTCATGAACGTGTCGTTAATTCCAAATAATACTTGGTTTAGACTTTGGGAGAAATTTTAATTTCAAAGAAGTCCCCGGATATTTTCTTACTTAAATATTTTAAGGATTTTTGGATAATTTTTAATACTTAGGAAATAAATTCAATTTTTTTTTCAATAAGTTTTATTATGTTGAAGTGAAAAGTCTAATATTTTTTTAAATATTTGATCCGAACAAACCAAGGCTACTGCTGAATAGACACAACTTATACTTCATAGAATTGTACAAGGATATTAATACAAGCAGGAGTACTTGTTCAAGGCATCGGAAGCGGAATAAAGAGGATGAAGTACAAATACACTAAGCTGTATCTAAACAGAGAAAAGACAGGATTCCCACAAGAAAGAGTATTACATAGGAATTCCAATACAGAAAATTCTTAGAGTACCAAATAAGATAAGTCCTATACTGGGTATGGTCTCTAAGTTTTTTCCAGGCTCTAGCATATCTTCCTTCATAGGGAGTAATAAACCAGTTTTTATCTGGACTATCACAGAGTTCATATTCAAGGAAGACTTCAACTTGCTTTAAGATGGTTTTCTGGATTTTGGTTTCTATGTATTCGCTTAACCATCTAATATGATATCCTAGACGCTTTAGATGTCTTGGGGACTTCCACATGGGTTCTTCAAAACGTCTACGGTGAATCATTTGAAAATGATGTGCATCCACCAATTTAGGGGAAAGCGAGGTTTACAGAGGCAATGTCTCCTCGGAGGTCTCATCCTTCACCTGCTATCAATATC
Source organism: Melastoma candidum (assembly GCA_023653495.1). Lineage (NCBI taxonomy): Eukaryota > Viridiplantae > Streptophyta > Magnoliopsida > Myrtales > Melastomataceae > Melastoma > Melastoma candidum. Next base: position 19,119,520 of record CM042889.1, read on the forward strand.
AAGCCTATGGCCGAACGCCCTCCTGGCTAAGTGGCACTTACTGGCGAAGTAGATAGCCTTACGGTACCTCAGGAGATTCTTTCAAGGAGACAATATGCTTGCTGTAAACAACTCTTTACCAGCTTAACTGGAAGATAATCAGTCAAACAAAATAGTAAAGGAATTCACCTGGATCAGCAAAATATGAGGAGAATGATTGGTGATAGCAGTAGATCATGAGAGTGAAACAGAACCTGGATAATTTGGAAATAGAGTGACAGAATAAACACAAACACAAAACTATGAAACATAGAAAAGACATAAACTGGAGATTTTGGGTTTTCTGGGTTTTTCTAATTTTTTTGGGTTTATCGAAGGTAGAGAGATTTGATTGAGAGATCTAGAAGATTATACTGCCTGCCCTGGTTAATACCCTATAAGTGTTTAGAACGCCATGAAGTAGTGCTCGAGAGTTTTTCTGGAAAACTTCTATATTGCTCGAGACTTTTTTTCCAATGATACAAGAGGAAGCTATTTATAGTGAAAACTAAAAAAAACTAGGCTGTGGATTGTCCACGTTACAATTTACTTTCTTCTAGTGCTTGGGTGAGCTGGAAGATTTGATCTTATCTTCTTGAGCTGTAAAGAGATTCGATCTTATCCCTTTGTCCTTTGAGCATGGGGATTACTGGTGAGTTTTTTGGGCTTCTTTCCATGTGGGTCCTTGTCTTGATCTTTTGGGAGCCTTTTGGGCCTTGTTGACGGGCCTGGTGATTGATCTGGGCCTTGTGACGATCCTGGGCCTGTTAAATCAACGCTGTGAAGGATGTCTTCTGCAACTGCATCCCAATCTGTTTGGGCTTGTGAAAAGGTGTGCAAGGCCATCGAAAGGTTCCAAACATGGGTCATGTTGATTCTTAAAATCCTCTGGGCCAAAAGGTCTTCATCTGTCGGGAATGGGCATGAGTTTAGTGTGCACAGCTTCTGTGTGAGGCACTGTCGGGTGTATGATGCATCTTGATACTCTGGTGTGCCTGGATGGTATGAAGGTGGAACGGCATGTGGCAAGAGAGCTGTCATGTCTTCAAATTCTCCATAATGTAGAGCAATTGAGTTAGGCAAACAGAGAATTCATCAACTGTATTTATAGAAACTAATGAATGTGCTTCTTCACTGTAGTGCCATCTCCTGCAAAACAGAAAAATTGAGTTAGCTGTAATTCCCGGCCACTTTTGGTAGCGGTATGCATGTTCTTCGAACCATATCTTCCATGAACCAATGGTGCAAACCATGATAGCACCTCAGCCAAATAAGCACGTGGATGCTTATGTGGGGAATAAACAAAGAGGTCTCCAAAGCTGTCTAAATATTGTAGCATTTCTGCTGCTGGAAATTCCAAGGCTGTGGTGTGTGAATGAAAGAAGTACCAAAGAAACCACTTCAAATTTTCTGGGAAAATCTCTTCTGGTCGTATGGGAAAGAGATGTAAGAATGGATAGGTAGGGTGCAATCCTTCCACTGGAAAAAATATCTGTCCATGTTTCTGGAAAATCTGCTCCAGATAATATTCCATTCTAGAATAGGGTTGAGCAAGAATATCCATTGCATAATCAAATCTGAATAATTCATTCCATCTGTGAATTTCTGGAGGCATTGCTGTGGCTTGATTTCTCCGAGGCTTTCTTGAATGTGAGTGGTGAACATAGCTTGTAGCTTAGGATGCTCCAAGAGGTTGGGATTAGCTGTATCAAATGGTCTTGACAAGAAATCAGCAACCACATTGATTTACCTTTGATGTGTTTGACTGTGAAAGTATACTGGGAGAACCATTCTGATAGTCGTAATAACTGAGCACTTGGTACAATCTTTGTATTGAAATTCATCATTGAGCTGAATGACTTGAAGTCTGTCTCAACCAAGAAATGGTGTCCTGCCAAGTGGAACTCGAATTTCTTGATTCCGTACTTGACTGCCAGGATTTCTTTAATCGATGAATGATAATGCTGTTCTGCATGGCTGAATTTTCCTGACTTGTACGCACAAACTTTTCTCTGTCCATCCTTTTCTTCTAGGAGTATCGCAGCCCAAAATTCATTACTTGCATCTGTTTGCAAGACCCTGATCCATCAGAAGGAATCTGCAGTGGGGGAAGGTGCTGCAATTTGGACTTGAGAACTTTAACTGCTTCTGTTTGAGCATCATTCCATGGGAGTGCATTTTTCTTCAGTTGTTTCTCCAACTGGCTGGTATACTGGCTGATTCCTGGGACAAAATCTCTTAGATAATTAACAATACCCAGAAATTGTTGTACCTGTTTGACCGTTAGTTGTGAATCAGGAAACTTGAGAAGTTCCTGTGCTATGTGTGGTCCAGGGTAGTACTGTCCATCTGCCAGTTTCATTCCTAAGAAATCAATTGTGGTGGTGCACAGCTGTACTTTCTTTTCTGCAAGCATAATCCCATATTGGCTCAAGAGTTGTGCAAACTCTCTCAGCAAGGCTTCATGAGAAGTTAGATCATTGCTAAATAGCAAAATATCATCTATGTAAATGAGAGCGGATGATTGCAGAGAGCCAAAAATATGAGTCATAGTTTTTTGGAAAAGTGAGGGGGCAGTCTTTAATCCAAATGGTAGGACCTTCCATTGGTAGTGTCCATTAGGAATGCAGAAAGCTGTCTTCCACCTTTCTTCAGGCTGGATTCCGATCTGCCAGAAACCACTTTTAAGGTCAAACTTTGAGAATACCTTAGCTTTGGCTAGGGAGGAGAACAAAGCTGTTTTGTTTGGAAGAGGAAAGTTGATGTCCATTAAGAAGTGATTCAACGGTTGATAGTTGATCACCATTCTCTTTTTCCCTCTAGCTTGTTCTGATCTCTTATTGACATAGAAGGCTTGGCACGCCCAAGGTGAATTTGAGTATTCTATCAGACCTTGTTTTCGTAGCTTCACATTCTTCATAAATCCTTATGGCATCTTCAGGATTTAATCCGGGGTGGCTTGCTTTGTTGGAGTGACATCTTCATTCTGTTTGAATGGCAAGCTTACAAAGAATTGAGGATTCTTCCACAACGGATTAGGGCATTTGGCTAAAAACTCTTGATGATTTTCTGCAAACATAGGCTTGAAGAGTTCTTTAATCTGTTCTGCTGGTTGTACCGAATACATCCGTTCTTGTTGTACAAATGGTTTGAAGCTTGACTTGAACCGGATTCCTGTTGGAGGAATCTTAAACTTGGAATTTGTTGCAGCAAGTCCCATCCAAGGACAAGATCTTTTCCTGGAAGATTAGTTGCAACAATAGCAGAACTGATAGTGCAGTGGGAAAAATCATGACCTTTATGATTTTTGTCCTGAGATACGTTGAAAAGTTTTTACTGGATGCCGCCTTGTAGGTGTTTACTTCTGGAACTAAGAAGTCTGGTGGTACCATGGCTGGATTTATCATGCTCTCAGCAGCTCCTGTATCAATGAAGGCAATAGCCTGGATAGGCCTGTGATACTTGGAGAAATAAATCTGTACCTTAATGTGAGGGGAGATTCTTGTAGTAGCAATGAATGGTACATCCGGTGAACTTTCTTCATTCTTATCCATGATTGGGGATTCCTCCTTCTCTTTCCTAGAGCTGGATTCACAGGAAGGTAGTGTTCTTGTATAGATAGAAGGGATCCTTTCAGCTGTGCTAGGAGGATGCTGATATGGTGGTAAAGGTATAAATCGCGCAATGATCAGAGTCATCAGAATCTTCTTGTTGATGAGCTAAGCTTGGTTGTTCATCTTCTATGCAGCATATAGTTGGCTCATCATCCATAGAAAAGATTGATTCCACATCTGCATCTTCTAGCGTTACTCCTGTTAGTGCTTCTAATTGTGCCACAAACTTCCTCTGGCTTTGTGGGCACTCTTTTGCATAATGTCCTTTCTTACCACAAACATAACATTTTGAAGATTTGGTTCCTGGAGATTTTTTGCTCTTGAACCTCAGAAACCTTTTCTTCTTCTGAGGAGCAAATCTAATTGGATATCTCCTTGCCCATGTGGGACTTCTGCTTCTTGTCTTTCTTCTTGTAATGGAACTTGGGACTGACTTGTCTTTTGGAAAAACGTCTGGACTTCTTTGAGCAGTCGCATGATTCTTTTTTACACTTGGTTGTGTATCTTGGAGGCCTGCAAGCAACTTCAAGTTTTTGTCATGTTTGAGGAAAGTACGTATTACCTCTTTTCGTTGACAGAGTTCATTTATGGCAAAATGTACTGCTTGCACGATTTGTCCCATAGTAAGATCCATTACTCTTAGGTTCTTGGCTGCAAGTTCCTTTTCAACCAGAGAAGATATGTCTTCTAATACAGAGGACAGAAATACTGGTTTTAGTGCGTTATCTGCTCCAAGGTTGAGAAATAAGTGAATCATTCTTTTGAAATGCTTGTTCACGTCCTTCTTGTCATAGGAGCAACATTTCCTCTTGAAGAATTCTCTTCTCATATCATCCGTCTGGTTGTCAGGATTTCCTATGAAGTGTGCATGGACATGGCTCAGGAATTCCTGGAACTGGAGGCTTAGCAGCTGGATCTGTGTTGGTTCAGGAACAAGATCCCACCAGGTTTTTAATATGCCTGTAAACCTGGCTGTTAGCTCTGAAAGAATATCAATTGATGAGAAGACTTTTAGTCTTTTAAACAAACACCATGCATGGAATTCTTTCAATCGATCTGCCCACTTATCCCAACGGATATCATCTAGTGTAAACCGTAGATTGTGGTTGTCTCCACTGTGGGGTTTGGTCTTTGTCTTTCCTCAGATGGTTCTGAGAAATCTGCATCTTCAGGCTCATAAATTTCTGGTTCTCTATCAGCCATTAAAATCTGCTGATGTTCATCTTCCGAGGAGCCTGATGTGTTTCTTCCATAGAGTCTAATTAGTCTCTGAATTAGTCTCTGAAGGTTCACTTTCTTCTGAAGACAAAGTGCACCTAGTCATGAAATCTTGGAGGTGTATTCATCCACTTGATCTGAGATGGCATTATCATATCCATCTGAATTCGTATAATTCTCAGAAGGGGAAGTTTCTGACTCGTCCGAACCACTTGATTGAATCATGACCTGAGGTCTCGGATGACTTCTCAGTGGTGGTCTCTCTCTAATGAGCAAATGTTGTTTTGGCAATGGTTGACTAGGAGAGCTTGTTGAACTTGACCGACTTGGTTGTCGTCTTTTGTCCGTAGTGGTGGAACTGGGAATTTTCCTTTTCCCTTCTTTGATTTCCTTTCGCCTACGTTCCTCCTTTTGCTGTTTTTTGGCTATGTCCCTGAGCTCTGCAACATCCCGCTTTGTTGTGGGTGCGAACAGGTTATATCCTCTGGCATGTTCCTGTAAAGGAGAATAGAAGGAATGTCTGTTAAAACCAAAAGGATCAGTTGGCAGACTTGGAGGAGTAGGAGTAGAAGTTCTTTCTTCTACGGCCTTAATCTTCTTCTTAAGCTTGATAATCTCTTCGTCTGGGTCAGCTCTGAAATAGGAAGGGTATCTTCCTTGAACAAGGTCATCTAAGTTCTTCTGGAGGACTCTTAGTACCTCATGCATTCTTTCGTTGTCAGCATCTATTCTTTCATAGAGAAGTTCATGATGTCCATCAAGCTTCTCATGTAAGGTCTTTTCAGCCGTCAAGAAGTGATTCTGGAATGTGCTGATCTTGTTGTTGATGCTGCACAAGGCATCATTCTGGACCAATGCATTCTGGCTTTGCCAGTTCAAGACTGTTTCTGCCATACTATTTGTCGTTGGTCGTCCAGTATTGTCTATTGCTGTAGGAACCGGAATCTTTGCCATATACTTCACATTGTCTACCGTATTTCCTCAGTTGGGAAAGTATAATGATGAGGGTCAGGTCTCATCATCATAACCATTGGAGTAGTCTGGAGAGGGTTGAACTCTACTTCATGTGAGCAGCGTCCAAAGGGCCGGTTTTTTCTGATGCTTTGTGTCTACTGAGGCCTGTGGTAGAACTGGTACTTCTTCTTGTACTGGTGACTCTGTTTTATCAAAGATAGTGGTAGAACCTGTCTTCTGGATGCTTCTTTTGCCACTTCAAGATTGGTTTGTAACATGGGAGAATCTTCTGGATGGGCTTAATTGGCGACTTCTTCTTCCATACCAATGTTGAAGGTGGTGGAGTGGAATCTTCTTGATTATCCCATCCTGTAGGGATAATTGGATCAATCTTGAGGGTGAGTGTGGGAAGTCGTAGTTGACTACATAGTCAAACTTTCCTGAAGGTTGTCCAAGGAGTCCAGGCTTTCCATATTCCTTATGGGGTTTGTGCAAGGACCTTCTGTATCACTATCATCACTATCACTGTGAAAGACAGGAGAGTGTCTCCTTTTGGGCAAGTCCTTCGTTTTCTTCGTTTGCTTTCATCTTCTTCAATGATTGCTGGAGGTCACAATCACAATTGATCACACTGGGAATCATCCCAGAAACAATGTCCAATGTCTATCTTTGAAGAAGTAGGATTTCCTTGTCCATTGAATGAATGAATGATTCTGTTGAGTGAATCTGGTTTCCTTCTTTTGGGTACTGGTTGTACCATGAACATGCTTGGGAAAAGAGGCGGTGCCGATGGTTCCTTTTCCTTTGATCTATCAAACTTGATGGTGACTGTACCATCCTTGTCTCTGATGAAAGTGGAGGTGGTTGACTGGATAGGAACAACTGGTTCAGTTCGCTTCTTAATCTGCTCATAGTCAGTAACCCACTTCTCAGGTAATAGCTTCAATAGTTCTGTACGTGGTATCTGTCTTGGGACATGGACACACGTAGGGGCTTTTTGATTGACATAGTCAGCCGTAATCAGCAGGGCTTCCTCAGATTCATATAACTTTAGGTCCAAGGCATGATTTTGTACTCTGTACGCCATCTGGTAGTGCAGAGTTGCTTCAATGGAGTCTGAGGCAATTGGTGCTCCACAAATTTGGAGTTGAACCTGTAAAGCCTCCTGAATCTTGTTATCCCTGAGAGACATGCAGAAATTAGGATAAAGAGTAACAAATACAGTTCCTGCATTTAGTGTGGTTCAATTGTTCCAATAACCGCATGTTGGTATTCCATGTATCTGGTGTCCAATAAGGCCATTCGTGCAGTAACAGGCAGTCCTTTTCGTCCATGGTAAGTCAAGGCAAGTCTAATTGCTCCAAAATGGAGATGCGTATATCCTTGTCCAACCATTGTTCCAAGAATTCTGTAGGCCAGTGCAAAGTCACAAACTGTTCTCTCTGGGTCCCCAGAATTGGGTGTTGATTAAATTTACTGGTCTGGACATATTCAAGGACCGATGAGGATGGCTGTCTGATCAATGTCCGAATTCGTCTGATTGGGCCTGTCAATGGCTTATCATAAGCAGCATATGGATTAAGCAATGGAAGCTTAGTATTAGCAACCTGATTTTCATCACAATTTTTATGGGTGATCTCATAAAGGGATTCAATACTAGAGTGGATCTTCTGGAAGACGAGCTATGGTCAAGGCTTATGAGGCTATTCATGGTGGTCAGGCAGGGTAATAACGTCAGGCAGGAGTAATAATCTCTATCTCTCTCTCTCTCTGAAAAAAGAAGAAAACGAAGGGAAAGTGTATATACTCAGACCTATACGGGCTCTGATACCAAGGTACTTCTGTATAGACACAACTTATATACCTCAATGACATATATAAGCCTATCTATTTTATGTTTCTTTCTCGTTTTTTATTTCAACATCTTTCAATTTCCGTCATCCCCACCCCCCTCCACCCAAAAAAAAAACCCAAAGATGAAATTTTAAATTTATTATTTTATGTTGCTTTGCTCCCCCTTTTGGATGCTTTTAATGGATAGATAGGCTTCACCATCCATATCGTGAGAAAAAGGGGGGTGTTTGGCCCGTTCAACAGGGGCCTGCCTGCCTTCTCAATCAAGGGATTAGGAATTGATATAGATAAGAAAATGAAAATTAATGATCTAATATGATTATAAGTATGAGTTCATGTTGATGCCCTAAATATTTGCTCTAATTCCATTTGGCCCATCTCATCTTAGCCCCACTCCCTCCTCCTCCTCCTTTCTCTTCCTCTTTTTTCTTTATATTTTAATGAGTGGGTGATGTAGGTTGGGTTGGGGTGGAATTGGGTCATCCTCATTATTCCATCCATGATTAGTGTGTGATTTTTTTTGTTATCTTCTTCACGAGCTGACGTTTCTTGGACATACGGCGGCTCTTCCTCGCTGTTGTTCCCAGCTGGGTACCCATCACCCCTTCTTGTCTTGTCCCTACACGACATCCTTTTAAAATTACTATATTATTTGTTTGTGATAATGGTCTTCTCTTTACCAAGTTCTCGACTACTTCCTTATGAACAAAATTACAGTAACATCGTTGTAAGCGCGCCTTCCGGCCTAGCACGCGCGCGGCGGCTCCAGCAATAAGACGATCCGGGCTCGCTCTCCGAGGCCCAATCCAGTAGGCATCATGACTCGAGCGTCGGACGCTGTGGAAGGGCACCGGGTTGAACCTTCCCTTGGTTCCCGAACGGATCTGCGGGGCGTTTCGCCAACCGCCTCCAGTCCCTGAAGGCGACGGGCAAAAGGCTACAAGAGACCTCGCTTGGAAAATTCGGGGAGGATTCAAGGAGCAGCTCGTGTTGCCGTCACCCATCCAAAAATTGGCTCCGTCAGTATGCAAGATTAACTACTGGGGAAATGGCTATGCATTTAGGAGCCGACCACCCATGTCCCAATCTAGCCATGTTAGAAACGGGTGAACCAGTGTACTCTTCTGACTTTTATGCCATGCACGGGTCCACGTCGTGCGATGTAAGGAAGACATGGCCTTGCGTTGCAATCAGACATCAGATCCTGTTTTTAGTCATCCTGTCTTCCTTTGCCTGGAGATGCGAATCGCCCTGGAACGAGTGTGAAGTCCATGTGACGAGATGATGAGCAACACGCTCCATGATCCGAAGCGTGTCCATTGTTCTCGTCCCGTTTCGTCTCGCAGCAGCTTTTGAAACTCCGATGCTGCATTATATTTTCATTCCACAACCATGCTGCATTATATTTTCATCCCCCCATGCTTTGCATTCAATTCATGAGATTTCTACAATTTATCGGATTTGATCTTGTTCTGAAAGAGATCTCAGTTTTTTGACAGACTTGTCTCCTCTTCTTCTCATGGACATTTACTGCAGAGACCAATGTATCAAAAAAAAGAGCCACCCATCATGCAAGAGAGACCAGATTAGCAATCCACAACATGAACTTAACTTAATCACATTCCTTTGCTTCCCCACCATGAGAATTTGCCAGTTTGCATTGAAAAGAACTCGGGGAAATGGACAAAAGACCGTTAAGAAAGATCACATGACTTCCCTTTGCCGTGTATTGCTGGGGATAATTGTTCTGATTCGTTTATGTCCGCTCTATCAGTTTTGTCCGGATCATGAAGGAGTGGGCTGTCAGTTCCACCATACTTTGTCCTGTGAGATGATGAAATTTCACACCAAAAGGCAGGCAAACTCAACATAATTCGCGATTTGGGGATCTACGGTTTGCCCCTCCTTATGAGAGAATTTTTTTTAGAAAATTTTCGCACAAGGATATCATTGATTCCCCAAATCGTGAATTCGAGGTACTCTTCATCGACCTGCACTTTGATCACTTTGGGATCATAACAGGAAAAATGTTAGTTATAAATGAGACCCCGTGAACTACGGGGATAATCAAACATGTATTGCATTAATGTATGACATGTTTTATTCTGATAAAACTTAAAGAGATTGTTTCTGAGTAAGTTTGGTGAAGGACTTCTTGACTTCTCTCATGGTCACTCTTATTTCGGAAAGCGGTCTTGATTGGATTTCAAAATTTCTTTGACTTGGTTGCTCATGTGCCGGTCAAATGAATTATTGCCTAATTGGAATGTGGTTCTGTCATAAGACTTCAAAAATGAGTTTTAAGGACGTCATCAAAAGCTGTAGAGATTTCGCCATCCGAGCAAATTTTCCATTTTTTTTCAGATAGTGGGCCAGTCGAGGCGTTCCATCAAGATTAGCAAATGGCTCATGTGTTTCTTCGGGAATGTTTTTTTTTCTTATTTTTGGGAATAACACATTTGCTCTTGCGACCATCTATGTTGGCCCTGGTGTTTTAATTTTACTCTTTTATTTTGCACTTTGATCTTAAAGACTTCAGTCTTTGCGCTAATTTTACTTTTTCTTTGTCAACGTACGGGATATGCCCCATATTCATTAGTATGTTGAAGATACTCTTTAAGAGTTTTTTTTTCGGATTTGTGTTTTTTTTTTGTGAGTTGATGGAGATGTTTTGTCCCTTAAGAACGACTCGACTAGCACACAAATCTGTTGATGGTACTTTTTGCTCTAACCATGAGAAAGGCAGGCAAACTCAACATAATTCGCGATTTGGGGATCTGCAATCGTTCCAGAATTACGACGGGTGGTGAAGAGTAGTGACCCACAAACAAGTTTAAACTTTTCCGCGCCGTCCTCTCAACCACCACCGCCGACGCCGGCAACGCTCTAAGCCCTCGATACACGTTCCTCCTGTGTTTTGGCGTCTTCCGGGGGGGCGGCACCTTTTTGTCCTTGGGAGCTTCCCCGTGTTAGCGGTCGGCAAAAGTTGCAGGAAAAAGGGGAGAGGAGGGAACCGACAGGATTGTGTTGTCCTTGGAGCTTCCCTGTGTTAATCTCCAGAAACGTGTGTGATTAGGAGGTTCCAGATTATTAATATTCGGCATATTCCTTAATATAATTTAACGTTTTAAGTTGTCCCCCCCCCCAATTTACTTACTGTGAGGGGAGGGGCGGCTGATGCTGCCTTTGTCTTTTAATCGCCACAGTCGCCCATCGTCTGGCCTCCCTCCACCACCCTCCTCTCTCGTCTTCGTCTTCATCGACGGCTGTATGATGGCAGAGGGAATCATAGCGTCGTGGTCCATCCATTCCCCATTTTCACTTGTCCTAAAACGACAAATTTGTCCTGCCTCTGTCTTTGCCTTGTTCAAAGAAGCGACAGCGGGGGAAACAAAAAAAGGTGTCCGTTCCGTCGTCGGTCGTCTGCTCATCTCCCCACCACCACACATAAACACGCAATATCAACCAAAAAGGGGTTGCCTTTTTTTTGTTATTATTTTATTCTTCTCTCGAGGTTTCTGCATCGTGGGGAGCAGCACACTTGGATGCTTTTTAAATTGACCCTCCATGCTTTTAAATCAACCACTCCCTCGGCCGACTGGCCCCAATTATTAATGGGCCTGGCCCAATGGACCCAACTAATGGGCCTAGCACGCGAACAAGCCCTTCCGCTGTGTACCACCAACCCACGGGCATCTTATCTGCCCCCCTCTGCTACAAGCTGGTTCCTCCGTGGATTTGATCTTTGTCCATTCAGTTCTCATGCGTCTTCCAGATGGGGAGGATATCCGTGGCGGAGCTTGAAGGAAGGTCGTACAGGTGCAAGTTCTGCAAGACCCGCCTCGCCCCGCCGACGACCTCATCACCAGGGTGAATCCCGCGTCACAATGTACAAATGAAAGAGTTACGGTTGGGATGTTCTCGTGACAGCTCCATCCTAAATCGGTTAAAATTTAGATTCCGACTTCCTTTTGCCACTAATACATGCCCAGCCATCCATCTCTGCAATTAACAACTCTTCTAGTAAGCCCGAATAGCGACTTCTTATGTCTGCAACCTGCACAAGCCATGATCACTCGATCACAAATTGCTTGCTTTGATGGCCTGGCTAGAAAAGACTCCTTTTGGGTGTATGCCTGTCATGGATTTTCACATCCAATACCTGTTCCCAAAGAATGCCGGATAAGCCAACTGTTGCTCCTGGCTTGGCCTGGGGTACGATATGATCTGCCAGTTCTAAAAGAGGGTTCAATAAAATGTTGGCAACAACCACGTCATAGTTCCCGCTTTCAGTTTCGCCTGGAGAGGAGCTGTTTTCACTAGTAATCAGGCAAAGCTGCAGCTTCTCAGGTCCAATATTGTTCAGGGACGCATTGTATTGAGCAGATGATATTGCTTGAGGATCTATGTCGACTCCTATTGCGTGGGCAGCACCTAACTAATACTGGGGTTAACCCACAAGCTCTACAATAATCAAATCATCAATAGCGTTAAGGACCCTTTGAGGTTTTATGCGAGAACTGTTTACCTTGAGGGCAGCTATTGCCAAAATCCCAGAACCTGTTCCATAATCCAAGACGTGTTCTCCTCCCATTATCAAACCGTGTAGAAGTTTCAGGCAGAGTTTTGTAGTTGGATGCTCCCTGTACCGAACGCCAGCCCCGGATTCAATATTATGTTGGTAGCTCGAGCATCCTGCAGAACCAAATCTGTGCATTTTCACAGAGTGACGTCCATGACAGGGTTCGGGACAGAGATGCAAGGATCATACCGGAGGAGTTTCCACTCAGGCACAATCCAAAGCCCATCACAGACTTCAACTGGAGCGAATGATTCCTACAATGCGAGTCCCACATGGATAATCTACATCTAGGACATGGTTCTAAACAATCTAGGACTTTATCCAGGATTCCTCGATCTGTGAAATACTCCGGCGGAAGTCAAGACTAGTGATGGATGACACAAACCTGGGTCTTTCTGATCCATCCTTCCTGCTCAATGCCAAGCACCTCCACTTGATACTGGGGCAGCTCTTTGAGTCCCACAGAATCAGAAGCTTTCGAGATGGACTCTGCCACGTCTTCGTCAGGAGGATATATGGAAGTAATGCATATCTGTTGGAAGCCAACGGAAAACCGTAGATGTCCAATTCACACTTGGCCAAAAACTAGTGAAAGTGACGCTAGTTCCTGGCAGTGGTGCCTCACCACAGGATGGCTGTGACAACCATCTCCCAGGTCTATACTGGCAGAGGTTGCTCCAAAGGATAACAGAGCTTCCGACAGCAAATCCTGCCATACAAATGGATTAGGACGGCCTCAGCTGGGGTTGTGATAGAGAAGGTAAAAACACTTGACACATTTTTACTCACCGCGGAATGTCGGGGGCATCGAATTTGAACGGAGAGATACCCTGACAAATCCGCGGGAGGGATGGATGGCTCCCCTAGGGCAGACGAGCTGAAGCTCCGCTTACGGAGGCGGGACGACGGAGCTGCATAGCACGTACCTGGTGGGAGTGTTATCGAGTTTAGCTTTGTGGGATTTGTTCAGGATGGGCAGTGACAAATTGGGTTTGGATCATCGTCCCGTTTTCCGACAGTTCCTGGTTCGTGCAGCTCAAATTGGTAGGTCGGCGCAGTTAATCTCATTTAGTAAATGAATAGGTGATCTTGATATATGCTGGCGCCCGTGGCTCCTGTGTTTGTTAGGTTATTCCGGGGCAAATTTATCCTCGGTAGCTTGGTTTTGATGCTATTCGAACAATTTACCTTGATTCCGCTTCTCTCTTCCAGAACATTATATACTCTAAAGCAATGGGCTGCATTGCAGGAAGGAAATGTAGTTGAGTGATGATCACGCGTTTGCATGAATTGTTTCTCACACGCTGTTGTTTAGACTAAGAAGTCTAGTTTCCTACCTAATGCTCAGATTTCCTTTCTTTCATCTTCTTTTTGAGGGACTGCAGTGCTTTTGATATGGTGTAACGTGCCGATGGCACTTTTCTGTGCGCTGGGCGTAAGTTACTTGGGTAAGTTAATCATGATCTAGCCATCCAAAATGCATACATATCTCGAGGGGGATCGTGGACTTTCTGAAAACGTTTTTGGACTTACTCTGTTGCAGTGTTGCATGCTTCATGCTGCACCTGCGAAGCTAAGCTCCTTCAAAACAACCCCGAGGAGGAGGAAATAGGATCTGATGATGATCAGAAGTGAGTGTTAGTGCAGTGGCAACGGAAGCCGCACTTCTTTAATAGCGATCGCCAAACATTTCTAGCAACAATCTCTGCTTTTCTTTATTAACATGTCGTCCTGATGTGGAAAAGGCCGGCCACGACCAGAATTGGAAGCTGGAGGAGGGAGACGATTCCCTTCCCCCGGAATCTTTCTGGTTGATTACAGAACAGAGCGAGACGAGACAAACATTGGTGGACGGCAAAATTATGAGGTTGCGACGCTGACATTCCGTCTTCCTCTGTCCTTTTTCGTTACAACAAAACATGGCCCGGCCCGACAAGACACAGGCACTCGTTGTCCTCGAGATCTTCCTCCATTCCCTCGTGGTTTATTTAACCCCGTTGATCTGGCTTGGAATGTCTCTGCAGAACGACTTGAGCCTCCTCAAAGCTTCCGCGACCCGAAGACGGGTCCGCCGCAAACGTTATCCGCAACCAGTCCTTCAGTCCCACCGCGATTCCTGGCCCAACGCAAGGGAATCCCGTTTTCACATTTGTTTTGGGAATCATTGACCGATGGGGATCGTTTTCTAGTTATTACCTGGAAGGATGATGACGGCTTCTTCCTTCGCCAGCTTGAAGCAGAAGTCAATGTCGTCAGTGATGTCTTCCAGCATCGACAGGTCCAGCTTCGCCTGTTCTCGACGAGCGTAGAAATGAGAGGACGACTCGTCGAATTTATTTGCGCGGTAGTTGATGTTGAGCTGGATGGTGGGCTATAGCTTACCATCATCGTCATCGACCCCTCGGGCTTTTGTGGGCAACTGAGGCAGGGGGATGTCACATATCCGGAGAAACATATATCCAAGGACTCCCTCAGGATGTCGACAGTTTTCTTGAAAAAGGCCTCGTCTGTTTCCTTGATGATCCGAGGCACCGCCGCCTGTAGTCAGGATGGACACGATCAATAAGATCATCGATATTTTTTCACCAAAAAGCATCTAATCTGGATTAGATACTCTGTTAGAAGGTTTCTGCGTACCTGGACGAATGTGGGAAGGCCGCCCAGTAAGTCGAAGTACTGCTTCAAGCGATGCATTACCTGGCAAAGACATGTTTCGTGAGCTATTTCAATATGTCGATGCAAGCATTTGCATATCCAAGATCTTTCTTACGGCGAGAGAGATGCGATATACCTCCAGGCTTCTGAACTTGCCGGGAGGGATCCGTCGTGATGAACCAACCGAGTCTCCACCCTGGAATTAGCCCATCTCTTTGACATGGACCCCGAGAGACAAGACAGGAACAATGGAAGCAAATGTCCCCATGGGAACGAACGGCGTGTCCCTGAAAACGAGGTGGCCATAGACTTCATCTGCTACCACCAGAGTTTTCAGATCACGGGCAGTTTCTGCAATCTGGATGAAAAATTCAAAATCGCTAAAGTGGTTTAGCAACTTCCTCCGGCCGAACTACATTCGAATGGGGAGCGACTGACCTACCTCCTTCAGATTTGATAATTATACACGTTCCCACAAGGGTTTCCGGGGTTGATTATGACCAAAGCAACAGTGTTCTCATCTGCTAGAGCTTTTTATGGACTCGAGATCGACTTCCCACCCTCTCTCTGGGAGAAGATTGTAGTGCCGAACTTCGACTTGCCTAAAAGACGCAACCAGCTCATACATCGGGAAACCAGGCCTCGGAATCAACACATTGGCACCTGGCCGTGAAAGAATCATAAACGTGACGTCAATCGCTTGCGTGCAACCTGATGTTAGGAAAACATCGTCCGGAGTTATCTTGTAGGGCAGGTTCCGTGACAAATGCTCTGCAACGGCCCTGATAAAAAAAACCGATCAAAAGGATCATTAGAATATCCGTGCCGGGTTTTCACATTCCCATCCGACTGACTGCAATCAGAAAGCAGGGACAAAATCCACAGGTCCACGGAGTGGTGCGTGCATGAAAGGAATCAATTGCGAACACGATCATTGCCAACCAAGAGAATTATTCCACTTGCACCTTCTGCTCTGCGGAAGGCCAACCGTGGGGGCATATCCATTGAACATCCTTGAGCGAAGGGCCTCCTCGATGGCGTCTTCCGCAGCATGGGGAGTACGGAATGCTGAGTAAGCGGTGGGGTCGCCAATCCCGAGAGAGATGAGCCTGCTCCTGTCTGCCTCGTCTAAGGTCTCAAACATCTGGGCAAGTATCCCCTTGATGCTGATATGCAAGGGTGCCTCAGCCCGGTGGTTAGCGCCCGCATTCTCCATTACGGGAATGCCCCGAGGCCACAGGAGGAGGAAGGGTCAAGGCAAAGGGAGACAACAACCTGCGAAGGAGGACGTTCATGTCGGTTGGGTCTTTTTATATACAGGACCCATCGTGCATGTAACACCAAAAAAAGGACATCCATCGTATCTCTCAGCTTGTCTCTTCGTGGGGCAAAAGAACCTCCGGAATCGAGAAAATAAGGCAAAAGCCTTTCTTAGGAGGACAGGAGAAAAAGGGAAATTTTAATAAATGGGAGAACACTCAATATGCAACGAGTTTTGGGGGGTGGGGGAGGCAGATGACGTGGGCAAAAGGGACAGGACATGCACGACCCAAGCCCAAAACAAATATAGGCCCAATAACAAAGAAGGCCCGTTCCATCCAGGCCAGTAACTCGAAGAAGGGCCGAGGGGAGGGGCGGCGGGTGCTGACGAGAAGATGACGTCACCTGGTCCTGAGCAGGGGGTGGTTTGGTGATCTCCTCCTCTCGAGACACGAGCCCTAAACCTCTGGATGATGATGATGATGCATCCTCAGTTTTTGTTTCTGGGGGAGGTATGGGGTTTTGACTGCAAGCAAGGTTGTCTGATTATTCCTTCCTTACCTTGGCATTATTATCATCTCCCTCGGTTTCTCGATTTTTTTTCTTGTTCTTTAAATTTCTTCAATTATTTTTAAAGTCAACCGATCGTTTCATTTACTATTAAAACCCCATTTTCTCTGATAACCAATTACCGGATCCTCAGATCTGGTTAAAATACGTAATGACATCAACACTACCCTCAACATAACAACATGCCCCCACTTTGCCCATTCATAATAAGCTCCTGCTTTTGACTTTGGGACGTGAACTCTTGGGGGGTGTGGTTGGCGTGTGAAGTGAAGGGGGAAGAAAGAAACAGAAGGAAAATATGCATGCAATGGTAAGTGAATGGTCTATCTCAACACTGCCCCCCCTCCCACCTCTCCACCTCTTTTTCCATGCATAAGTCCCATCCATATATCTTAATCCAATCCATCGCCATCTACCCCTCTACTCTCCCTAAACCAAAAACAAACAAATGAGTTTGGGATTGGACGAGGGTGGCTTTTTGCTTTTGGCGATATGGGGAGATATATATATTATATATATATCATCTGCCATGAACGCGTCATGCTCGGATTTTGAGACCAAACCCTTCCTTTCTACCCCCACCCTCCTCTCCTACCTGTTTATATCTTCCTGCACGGTTCTTGTCGCAGGCTTTTCAATCAAATCAATCAAACTCCCTCACACCCCCAAGGCCTCACACCCACATAACGCAAGAAAAAAATTCAGTGATTGCATGCATTTATTTATATGTAATGCAAAAGGGCAGTAAACGGAGTGAAGCTTCATTAAATGTTTTTGGGGGACAGATAACTCTCTACGCCTATACACAACATCATCATCCGAAGAGAGAAAATTAACAGAGAAAAAGAGAAGAAAAGAATCCCTCCAACTGTATAAAGAAATCTTACTGGAAATCGATGGTCACAGGCTAAGTTATAGGTTATGGTAAACATAGACCTGCAAGGGCAGGAAACCCTTTGCAGCACTCCAACAAAATATCAAAAAAAAAATTTTACTCAAGAAGAAAACAAGTGTTGTAGCACGTGAATGCGTTCAAAAACACACACACACACACAACCCGATTTAATAAATTTGTACTCGTTTGTGTAGAATGTGAAAGGGACACTCCCTCTCAGCGTTATCAGGTAAAAGACCCCACGAAGAAAGGGAGAGGAATGATAAGCGAGCGAGGAGGGGGGTTTGCAGTGCGAAAGCGTGACCACGCATTTATTTTCTTTTCACTTCTAAAGCTCAACAAAGCAGCATACACCAGGATGATGTAATAATAATAACAACAACAATGATCCTAATAATAACAACACCACTCTCCTCCTCTCTTTCGGTGGTTTGGAGTCGTGTGTGGCAGGACTGCCCACCTGGACTTTCAGACAAAAGCGTACAACATCAAATGTTAACTAGTATTATTCTTCCATTTTCTTACACAACCCTAGTTTCACTCAAACAGTTGCTTCTTCCCCTTCCCCACCCCTTCTTCTCCTTAAAACGCTGCTTATCACTCCGGCTCTCCGCCCCTTTGGACGTGTTCCCTTTTCGCATCTGAGGCCTCGAGGTAAATGGACTACTGATCACGGCGTTAATACGTTCGTTTGATCTTGCCATGGACATCTGCCATTACCACAACACCGTGGAAGGCGGCGGCAGCAGCGGCAGCAACGACGCCCTACTGCCACCTGGTTTCCGTTTCCACCCGACCGACGAGGAGCTCATCACTTACTACCTTCTGAGGAAGGTCCTCGACGGCAGCTTCACCGGGAGGGCTTTCGCGGAGGTTGACCTCAACAAGTGCGAGCCCTGGGAGCTTCCTGGTACGAATTCTCGTGTCGAGAGACTCGGCTCGTCACCCTCAGAAGCCCTAGGAGTTCATGCGTGTACGTTTTGAACTGTTTTTTTGCTTGGTTTTTGTAGGCAAGGCGAAGATGGGGGAAAAGGAGTGGTACTTCTTCAGCCTTCGCGATCGCAAATACCCGACGGGACTCCGTACGAACCGGGCCACCGGGGCAGGCTACTGGAAGGCGACCGGCAAGGATAGGGAGATCTACAGCTCGAAGACTTGTTCGCTTGTTGGGATGAAGAAAACCCTGGTTTTCTACCGGGGGAGGGCTCCAAAGGGAGAGAAGAGCAGCTGGGTAATGCACGAGTACCGTCTAGAAGGGAAGTTCTCCTATCATTTCATCTCCAGAAGCTCCAAGGTAGGGGGCACCAGGATTTCCTTGCAAGAAAATCTTTTATCTTCTCAAGTAGGCCATCTACGTCGCAGTGCTTGTCCCCTTCCCTTCTTTTTCAATGTCCCTTTCTGCGCGTCTTATGATGCACCTGACTGTACTTGTGTTTTCCATTCTGAGCTTCCTCATTCCCCTTCAATCTTCGTCGATGTGCTCTGCAGATCCCTCGTTCTGCTTCCCCTTCCATGTGCATTTGTTGTTATACGTTGTCAATGTTCGTGTATGCTTTTACTTTGTTCCCTTTTGTCTGTTCGTCTGAGTTGTTCTTTTAGGGCTTGATCATGCTAATCTCTAGGGTTTCGGATTTTGTAGGACGAGTGGGTGATCTCCCGCTTGTTTCAAAAGTCTGGCTCTGTTGGGGGCTGCAGCGGTGCCACTTGTAGTGGTGGCAGCAGCGGGAAGAAGAACCGTGTGCTACCTCCCATCAGCATTGGACGTGCTCTAACTTATCAAGATGTCAACTCCTCTTCGACGGCTTCCCTGCCTCCGCTCTATGAGCCTCTACCCTATTCTTCGGCATGTGCTGCTATTCCCGATGTGGCATTCACCGACCGGGAGACAAGCTCCATCGACAGTAGCCCCGTCCTTAAGGAGCACGTGTCCTGTTTCTCCACTGCCGCCCACTCGGCAGCTGTTCTCCCTTATAACAACTACGCACAAGGCAGTCCCATATTTCCGCTCGGAAACCCTTTGTCGGTCTTCAATGGGTTTGGATCCTCTTCGTCCAGGACGCCAAAGAGTTCTGGTAATGGTACTCTTTCTGGCTTCCCTAGCCTGAGATCATTGCAGGAGAACCTCCAATCGCCTCTCTCTTTCGGCGGTGCTGCCATTGGCCAATCTGCAAATGGTACGCTGTGTGAACCTCCTCCAACCTGGTGTTTGGGGAGCTGGGGACTGCAGCTCGATGAGCGCAGGGCCGATGAATGTGAGACCAGGCGCGCCTTGGTTAGCAGTTCCGAGCTGGACTGCATCTGGAGGTCCCATTGATCGTTACCATTTCCCTATGCCTGCTGCATACCGTCCCATACGGACTCTTTCTTCTTTTTTGTATGTGCTTTCCGCACTTTAGCGCAATGTTTGGAGATCAGAGCTGTCGTTCCTTAAAAACATTTCCGTCGTGACATGTTCATGCCTTCTAAAGCTTAGTTCACTTTGGGTTTCTCGGAAGTTCTGTCCTCAATTGATGAAATTCCTGTTACATTATGTGTTTGTTCCCTTTAATCCCGGGCCTCTTTAAGCAGATTCTAATAACCATTTGACAGGTAATTAAAGCTCCTAAGCCAACCTAGTTGATGTTACTATGAAATGGAGATAGTCACGGACAAGGGAGAATGTTGTCCGTTTCGGGCCATCAAAGTCAAAAATGTCCATCAGGGTTTCTGAGGGGGCATCAAATCAAAGTGAACAGTACCCACAAATAGCCAGCGGCTTCGGCATTGAAGAGAAAGCCTTTCTTTCTTTCCTCACGTGTAACAAATTGATCAGATCGATCGAACTAGAATCTCTCAAATTGTGACGATAAGAATGGCCGATGTATTAACGAATTCCATATCTTGGACATGATTGATAATAACAAAGCCAAGGCAAATATCGGATCAGTACAAGACTAAAACTGAGCGAAACCCAAATGGCATCCCACCACCCCTGAAACAACATCTTTTCCATGGAAAAGGGTTGACAGTCTGAAGCCAAGACAAAGACAAAGTAGTCGCCCCTTGGATTGGAAAGGATTGTGTATATTATTATTACATAACATTATTTGATTGGGAAGTGGTGTGCAGGGGCAAGTTTTTTTCTGGGTGGGGGTGATCCTCTCAGCTCTGAACGTGTCTTTCATGGAAATGGGCCGAATCGACATTTAAACTTTTAGGACATTGTAATGAGTATTCAGCCAGTTATGGCAAGGTGGTGGTGGTAGTGGGGAGAGGGGGAAAAGAGGGGACCTGCAGGGGAGGACCACGAAGAGAGCATAGCATGGCTGCTTCGCTTCCCTCCTGGCCCCCTTTGCCTCTCCTCAATGCACGCCCCAAACTACATCTCAGGCAAAGGGTGGTGGTGGTGATGGGGGATGTTCTTCGTGTTTTAGGAATCTTTTTTCCCCCCCAAAAAAGGAACTCCATCTCTCGCATTCCGTATTGTAAGTCATGATGTCGTGTGTTTCCTGCCAGGAACCTCCCTCTCACACTCACGCACACCCCCAACAGAGAAGATGGGGGGCACAGAGTAAAAAGTAGCCGTAAAGAGCCAGCCATCATGCATCATGGGGCAGCACATTATTGTAACGATCTTATCTGGGGATATCAAATCACGGAGGTGAAAGAGCGATCGGGAAAGACCGTTTGTGGGGGTGATTGGGCCTGAATCGAAGGCCAGCCACTCCATCCCCACTTCTCTAGCCTTTTTCATTACGCTTCTTCACCTTAGCCTTTGTCCGGTCAGATTTGTGAGTCAGTCAGTCTCTGTAGGAATTGACTCGAATATAGCAACAATAAGACGATCCGGTGAATGTCTTCTTAATCAAGCTCTGAAAAAATCCGGCTGGGGTATAAAAACGTCGTGCAACTAATGATCACTTCTCGGGAAGCACAACCTGCCGTAATGAAAGCCGAAAGCAGCTGAACGTGGCCGGGGGACTGAGGCAAGTTCTATCCGGCACAAGTAGCCTCCACGCCGGAGAAGTGGATGTAGAAGGGGGTGGGGGATCGGGTGCAACGAACTATCGTGTTTGGTTCCGAGGCAATGCCAATATCAATGGAGTAGCTAATGTTTTTTTCGGTAATCGATCATGCAAGTTGAAGTGTTGTATAATCATTTAAATTTTTACGCAAAGAAAACGCTGTAAGACTGTTCTCCAAAGGTTTCTCTTCTTCCTCCTCAATTCCCCTTCTTTCTTTCATGTCCTCCTCTGGTTTCATATGCTCTTTTCTATGGGAAGGGTGCTTGTCGATGGGTACGGGGAAGCGACGGATGACGGTGGTGTGTGAGGCGGTTACGAGGAAGAAGCCCAACTCCGTTGCCAAGAGGGACTGCCAGGCCGAGAAGAGGCGCATCTACAACAAGGCTCGCAAGTCTGAAATCAAGACTCGAATGAAGAAGGTCTAACCCCTCTCTTGCTTTTGTTTGTTTACCCTCCCTAGGATTGTGATTATGACATGTGCGCAGAAATCTGAGTGAGTTGCTGGTGCTTGATTCGAGTCCTCACCTTTGCGGGCTCTGGAATTAAGTGTTATTTCTCTAATGCCAGGCTCTGGAAGAATTAGATGAACTGAAGAAGAAAACCGATGCGCAGTTTGAGGAGATCCTCCCAATAGAGAAATTGATCGGCGAGGCATATTCGGTCATAGACAAGGCTGCGAGGGTCTGGACGCTGCACAGGAACACCGGTGCAAGGAGAAAATCCCGACTTGCGAGAAGGAAAAAGGCCGTGGAAATTCACCATGGGTGGTATACCCCTGCTCCTGCTCCGAGTGCTTGACGGCCTTATCTGTGCTTTTTTTGCCAGGAGGAGGTCGAAGGGATAGAAGGTGCGACTTGAACTCTGCCCGCTTTTAGTTCTTCTTATTCAACTTGAGAAGTCAATTGAAATGCTTGTCTATCTTTCGTTTGAGCTGCGATTCCAAATTGTTGGGTTCATATCGGGGCTCGAGAGGGAGCAAAAGAAGTCTTGTGTGATCAGTCTTAGGACAGGAATTTGCATTCGACCAAATAGCTACACCATTACATGAAGGGCAGATGGAATAGGGAAAGGACAAAGCCAGTCGATGCCATGTTTCCTTTTCAAATGAAGAGTAGCACTAGAGAAGCCTAACTCTTCCGATCCGTACAAGTCTCCACGATCTGATTCCTGTTAAGCAAAGGGTTTGGAAAACAGGGGAGTTGAAAACGTTGCTTCCCTCCGAAATCCTCCCTTCAACTTGTGCCACACTCGCCTTCAGATCTCCGCTTCCCCCACTACCTTGTTACGGCATTGAGAGTTTCTGAAATGCAGCCAGATCTAACTCCAGCCCAAACTCCTTGTCTTGCAGAATATATCAATGAACCTTCTCGGCAGAAAAACATATGCCTCCTCATCATCAGGTCCTAGTCTCGCTGACATCCTCACGAGGAAAATATTTCCACCTCCTACGCCCGCTCGGACAACCTGTAGGGCGGTCATTTCATTACCATTTCGTTTGATCACTGCAATGACGAAATCGCCAGTGAGAAGCGATCTCTCAAACTCCTAGACTGAGGATGGACACAGCAGGCCCTTCAACTGCAATGAAGCCTCCTAGTATCCAAATCATGCAGGAGGACATTACAGAATCCCACGAATGCAACAGTTAAAACTAAGGCAAGAACAATCCTGTGATTGGGATCCTTACCTGAGACCTACTGGGATGATCCCGATTCGAACTCGAATATGACAGTCTTCCTTCTTCCCCACCATCCCGGTTCGAAGCAGGTCAAGCGCAGATCTCCTCCCATCGATTGGTCTGGGCCCGTCAACTGGGCCGGTCCTAGACAGATAACCTCGTATATTTTAATGTTAGATTAAACACTCTTTTAATTAATTTTTGAGTGCGTGTTACGTCCCCAACACCACACGGGTCCCGGTCCATTATATATATATAAAGTGGGGGGGGGAATCTTATTTCATTGGCGAACGTTCCTTTTCTCGTCCTTTCCCCGCCAAATACACCCCCCCGGGTTAAAAGGAAGGGGGGGGAGCGTACTCTTTTTTTAACATAAAATAATAATAATTATTATAATATTCTCATTTGGCCGTGTTGGAATCGCACCATGAAGATGGAGACATCCATTTTTGGTGATTAAAAAGAAAAAAAAAATCTACATTAATTCAAGAAGAAATAATGTTGGGGGAGTGACCGACCAACCCCAGATGCAGCCTCGTTTTGCCCGACCATCATCATCATCCAACGAATTGTAGGCCCCGAGGCCGCCCTCATCTCGCATTCCATTATTATTATTATTATTAACTGAGTTATTAGCGTCTGTCTCCCCTTTTTGGGATCTTGACCGGCATAATTCACGGGTGTGTTTACTCGTTCGGACAAGGAAATGAAGTCTGAGATTTAACCGGGAACTAATGGTTTGACGGCCGTGTGATGTCGAGGGGGGTAAATATCTCGGACCCAACATTTTACTTGGACGCCACGACGTTTTTAAATCTTTTTACACACGGTATTTACTGGTCAGGTCAGAAGAAAGGAAGGAAGGAAGGAAGGAAGGAAGGAAGCAGCCGTCTAGCCGCCCTGACAAATCACAACAATCAGCCGTAGGATATCGACACGCGTCGACGACAGCGGAATCACGACCGTAGGATTCGTGGAAGACCCGTTCAAAAAGCTTTAGGCCCTTTCTCTTCCTTTTTCTTTTTGGTCGCCGTTGTTAACCCCGAGCGCGCGGAAGGAAAGGAGGAGGAAAGACTTTAAAAACAAAAAAAAGGGGCTTTTTCTTTTTCTTTTTTTTTTTTAATCTGGGGACGGTGAGTATTAAAATAATATTAGTAATAATTAAAAATTGTAAGCAGGAAGTGACTGCCGGCCTCCGAGCAGAGCGAGGGGTAGGGTTGGGGGGCATCGTCGTCATCTTCTGCAATTTTAACCTACTACTTAGATGGGCGGGCGGCTGAAAAAGCCGGGGACAAGTACGGTCAAAACCCTCGTTGACTGTGTTAGGGAACGGCAGACATGACACTGTATTGCACACAGAGACCTCCCGCACGTGGGCCGCGTCACCCCCACGCTCCTCTCCCGAGCCCGACAAATGCTAATAATAACAATATCCGCAAAATATAATAAATAATAATAATACGCCTACTACTACTACTACTACTGCGACGTTAGATTCCAGGAGGGTCGTAAGAGACTGAATGGTGCGGCTGGGATAATTAAATTTTTACCCCCCAACAACACCACCCAAAGATTAATTAATAGACCATCATCGCCCGCTTTACTAGAACCGCACAGGAAGTTTGACTGACCTGGGGAAACAACCCACGAAGCTGTAAATAAAAAACACAGGGTAGAAACGAAACGAAGCAAAAGCCACAGATGAAAGGAGACGGAAGGGAAAGGACGATTCCACCCCCGCCGGTGGGTTTTTTTGGATGTGCGTTTCCACTCCCAATGTTCCTTTCCCCTACATTTCCACTTTACTTGGGTAAAAATTAAAAAAAAAGGAAAAGAATATCCAGTACGAAACCCCTAGCTTGGCTGCTTTGCTTTCCTTTCCACCGCCCAATAAAAATGAAATTCTAACTATAATTATTAATTGGTCCGAGAGAAGGGCAACCTGCTCTGTCTGTACACGACAAGCGCCCCATAAAGGATTTCAGACAGACGCGCGCACGACCGACCGCCCCCCCCCCCCCCCCAACGTCTGCTTCTTCCTGTGACTGTGGCTCCTCCTCTCATGGTATATAAAAAGAAAGGGGGCTCCTTTCCGTCCATGAAATCCCACCCCCTACCCATATCTCCGCTGCCCTTTCCCTTCCTTTCCCTTTCCCATCTAACCTCCCTCCCTCCCACCCACCTACTAAATAACACAGATGGACCCCCGTGACAAACCCCCCGCCGCCGCCCCCCCAGCCCCACTCCTCACCCCTAATCCTACCTCCCTCGACGAGGTCCGTTACCGCGGCGTCAGGAAACGACCCTGGGGACGTTACGCCGCCGAGATCCGTGACCCCGGCAAGAAGACCCGGGTCTGGCTCGGCACCTTTGATACCGCCCAGGAGGCTGCCCGCGCCTACGATGCTGCGGCGCGCGAGTACCGAGGCAACAAGGCCAAGACCAACTTCCCCTCCCCCAGCGAGTTTATCTCCTCCCGTAGCCCAAGCCAGAGCAGCACCGTAGACGACTCCTCACCTCCTCATCCTCATCCCCCTATTCATCCCCAACCGCAGCACCAGGTCACCGTCGCTGCCCCTGGACTGGATCTAACCCTTGGCGGTGGGCCTGCGTATTTCCCTGCCGTGGGGCAGGCTATGTTCTTCCCCGTCGTCCCCCCTGCGGTGGCCAGGCCGGTTTTTTTCATCGACGCGTTCGCACGCGGGGATAAGGTCAAGGTCATTCCACAGGCGGAGACCTGCAGGTTCGACCGCCCGGAGTTGCTCCATTCTCGACCGGTGATGGGGAGCATGTCAAAGAGGGGCCTTGGCCTTGGCCCTGGTCCTGTCCCCGTACCCGAGTCATCTCCCGTGGACATGGCCGGGAGTAGGAAATCGCTGCTGGATCTCAACCTTCCGCCACCCGAGGTGGCCTGAATTAGGCTCTTCTTTTTTTTTTGTTTGGGCGACCTGGATCGCCGGAATTCGGACACAAGACGAGGATTTGTCTTTTTTGGGGGGGTTCAGCGCCCCCCTTGTTTTGAGGCTCCATATTTTGTGATGGGTCGTGTGACATCTCCCCCCACCAATTGCTGACAGAAGAATCCCATGCTTCGGACCAAATCAGAGAAAGCAACTGCTCGTTCTCAACCCAAGTAGTTGGTTCGATGTTTGTACATAGAGGGTGACAGTTAAGGTTAATCTTTCAGGGCTGTTTGTTCCTCCTACTCTTCCTTTTTTGCATAAGTATCGGAATCATCGATGAGAGAGTTCAGTTAAACTAAAACTGTGAGTGCAAATAAAATCCATCGTCTTCCCAAATTTAGCTGGTCTTCAATACGGAGGGAGGGAGGGTGGGACGTGTCGCCGGCTGATGCAGCCAGCTTTCTTTCGGTCTTTTTTATTTATTGCAAGTCTTTGTCGTGGGGAGTTTAGTTTAGGTAGAGTTCTAACGTGCTCTTTAGGTAAGGAGGGGGGCTGCCATGCGCAAGTTAGCCTATCCTTGTTGCCCCCCGCCCCCCACCCACTCCTTCCGTCACTCAACGTGTCGGCCCCATCCTCGTACGGAAACACAACACCAGCCCTATTACCATTTCTGAAATACATTTATAAAATAATCAAATATTAAAACGAATTTATAAATGAATAACTAGAGGATTCATTAAAGATGGAAGCGGTGGTTTTTTGGGGGGGGGGGGGGGGGCGGCGGCGGCTTATAGAGATTGGGGGGGTGGCTTTCTGTCTTTGACTGCAATGATGAGGATGATGTGGGTTGCGGGTGTTGGCAGCAGCAGGCCTCGTGATTCTTCGCCTACTTTTTTGTTTCCGATATATTTCCGCCGAGTCATCCCGCCCTCCATCCCTATTTCCTTCCCTGCCGTGCCGTGCCAAAATCTCTTTTATTGCAAGCAAGCAATATCCTTTTGATTCCTCGAACGGTTGGGCAAGGCGGCCGGGAGAAAAGAATTAAATGAATTTAAATATCATTTTAATTTTTTTAATGGAAGAAAAAAAAAGAAGGAGATCGCTTTCGACATTCATTATTGCCGCCATCCCCACCCCCAAAAAAGAAAAAAAAAACCCAAAGATGAAATTTTAAATTATTATTTTATGTTGCTTTGCTCCCCCTTTTGGATGCTTTTAATGGATAGATAGGCTTCGCCATCCATATCGTGAGAAAAAAAGGGGGGTGTTTGCCCGGTTCAACAGGGGCCTGCCTGCCTTCTCAATCAAGGGATTAGGAATTGATATATGTAAGAAAATGAAAATTAATGATGTAATATGATTATAAGTATGAGGTCATGTTGATGCCCTAAATATTTGCTCTAAATCCATTTGGCCCATCACATCTCATCCCCACTCCCTCCTCCTCCTCTTTTTTCTTTATATTTTAATGAGTGGGTGATGTGGGTTGGGTTGGGGGGGGATTGGGTCATCCTCATTATTCCATCCATGATTAGTGTGTGATTCTTTTTACGGCGGCTCTTCCTCGCTGTTGTTCCCAGCTGGGTACCATCAACCCTTCTTGTCTTGTCCCTACACGACATCCTTTTAAAATTACTATATTGTTTGTTTGTGATAATGGTCTTCTCTTTACCAAGTTCTCGACTACTTCCTTATGAACAAAATTACAGTAACATCGTTCCAGAATTACGGGTGGTGAAGAGTAGTGCCCCACAAACAAGTTTAACACCTTTCCGCGGCGTCCTCCCAACCACCGCCGGCAACGCTCTAAGCCCTCGACACACGTTCCTCCTGTGTTTTGGCGTCTTCCGGGGGTGGCGGCACCTTTTTGTCCTTGGGAGCTTCCCCGTGTTAGCGGTCGGCAAAAGTTGCAGGAAAAAGGGGAGAGGAGGGAACCGACAGGATTGTGTTGTCCTTGGGAGCTTCCCTGTGTTAATCTCCAGAAACGTGTGTGATTAGGAGGTTCCAGATTATTAATATTCGGCATATTCCTTAATATAATTTAACGTTTTAAGTTGTCCCCCCCCCCCCCCCCCCCCCCCCCAATTTACTTACTGTGAGGGGAGGGGCGGCTGATGCTGCCTTTGTCTTTTAATCGCCACAGTCGCCCATCGTCTGGCCCCCCTCCCCCCACCACCCTCCTCTCTCGTCTTCGTCTTCATCGACGGCTGTATGATGGCAGAGGGAATAATAGCGTCGTGGTCCATCCATTCCCTATTTTCACTTGTCCTAAAACGACAAATTTGTCCTGCCTCTGTCTTTGCCTTGTTCAAAGAACGGACAGCGGGGGATGAAACAAAAAAAGGTGTCCGTTCCGTCGTCGGTCGTCTGCTCATCTCCGCCCGCCCCCACCACCACACATAACACGCGATATCAACCAAAAAGGGATTGCCTTTTTTTTTGTTATTAATTTATTCTTCTCTCGAGGTTTCTGTATAGTGGGGAGCAGCACTCTTGGATGCTTTTAAATTGACCCTCCATGCTTTTAAATCAACCACTCCCTCGGCCGGCTGGCCCCAATTATTAATGGGCCTGGCCCAATGGACCCAACTAATGGGCCTAGCACGCGCGCGCGCGCACAAGCCCTTCCGCTGTGTACCACCGACCCACGGGCATCTTATCTGCCCCCCTCTGCTACAAGCTGGTTCCCCCGTGGATTTGATCTTTGACCATTCAGTTCTGATGCGTCTTCCAGATGGGGAGAATATTCGTGGTGGAGCTTGAAGGAAGGTCGTACAGGTGCAAGTTCTGCAAGACCCACCTCGCCCTCGCCGACGACCTCATCTCCAAGGTGAATCCCTCGTCACTCCCTGAACCCCTGGATTCGGTCTAGGGTGGGCTGGTTTGTTTGTCTGGTCAGTCGTGATCGGAGCCGACGGGTTGGGGTGGACTCGTGGGCATCCCCTTTTGATCTCGCCTCGTTGTAGTATCATTAGGTTTTGCTGAATCGTATTCTAGGAATCGTCCTTTCTTACGTGCCTGATAAGGCGCCCCATCGAGGGCATGCTTGTTAGTTGATTGTTGTTTAGGGTTTTCCGTTGATGGCGGATCGGAGATAGGATTGGTGAACCTGCTGTTGTCGGCACTTGATCGCGATGCCATCAAGATCGGCCACAATAGTAGGTTGCTCATATCCTAATGCTAGTAAATGAAGAAAAAAAAACATATGGTGAATTAGTAGTGGGCAGGGCATAAAATTTCAGATGTAATTTATTGATATTTTTAAAGGCCCACGAAAAGATCCGCGAATCAGATATTCCTGTCGAGCTTACTTTTGGCCAGCGAATTGTGGGACTGAGCATTGCTGTAGGGATTTTTCGTACTGTCGACACTTGGATCTCGGATGCAATTTGATCCATGTTGGTGTTTCAGGCATTTCAGAGTCACCGAGGAAAAGCTTACCTCTTCAATAATGCGTGAGTTCCCTGCAATTGACAGTTATTGCATATAATGCCATTGCCAAATCGGCCTCTAGCATAGTCTCGTACACCACAAGTCGAGAGTCTTTTAATGCAAAGCGGAGAGGATTATTGCTGCCAAGTATGGCTTCTGGCCATATAGCACGCTGGCGGTTTCTCAATAGTTCACTCGAATGGCCTTTCTCTTGGAGTTATACTGCACGAATAGTTTAATATGAACCTGATTTTCCTTTCGTTGATTTCAAGCCAATCTTCTTGGTGTATTAGGGTAAACGTAACATTGGGTGCTCTCGAAGAAAGAATGATGATCTCAGGACTGCATACGGTTGGAGACATATGCTGTTGCTGTTGTGGTCAAATAGTTGGCTGGAAATACGTAGGCTCTCAATCCTTGCCGCCACTTATAAATTTGCTCACAACTATTTAGCAGCCTCTGTCATCAAATTTTTTCTATATTTGTGTTGTTAACATGTATTAATTCATGGCACTGGTAGGAGGCTGCTCATGAAAAGAGCCAGAAGTATAAGGAAGGGAGGTTCGTCCTAGAGAGGTAGAACCCTGCTTGAAATCCTCATTTTGCTCCGTGCCCGTCTCTCTTGCTGTTGTGAGACCACCTTCTTATTTATCTAACTTTTGTGCAACATTAGGGTGTGTATTGTGGACGAAACTGACTTTTTCTCCGAGTTCTTCATCGACACGCGTCCAACGATTAGTGACTCGGAAGATGCTTGAGGTTTGAAGTAAGTGTTAAAAGGTATAAATTGTACTTCTCACCCTCCGTGTAAGTCATAAATGGGAACATACTGTAAAGTATGTTTTTCCTTTAGGATATGATATTCGCCCGGTTGTCCTGTGAAAACAATGTACAAATGAAAGAATTACGGTTTGGATGTTCTCGTGACAGTTCCATCCTAAATCAGTTAAAATTTAGATTCCGACTTCCTTTTGCCACTAATACATGCCCAGCCATCCATCTCTGCAATCAACAACTCTTCTAGTAAGCCCGAATAGCGACTTCTTATGTCTGCAACCTGCACAAGCCATGATCACTCGATCACAAATTGCTAGCTTTGATGGCTCTGGCTAGAAAAGACTCCTTTTGGGTATGCCTGTCATGGATTTTCACATCCAATACCTGTTCCCAAAGAATGCCGGATAAGCCAACTGTTGCTCCTGGCTTGGCCTGGGATACGATATGATCTGCCAGTTCTAAAAGAGGGTTCAACAAAATGTTGGCAACAACCACATCATAGTTCCCGCTTTCAGTTTCGCCTGGAGAGGAGCTGTTTTCACTAGTAATCAGGCAAAGCTGCAGCTTCTCAGGTCCAATATTGTTCAGGGACGCATTGTATTGAGCAGATGATATTGCTTGAGGATCTATGTCGACTCCTGTTGCGTGGGCAGCACCTAACTAATACTGGGGTTAACCCACAAGCTCTACAATAATCAAATCATCAATAGCGTTAAGGACCCTTTGAGGTTTTATGCGAGAACTGTTTACCTTGAGGGCAGCTATTGCCAAAATCCCAGAACCGGTTCCATAATCCAAGACGTGTTCTCCTCCCATTATCAAACCGTGTAGAAGTTTCAGGCAGAGTTTTGTAGTGGGATGCTCCCCTGTACCGAACGCCAACCCTGGATTCAGTATTATGTTGGTAGCTCGAGCATCCTGCAGAACCAAATCTGTGCATTTTCACAGAGTGACGTCCATGACAGGGTTCGGGACAGATATGCAAGGATCATACCGGAGGAGTTCTCCACTCAGGCACAATCCAAAGCCCATCACAGACTTCAACTGGAGCGAATGATTCCTACAATGCGAGTCCCACATGGATAATCTACATCTAGGACATGGTTCTAAACAATCTAGGACTTTATCCAGGATTCCTCGATCTGTGAAATACTCCGGCGGAAGTCATGACTAGTGATGGATAACACAAACCTGGGTCTTTCTGATCCATCCTTCCTGCTCAAGGTCAAGCACCTCCACTTGATACTGGGGCAGCTCTTTGAGTCCCACAGAATCAGAAGCTTTCGAGATGGACTCTGCCACGTCTTCGTCAGGAGGATATATGGAAGTAATGCATATCTGTTGGAAGCCAACGAAAACCGTAGATGTCCAATTCACACTTGGCCAAAAACTAGTGTAAGTGACGCTAGTTCCTGGCGGTGGTGCCTCACCTCAGGATGGTTGTGACAACCATCTCCCAGGTCTATACTGGCAGAGGTTGCTCCAAAGGATAACAGAGCTTCCGACAGCAAATCCTGCCATACAAATGGATTAGGACGGCCTCAGCTGGGGTTGTGATAGAGAAGGGAAAAACACTTGACACATTTTTACTCACCGCGGCATGTCGGGGGCATCGAATTTGAACGGAGAGATACCCTGACAAATCCGCGGGAGGGGTGGATGGCTCCCCTCGGGCAGACGAGCTGAAGCTCCGCTTACGGAGGCGGGACGATGGAGCTGCATAGCACGTACCCCGCTCGAACGCAGAATGGACGAATGATAGCGAGGAAGGAGACGGGGATGTGGTGGGGGGGATAAGACGGCGGGAGGCCGCGGCAGAGAGGTGTTTGACGAAATGTCGCAGCGACATCTCCAACCCCGACTCCGAAAAGGCCGTGTAACCAAAACACACATCTATAGACGCCGGTAATATGAATCCCCGGAGGGAAGGTTCAGAGAATTTGAGGGACCAGAATTGAAAAATCGAACTATTCGGAGGAAGGCAAAGTTGCAAATTGCGTTGAGATCGTAACCGTTCGCCGCGCTGGTCGCCTCGGCCCGTATTTTTCGATCCCTATCCCATCCGGGGAAACCGCCAGGAATCCGAGCGAAGATGACGTTCAAGGGCAACCCTTTCTCCCTGACCGTACCGGAAGCCGCTTTCGAGTCCTGGCTCCGCGACTCCGGCTACCTCGAGGTCCTCGACCACCGATCCTCCTCATCCTCGTCGTCCTCGGCCTTATCATCTGCCACCACCTCCCCCGCCGACGCTACCTTGGCCTACTCCGCCACGTTCTTCTCTCTCTCCGCGACCCTCTTCTCCCTCTTCACGCTCAACCCCCTCTCCAAGCTCACCTCCGACGACTTTTCCCGCCCGACGCCCTCTTGGACGGACTCTTTCTTCGGCTCCTTCGAGTCGTACTCGTTCCCCGCCTCTCCTTCTCAGGCTAGGCTTAGGGTTCACGAGAATGCCAAGCGCTTCGCTCGCAATTATGCCACGCTCCTCATCCTCTTTTTCTCTTGTTCCCTGTAAGGATTTTTGTTGTGGTTTCCGCCCTTCAAGTGTTGGTCCACTGGGGCCTTCATTCCTGATTAGGGTTTCGGATTGATTGGTTTATTCGCAAGCTATGATCCATTTGTGGTCAATTCGGTCTGATGATTTGGGGGCGATTCTTGTCGATGCAGGTATCAGATGCCCGTGGCCCTGGTGGGAGTGTTATCGAGTTTAGCTTTGTGGGATTTGTTCAGGATGGGCAGTGACAAATTGGGTTTGGATCATCGTCCCGTTTTCCGACAGCTCCTGGTTCGTGCAGCTCAAATTGGTAGGTCGGCGCAGTTAATCTCTTTTAGTAAATGAATAGGTGATCTTGATATATGCTTGCGCCTGTGGCTCCTGTTTTTTTTAGGTTATTCAGGGGCAAATTTATGCTCGGTAGCTTGATTTTGATGCTATTCGAACAATTTACCTTGATTCCGCATCTCTCTTCCAGAACATTATATACTCTAAAGCAATGGGCTGCATTGCAGGAAGGAAATGTAGTTGAGTGATGATCACGCGTTTGCACGAATTGTTTCTCACACGCTGTTGTTTAGACTAAGAAGTCTAGTTTCCTACCTATTGCTCAGATTTCCTTTCTTTCATCTTCTTTTCCAGGGACCGCAGTGCTTTTGATATGGTGTAACGTGCCAATGGCACTTTTCTGTGCACTGGGCGTAAGTTACTTGGGTAAGTTAATCATGATCTAGCCATCCAAAATACATACATATCTCGAGGGGGATCGTGACTTTCTGAAACGTTTTTGGACTAACTCTGTTGCAGTGTTGCTACTTCATGCTGCACTGCGGAAGCTAACTCCTTCAAAACAACCCCAGAGGAGGAGGAAATAATAGGATCTGATGATGATCAGGGAGGAGGGTTATCCGTCGGATTTTGATCCCGGATACGGAGAGTGATAGATATTTTATTTTGGTTAAAAAAGTTTTATTACCAAAATGCTTTTGCAATACAACCCAGAATGGAGGATCTGTCGGGTTTGCTCCATTCTAACACAATATTGTACATAAAACCAGATAATCATTCAATCCTCCTTATCCTTACATTTTTATACCATAATGGTAAGCCACATTGCCCAAAACTTTTTGAATGCGATGGATTTCGAATTCGATAACTTTTAGACCCATTAATTAGCTCGTTTTATATCGATGGTAAGGTTAATGTAATTTCTGTCGGATTCGTTGGGCTGGTCGTGCCAGTTGCGGTACACTCCGACTCTCCTCTTCCTGCTTTTGGTGTTTTGCAACGACCAGCGACACTCACCCTAAAAAGAAAGACAAAATAGAGAAATTTCTGACGATAATAAGAAAAACAGGCTGATCCTCCCCTTTTCTTGACTCTATCAAAACTCACCTACTCACTACGTTAACTCTCAAAAAAAAAGAAAAAAAAGAAAAATGATAACTAAATAACCCTCATCATCCTTTGCCCGCGGCACACACGGTGAGCTGGAACTCCTTTTTCCAGGTTAAAGGACGACTTCTTCTCAAGCGGGGTTCAGGTCCTGAGATACTTGCTCTTGCCATCTGCCAAGGGTAAGACCCAAGAAAATCAAGTCTTAAATTGCATGCAACGTGGGGGGTTGTCAATCACTGAGCTGCATTTCGTATCTTGAGAAGTGAGGAAATGTAGCGCAGCGTACCTTGAGAGCAGAAATCTTGCAAGAGGACTTAAATTGGCATTCGAATTATAATCCCTGTTGGGTTGTTTCTTATGGTTATCGCCGGATCTGGTCCCTGGTTTTTCCGGGGGTGTCTCGCCCTTTGAAAAGGCTTGAGTCGCAGTCGCCATCTCCTGCAAGTCCTTCAAGGAGGACTCCGTCGAGCTGCAGTCACCATGTCCATTTCATAATAATAACAAGACACGCTGCACTTCCTCAAACACTTACCTCCTCTAAGGATGGAATGAATAACATCGATAAGGATGCAGATACTGATAATGCTCTGGAATTGTCTTCGTCGTCGCTTGTCCGTCGAGACCTTGGGAGATTCTTGTGGGCATCTACATATTCTTTTGAGGTCCTGAAACAACGCAGTCAATACAGCTAGGTCAGACATTCAGATGCCTTAAAGAGAGGGAAATCGAGCAAATCCAGGGTTAACCTTGAAGAATCAGAGCTTTTAGGCATTAGGTCTCGGCTTCCATTTTCCTGCATTTCACCATATTCACGTACTGGCCTCTTTTCCCTTGCATTTCCCCTTCTCGGAGCACTTTGCATTGCAGCCTTTGCCTGAAAAGACAAAGCAACGAAAGTATTCACTGACTGAAACATAGATACACGATGAACGGCGTCATATGAAGAGCTAAATCCAACAAAAGTACTGTTCTATATACAATGAAACCACAAGATAAGGGAATGTGACGCGTGGGTAATGAATAAATAATATCTGCATAGTTCAGGCAGCCAGCATCCATGTTTACAGAAATACAGGAAGGTCTTTATAAATCACACAAGGAAAGGGCAAATACAAATAACACATCAAGAGCAAACCAACCTTGGCAAGGTTTACTGCACTGTCTTCGAGAGAGGCACTGGAAGTTCTCTCCTGAAATCCATGACCAGATTTTGGTGTACGAGGAGAGTCCAATTCATCATGCTGGCCACGGAAGACGACAGTTCCTGTGGTAGAAGCATCTTCAAAAGAAGCATATGTGCTGCTAGACTACAAGTTACATTCGAATCAGCCAAAGATAGAGTAGAGTCCATAGACAGAGAAAAAAAGGTAATTACGATTGACTCAGTACAGTACCCATACCAGGCTATTTTGGATGAGAAAGCGGTCCTGACATCATCATTAATGTTCCGGTGCTCATCATGATACAGCTTTCTATGATCATTCTGGCCCAGGGATTCTGAAGGTTCTCACGATGCATTTCCTAATGATGACGACCATGCATTACCACTCTCGGCAGCTCTTCTAGGGAAAGGCCCCGGTTTCCTTTCTCTGATCTGAGGTGGTTTTACGCTGGTCCGGACAGTTCCTGTACCTTGTAATCTGCCAATACTGAAGTCCGACTCAGAATACCTCAACTCTCTTCCTTGATTACTGATTATCAAGACAGTAAATCAGAACCCCAAACAAAATATCAGCAAATCCATCTGCCAAAAAAGTGTCATCTACAAAAAGCAAGAATAAGCCAGACAGTACATGGCTTTGACAGTTTCTTCTCTCACATCTCTTTTGACTTTCACCGTATCAGAACCTTCCCCAACATCTCTAGAAATTGTACGAGTTTCTCCTTCTTGTGGAGGCTGATATTTAGGACGCTCCCTGGCAACCATAAGAATATCAAGAGACTCCAATAAAAAGGCCTCGTAAAATTCATCATACTGTGAAGAACCACACAATTTGAAGGTCAAAGAAAGATATTACTCCTTATTCGTTCGAGAAACTTTGGACTCTTCCTGGCATTTCTAATGAAACGATTTTTTAAGAGGTCTTTGGCACTTGAACGCTACAATGGAAGCAACAGATTCACATGTAGGAGTTTGGGGAAGCAGTAATAGGAATTTTGTACGAAAATACGGTTAGTTTTAAAAAAATTTGTGAAATACGGTCTCAATTTCGTAAAATACGATTTTATCCGATTTATAAAGAGGACGACGTAGGGGTTTTTATCGATGTTTGTAAACATTTACTAACTTTAAATATGACATTACGACTTTATAAACTTTGCATACCCGCCTCTTCCTTAGGACGCGTTTTGAAAACGCGACCCTTCGACGGTAAAATCGTATTTTACGAAACTGGGACCATGTTTTGTATATTTCTTTAAAAACTAATCGTATTTCCGTTAAAATACGGACCATGGAGATACGATGACTTCGTTGCTGTAAGAAGATATGTAGCAGAAAGAATCCCGCCACAAAGAGTCAGGGGTCATATTTCATGTAAAACTGAATATTAAAACTAGTTCATGAAAAAGGGATGGGCGGGGGACAAAGGAACGACTGCCCCGGAGCTTCGTCCAAAATCGCACCATAATCCGGTTGGTTGTCTTAGTCCCAATCCCCCGCCCGGCCGTGTTTCTTTCTTTTTTGGATTTCTCGCCACCACCGAAGCTCGCTTGCCTTTTTTCTTAACCCGACAGACGGCGTTTAAGGAAAATAACATTAGTTACAATAAGGATTTGATTTCTAGTTGTTATTGTGTTAAATGACAACCAACCTAAAAATAATAACGTAGACAAAATCGTTGAAAAAATAGTTCAAATCTATTACTCATAGTTGCCGCCCAAGAGAGACTTGGAATTCCAAGAATGGGAATAAACATCCAAGAGACCCAATGATCCATCCTTGAGGGTGCAGTTTAAGAACCTGTCCATCTTATCCTGCATGACAAACAAACTCTCTCCCGTGGATGAACTTCCCTGAATGAGTAGACCGTCTCTGCCGTAGTGGTAAACCCCGGTAACATTGTTCGTCGTATGGCCGTTCAGGAACATAACCCAACTCCTTATCCACAGGTGCTGCTTTTTGTTCCATCCCAGAACGAAACTCCAAATCTCAATCTTGTCTCCAAAGGATAGATCCCACAAGGTCAAACGCGCTCCCACGTTTGCTAACTCGTACCGTTCCAAATGCCTCCTTAGCATTGAACGCCGGAAGAAATTCTCACGCCTCATGTCAAAGCAAACCATAATAGTTCGTGTCCGCCCATGTAAGGTCCAGAAGAGAGTCGGAAATACAAAGACCTCCTCTCCTTTCCTGATCTCGATTCTCAAAGGCCCCGTGTGATGATGCAAGTAACGAGCCAGGGAAGGGGATAAATCTCCAGCTCCTTCCCCGCAGGTTGTAAATAGCTGCCCCAAGATTATTGTTCTCGTCCCGAACTAGTTGCTGAACCAGCTTGTGACTACCGCTCAATGGATCGTACCCTAGAGTCAAGTTATCAAATGCAACGGGCTGGTAGGGTGATCCCGGCACCACGACCATCTCTTTCGTCAAAGGATTGATGACTGCGCTCTCCAGGATACGGGATTTGTCCTGTCTTTCCAAGAGGATCAAGCCATTAGAGGTGGTTACCTTTCCGGAAATACCATGCCGAAAGCCCCTCAGCTCGGGAAAAGAGGCAATCTGTTCTGGTATCATCTCATCTCCTTTTTTAATCATTCCATAGATTCTCGGCCCCGTGATCTCATCGTCGGCGGAACATCCGAAAATACAGGTCTTTCCTGGGTTGATGTCCTTCATCCATGGATATAAACAATCAATAATCCGCAGCCACACTTTGCAAACAATTCTACATCGGATGAGCACTTGGACGGAAAGTCCGGATAGGAGATGGTCAAAGAGTTCTATCGGAAGATTTTCCCAAGGATTACTTGGAAGATTATCCTGAACAAAGAAACAAAATAACATACTGAAACCACATAAAATTGAATGAATATTGCAGCAGCTAGACAAAACAAAAGAACAACCACACGACGAGGAGGCAGTGCCATGCTCCTCTCCTTCTCGTCTTCCGTCCTCCTCCTTAATCCTTCTCAGCCGCCCGCCTCCCTTTTTTAAAAAAGAAAAACAATGTTTGTTTTATTTGGAAAAAAACCTGATTTTGTTTGTAACAAAATCTCCGCGTCGTAACAAATCAAAATATTCTCTTTATTTTCCAATTAAAAATATTAATATAATAAGGTCTTCTTGGGTCGTTGAATTTAGGTAGATTTGAGTCATACTGGGGAAGACCTTTCTTTAGTACGAGGGAAATGCGAGGGATGATTTTATGCTCAACTCCTCTAGATTGATCATCTTTAAAGGCTCGCCTGCTCCAGTCTGCCTCGTCTAAGGATCCCGCAACAAAGAGTCAGGGGGTCATATTTCATGTAAAACTGAAGATTAAAACTGATTTGAAATACTATGGCGCGGGGACAAAGGAACGACTGCCCCGGAGCTTCTTGCGATCGTCCAAAATCGCACCATAATCCGAAACTAGAAGTGAAATTTTTGCTTGAAGAAGATGGCGGAGGAGCGCTACCTCCTTCGGCTTTACTTGGCCTTGAAAGGCTAGTTCTTGTCTTCCTCTTTCATCTTCTTCTCCCACCTACGCTTCTTGTATGCCAATAACATATCCGGCCTCTTCTCCATCAATCTCGTCGTATTCTCCCGCTTCTCAGCAGATATCCTGTTGCACTTGTGCCCCTTCCTGACCTTCCTCATTTCCTTCCTCTCCGGATCATATTGCCAGTCCTGGCCGGCGAGCAGTACTTCCTACCAAAGCCTTGCGCGGCGACGGGCACTGATGCCAAGCGGCTTCCATGCCCCGAGTTCCCAATACCCCCATACACCCTTGGTGAGCTCGTTCTTGTACTTCAGCAACTTCTCGCGCCGGGGATACTGGTATTCTCCCACTGCCTTTGCGACCGACTGCGCCGCTTTGCCTGCCATAGATCCACTTCTCGAGCCCTCGAGGCTGCAAAGGTCCAGCACAGGGTTAAAATTTCTTCATCCAAAACCAAATGGGAGAGAAGTACAAATTGAATCACGAACCAATTCCAAAGCCAGGCAATTTGATCGACAGAAGCC
The DNA here is from genome assembly GCA_023653495.1 of Melastoma candidum. NCBI lineage: Eukaryota > Viridiplantae > Streptophyta > Magnoliopsida > Myrtales > Melastomataceae > Melastoma > Melastoma candidum. Next base: position 19,158,990 of record CM042889.1, read on the forward strand.
CTTAATGCCCTCTTCTATGCCTACACGATAACAATATAAACAGGTCCACAAGGTTGTTTCCCGGGGACTGGGCTCGCGTACTGCGGAACAGGGCATATGCAAACAGCAGTGGCTAATCCGACAGAAGACGGATAGATGTATGTAGTTCATTTTCTTCTTCAAGCCACGGGCAATTCAGCAGCAAACAATAGATTTATAGCCCTTGTTTCCAAGATGTTAAAAACAATAAATTTGGTAATTTGCCTCAAATTCCCCCAAAAAAGAAGTCAACCTTGTGTGCTTTTAAAAACAAAGGATGAGAAGAAGAAGACATTTTGATGTTAGTCCGGTCCTTGGGAGTATTTTGATGTTAGAAACACGGAAACTCTCTCCGTAATTAATTTCCCTCTTGATCGTTTTGGGGTGTGTGAAAATTAATTCCATACTTTTTCGATTCCATCAGAATCACAGCCGACTCAAACACTATCTCTTTCTCTCTCTCTCACACACACAGGAGAAAAAAGATGGAGAAGGAAAAAAAGTAAAAAAGGAACAAGAACTGAACTCATCAGTTCCCAACTTCCTTTTCTTCTCGTGTCCTCCTGTAGTTGCCAAGTGAAACAACAGATTGAATGGGCTTTGGTCGATGGGCCTAAAGCCCATTGTTGGTTAGCCCATGGCCCATTTTCACCATACGAGATGTTTGTTGTTCATGATGATAGTACTAGATTTTGTCCAGATGAAGATGAATGTAATTAAACCAACCATAGTCACCCACTAACCGACAACCAACCGCGACCCCGCAACCTTCCTTCACCGGGCCCTCTCGAATTCCGGCTGTTCTTATCATTTAATCATTCATTTGGGAGTGTTCTTATCATTTAATCATTCATTCATTTGCATCAAAAACCGAAATAAAAAGAAAAATAAAAGGGAAATAATCTCGTGAAGCTCTCTCTCTCTCTGTCTGATCTCTCCTCCCTGTTATCATTTGCATGGTTTTTTGCATTAATGTTGTTGAGACGATGACGTCACTCCACATGATATGTGCACCGCAGCCGTTTTAAGGATGTGTGTCCCTTTTGTTTGTTATTGTAATAAGTTGTGTGTGTAGTTATTGTTTTTAGTTTACATGTCTTCTGATGTCTGTCCGTCCGTCTCGCCCTACCTAGAGGGAGTCGTGATCTCCATCCAGCTTTTTTTCTCCGGAGACCTGCCTTGGGAAATTTAATGCCTTCTCCCTTCCCCATACCCCCAGAAACGATCACGTTTACTACTTCTTCTTCTTCCCCTTTTGCTAGAACATTCCCCCCTCCTCCCTCAAAACGAGGCCCCGTGGTTCCGATCGCAGGATCTTTTGGGATCGAGGACTGGGTTGTTGTTGTTTTAAGGTAACCATGACAGTGGCATTGGTGGTGGTGATAAGAAAGTGTGTAAGGTTGAGCTGCCCGCCCGAGATGGGATTTTTAGTTTTTTCTGAGATTTGATTTTTCCTTTTGTTTTGGTTGTTGATTGGGATTTGATGCGACGGTTTTGCCATTTTAGATGATTAAGTTTTGACCTTTTTTTAGCTAAGGGAACAAAAGCAAGCCTTGATATGGGGTGTTACTAGAGTTATCTTCGGTTTCATGTATGGTCCTCGTGAAGCCATCACGATATAAAGATGGACCTTTGCCATCACGAATTATGAAATTTAGTCCCTGGGGACATTATGATGCCAACACCAATATTCCATGAACTCACTCTGTGCTTGACCTTATGGCTATTTTAATTTGACTATGCCTCTTGCTCTTGTTGGAGACCGACCGAGCCCAGCTCATCATATGCGTCGCCTTGGAAAGTTGGGATCATCGTCACTGCTATCCGTGTTGCGATTATAGTCTCTATTGTTACGTTGGTAGAGTCACCGACTCTACCTTCTCTTCCTCGGCATCCGAGAACTGGAACTCCTTTGCATCCTCTCACTGCTGGACCTCATCATCAGCATCCTCCCCCTGCTGGCCCTCCTCCTCAGCAGCCTAGAAATCGTGGTCGGGTCTCAACCATATATAAACCCGTGGCCCAGGCCGATTCTAGGACGAATCTGGCTCTAATACCATGGTCGGCAGCAGCCTTTAGAAATCGGCTCTAATACCATGGTCGGCAGCAGCCTTTAGAAATCGGCTCTAATACCATGGTCGGCAGCAGCCTTTACAAATCGTCTCTGATACCATGGTCGGGTTACCCCTACACCTAATTGCTAGTGTCTTGACCATATATAAACCCTTGGCCCGGGCTTTTTCTAGGTAACCCTTGGCCCAGGCCTTTTCTAGGCAATGTGAGATTATTTTCCCAACACCTCTTTTTCTGGGGTCGGGCGCCCTCGTTCGGAATCTTTTTCTGACAGTACGAATCTGGCTCTGATACCATGGTCGGCAATAGCCTTTAGAAATCGGCTCTGATACCATGGTCGGGTTACCCCTTCACCTAATTACTAGTGTCTTGACCATATATAAACCCTTGACTCATGCCTTTTCTAGGCTATGTGGGATTATTTTCCCAACATCTTCTTGTCCCGACAAATAAAACCCAAAAAATAAATTTATAGCCCTTGTTTCCCAATAAATTTGGTCTTTATACGATTAGCCTCAAATTCGCCCCCTCCAAATTAAACGTCAACCTTGTGTGCTTTAAAAACATAGAAGAGAAGCAGAACACATTTTGGTGTTAGTCTGGTTCAGTATTTTAGAACTCTAAATGCAACAAGTGAATGGAAACTCTCTTTGTGATTGTGACTATGCTCTTGTTAGAGAGCGACCGATCCCCGCCCATCAGCACCGCCTTGGAAAGTTTGGCTCCTCGTCGCTGCTGTCGGTGTTGCGTGTGTACTCCCTGTTATAATCGTTGGTAGAGTCGGACTCTACCTCCTCCTCTTGGGCATCCAAGGACTGCAACTCCTCCTCCGCATCAGCATCCTCCCAATGCTGGAGCTCCTCCTCCGCATCAGCGTCCTGCTGGAGCCGGAGGTCCTCCTCCGCATCAGCGTCCTGCTGGACCTGGACCTCCTCTACATCAGTGAAGACCTCCTCCTCTGCATCAGCATCTTGCTAGACCTCCTGAGCAGGAGGACCCACACGCTTGCGCTTCGACATGAGAGAGGATCAGGGCCTAAGGAGTGCTCGCAACAAACTTTCCCGCTCGGGCGTTTTATATCTAAATTTTCTTCTTTTTCTAGGCAACCCTTGGCCCAGGCCTTTTCTAGGCAATGTGGGATTATTTTCCCAACACCTCTTTGTCTGGGGGTCGGGCGCCCTCGTTCGGAATCTTTTTCTGACGGGACGAATCTGGCTTTGATACCATGGTCGGCAATAGCCTTTAGAAATCGGCTCTGATACCATGGTCGGGTTACCCCTTCACCTAATTTGTAGTGTCTTGACCATATATAAACCCTTGACTCATGCCTTTTCTAGGCTATGTGGGATTATTTTCCCAACATCTTCTTGTCCCGACAAATAAAAACCCAAAAATAAATTTATAGCCCTTGTTTCCCAATAAATTTGATCTTTATATGATTAGCCTCAAATTCGCACCCTCCAAATTAAACGTCAACCTTGTGTGCTTTAAAAACATAGAAGAGAAGCAGAACACATTTTGATGTTAGTCTGGTTCAGTATTTTAGAACTCTAAATGCGACAAGTGAATGGAAACTCTCTCTGTGATTGTGACTATGCTCTTGTTAGAGAGCGACCGAGCCCCGCCCATCAGCGCCGCCTTGGAAAATTTGGCTCCTCATCGCTGCTGTCGGTATTGCGTGTGTAATCCCTGTTATAATCGTTGGTAGAGTCGGACTCTACCTCGTCCTCTTGGGCATCCGAGTCCTCCGCATCAGCATCCTCCCAATGCTGGAGCTCCTCCTCCGCCCTCCTCCGCATCAGCATCCTGCTGGAGCTGGAGCTCCTCCTCTGCATCAGCATCCTGCGGGACCTGGACCTCCTCTGCATCAGCATCTTGCTAGACCTCATGAGCAGGAGGATCCTCACGCTTGCGCTTCGACATGAGAGAGGATCAGACCCCCTGAGCAGGAGGATCCTCACGCTTGCGCTTCGACATGAGAGAGGATCAGGACCTAAGGAGTGCTCGCAACAAACTTTCCCGCTCGGGCGTTTTATATCTAAATTTTCTTCTTTTTCTAGGCAACCCTTGGCCCAGGCCTTTTCTAGGCAATGTGGGATTATTTTCCCAACACCTCTTTGTCTGGGGGTCGGGCGCCCTCGTTCGGAATCTTTTTCTGACGGTACGAATCTGGCTACGATACCATGGTCGGCAATAGCCTTTAGAAATCGGCTCTGATACCATGGTCGGGTTACCCCTTCACCTAATTGCTAGTGTCTTGACCATATATAAACCCTTGACTCATGCCTTTTCTAGGCTATGTGGGATTATTTTCCCAACATCTTCTTGTCCCGACAAATAAAAACCCAAATATAAATTTATAGCCCTTGTTTCCCAATAAATTTGGTCTTTATATGATTAGCCTCAAATTCGCACCCTCCAAATTAAACATCAACCTTGTGTGCTTTAAAAACATAGAAGAGAAGCAGAACACATTTTGATGTTAGTATGGTTCAGTATTTTAGAACTCTAAATGCAACAAGTGAATGGAAACTCTTGTGTGATTGTGACTATGCTCTTGTTAGAGAGCGACCGAGCCCCGCCCATCAGCGCCGCCTTGGAAAGTTTGGCTCCTCATCGCTGCTGTCGTTGTTGCGTGTGTAATCCCTGTCATAATCGTTGGTAGAGTCGGACTCTACCTCCTCCTCTTGGGCATTCGAGGACTGCAACTCCTCCTCCGCATCAGAATCCTCCCAATGCTGGAGCTCCTCCTCTGCATCAGCGTCCTGCTGGACCTGGACCTCTTCTGCATCAGCATCTTGCTAGACCTCCTGAGCAGGAGGATCCTCACGCTTGCGCTTCGACATGAGAGAGGATCAGGCCTCCTGAGCAGGAGGATCCTCACGCTTGCGCTTCGACATGAGAGAGGATCAGGACCTAAGGAGTGCTCGCAACAAACTTTCTCGCTCGGGAGTTTTATTATCTAAATTTTCTTCTTTTTCTAGGCAACCCTTGGCCCAGGCCTTTTCTAGGCAATGTGGGATTATTTTCCCAACACCTCTTTGTCTGGGGGTCATGCGCCCTCGTTCGGAATCTTTTTCTGACGGGACGAATCTGGCTTTGATACCATGGTCGGCAATAGCCTTTAGAAATCGGCTCTGATACCATGGTCGGGTTACCCCTTCATCTAATTGCTAGCGTCTTGACCATATATAAACCCTTGACTCATGCCTTTTCTAGATTATGTGGGATTATTTTCCCAACATCTTCTTGTCCCGACAAATAAAAACCCAAAAATAAATTTATAGCCCTTGTTTACCAATAAATTTGGTCTTTATATGATTAGCCTCAAATTCGCCCCCTCCAAATTAAACGTCAACCTTGTGTGCTTTAAAAACATAGAAGAGAAGTAGAACACATTTTGATGTTAGTCTGGTTCAGTATTTTAGAACTCTAAATGCAACAAGTGAATGGAAACTCTCTCTGTGATTGTGACTATGCTCTTGTTAGAGAGCGACCGAGCCCCGCCCATCAGCGCCGCCTTGGAAAATTTGGCTCCTCCTCGCTGCTGTCGGTGTTGCGTGTGTAATCCCTGTTATAATCGTTGGTAGAGTCGGACTCTACCTCCTCCTCTTGGGCATCCGATGACTGCAACTCCTCCTCCGCATCAGCATCCTCCCAATGCTGGAGCTCCTCCTCCGCATCAGCATCCTGCTGGAGCTGGAGCTCCTCCTCTGCATCAGCACCCTGCGGGACCTGGACCTCCTCTGCATCAGCATCTTGCTAGACCTCCTGAGCAGGAGGATCCTCACGCTTGCGCTTCGACATGAGAGAGGATCAGACCCCCTGAGCAGGAGGATCCTCACGCTTGCGCTTCGACATGAGAGAGGATCAGACCCCCTGAGCAGGAGGATCCTCACGCTTGCGCTTCGACATGAGAGAGGATCAGACCCCCTGAGCAGGAGGATCCTCACGCTTGCGCTTCGACATGAGAGAGGATCAGGGCCTAAGGAGTGCTCGCAACAAACTTTCCCGCTCGGGCGTTTTATATCTAAATTTTCTTCTTTTTCTAGGCAACCCTTGGCGCAGGCCTTTTCTAGGCAATGTGGGATTATTTTCCCAACACCTCTTTGTCTGGGGGTCGGGCGCCCTCGTTCGGAATCTTTTTCTGACGGTACGAATCTGGCTCTGATACCATGGTCGGCAATAGCCTTTAGAAATCGGCTCTGATACCATGGTCGGGTTACCCCATCACCTAATTGCTAGTGTCTTGACCATATATAAACCCTTGACTCATGCCTTTTCTAGGCTACGTGGGATTATTTTCCCAACATCTTCTTGTCCCGACAAATACCCAAAAATAAATTTATAGCCCATGTTTTCCAATAAATTTGGTCTTTATATGATTAGCCTCAAATTCGCACCCTCCAAATTAAACGTCAACCTTGTGTGCTTTAAAAACATAGAAGAGAAGCAGAACACATTTTGATGTTAGTCTGGTTCAGTATTTTAGAACTCTAAATGCAACAAGTGAATGGAAGCTCTCTCTGTGATTGTGACTATGCTCTTGTTAGAGAGCGACCAAGCCCCGCCCATCAGCGCCGCCTTGGAAAGTTTGGCTCCTCATCGCTGCTGTCGGTGTTGCGTGTGTAATCCCTGTTATAATCGTTGGTAGAGTCGGACTCTACCTCCTCCTCTTGGGCATCCGAGGACTGCAACTCCTCCTCCGCATCAGCGTCCTGCTGGAGCTGGAGCTCCTCCTCCGCATCAGCGTCCTGCTGGACCTCCTGAGCAGGAGGATCCTCACGCTTGCGCTTCGACATGAGAGAGGATCAGGGCCTAAGGAGTGCTCGCAACAAACTTTCTCGCTCGGGCGTTTTATATCTAAATTTTCTTCTTTTTCTAGGCAACCCTTGGCCCAGGCCTTTTCTAGGCAATGTGGGATTATTTTCCCAACACCTCTTTGTCTGGGGGTCGGGCGCCCTCGTTCGGAATCTTTTTCTGACGGGACGAATCTGGCTTTGATACCATGGTCGGCAATAGCCTTTAGAAATCGGCTCTGATACCATGGTCGGGTTACCCCTTCATCTAATTGCTAGCGTCTTGACCATATATAAACCCTTGACTCATGCCTTTTCTAGGCTATGTGGGATTATTTTCCCAACATCTTCTTGTCCCGACAAATAAAAACCCAAAAATAAATTTATAGCCCTTGTTTCCCAATAAATTTGATCTTTATATGATTAGCCTCAAATTCGCACCCTCCAAATTAAACGTCAACCTTGTGTGCTTTAAAAACATAGAAGAGAAGCAGAACACATTTTGATGTTAGTCTGGTTCAGTATTTTAGAACTCTAAATGCAACAAGTGAATGGAAACTCTCTCTGTGATTGTGACTATGCTCTTGTTAGAGAGCGACCGAGCCCCGCCCATCAGCGCCGCCTTGGAAAATTTGGCTCCTCATCGCTGCTGTCGGTGTTGCGTGTGTAATCCCTGTTATAATCGTTAGTAGAGTCGGACTCTACCTCCTCCTCTTGGGCATCCGAGGACTGCAACTCCTCCTCCGCATCAGCATCCTCCCAATGCTGGAGCTCCTCCTCCGCATCAGCATCCTCCCAATGCTGGAGCTCCTCCTCCGCATCAGCATCCTGCTGGAGCTCCTCCTCCGCATCAGCATCCTGCTGGAGCTGGAGCTCCTCCTCTGCATCAGCACCCTGCGGGACCTGGACCTCCTCTGCATCAGCATCTTGCTAGACCTCCTGAGCAGGAGGATCCTCACGCTTGCGCTTCGACATGAGAGAGGATCAGACCCCCTGAGCAGGAGGATCCTCACGCTTGCGCTTCGACATGAGAGAGGATCAGACCCCCTGAGCAGGAGGATCCTCACGCTTGCGCTTCGACATGAGAGAGGATCAGGGCCTAAGGAGTGCTCGCAACAAGCTTTCCCGCTCGGGCGTTTTATATCTAAATTTTCTTCTTTTTCTAGGCAACCCTTGGCCCAGGCCTTTTCTAGGCAATGTGGGATTATTTTCCCAACACCACTTTGTCTGGGGGTCGGGCGCCCTCGTTCGGAATCTTTTTCTGACGGTACGAATCTGGCTCTGATACCATGGTCGGCAATAGCCTTTAGAAATCGGCTCTGATACCATGGTCGGGTTACCCCTTCACCTAATTGCTAGTGTCTTGATCATATATAAACCCTTGACTCATGCCTTTTCTAGGCTATGTGGGATTATTTTCCCAACATCTTCTTGTCCCGACAAATAAAAACCCAAAAATAAATTTATAGCCCTTGTTTCCCAATAAATTTGGTCTTTATATGATTAGCCTCAAATTCGTCCCCTCCAAATTAAACGTCAACCTTGTGTGCTTTAAAAACAAAGAAGAGAAGCAGAAGACATTTTGATGTTAGTTTGGTCCAGTGTTTTAGAACTCTAAATGCAACAAGTGAATGGAAACTCTCTCTGTGATTGTGACTATGCTCTTGTTAGAGAGAGACCGAGCCCCGCCCATTAGCGCCGCCTTGGAAAGTTAGGCTCCTCGTCGCTGCTGTCGGTGTTGCATGTGTAGTCCCTGTTATAATCGTTGGTAGAGTCGGACTCTACCTCCTCCTCATGGGCATCCGAGGATTGCAACTCCTCCTCCGCATCAGCATCCTCCCAATGCTGGAGCTCCTCCTCCGCATCAGCGTCCTGCTGGAGCTGGAGCTCCTCCTCCGCATCAGCGTCCTGCTGGACCTCCTCCTCCGCATCAGCGAGGACCTCCTCCTCTGCATCAGCATCCTGCTGGACCTCCTGAGCAGGAGGATCCTCACGCTTGTGCTTCGACATGAGAGAGGATGAGAGAGGATCAGGGCCTAAGGAGTTCTCGCAACAAACTTTCTCGCTCAGCAGTTTTATATCTAAATTTTCTTTTTATTTTTTTCAATTTAATCCCCAGCTATTTAATTTCTGTTAAGCAGGGGCGCAAGCCTTGTAGATAGTTGTTTAATTTTGGTAGGGTTAATTGACCAAAAAAAAACTTTTGGTAGGGTTTTATTTTCTGTAGAAGTATACATACACAGAACAGCTGCATTCAGTATTCAAAATCCTCCAACATCCTAACGTAATAGTCGAGTGAATCATCAACCCTTCAGTGAGGCCAACCGAGGAGCTCGGAAACGCGAAATAGTGGGATCGATGTAAATAAGAACTTTATTCGTGCTAGTATAAGCCTGTGGGATCGATGTTGTTTTGTAAGCACTCCTGTTTTGTTTGTAAAAAAGGACGGATTGATGCGATTGTGTATTGATTACAGGTTGCTTAACCAAAATACAATCAAGAATCGATACCCACTTCCACGTATAGATGATCTATTTGATCAGTTACAAGGTCTAGTGGTATAATTTAAGATCGATTTGAGATCAGGCTATTACCAGATTGGAGTGCGAGAAGAAGATATCCCTAAAACTGCGTTCAGAACGAGATACGGTCATTATGAGTTCAGAGTAATGCCAATTGGGGTAACCAATGCACTAACAGTATTCATGGGATTAATGACCAAGTGTTTCGACCGTAACTGGATCCATTTGTGATAGTGTTCGTTGATGATATCCTTGTATACTCTAAGAGTAAGGATGAACACAAGGAACAACTTATTATTGTGTTAAGGACGTTTGAGAAAATAAATTGTACGTCAAACTCAGTGAATACGAATTTTGGCTTGAGAAGGTAGCGTTCCTTGGAGATGTCATTTCAGCTACGGGTAAAGAAATAGATCATACGAAGGTGGAAGCGGTTAAGAAATGGTCGCGACCGATGACAGTATCAGAAATAAGAAGTTTCCTTGGATTGTCAGGTTACTACATGAGGTTTGTCGAAGGGTTTTCTAAGATAGTCACCCCTCTGACTAAACTACTGAGAAAGGATGTCCGGTTTGAATGGACAAACGATTGTGAAGAATGTTTTGAGGAACTCAAGAGGAGATTGACTAGCGCTCCTGTGTTAACCATTCCAAGTGGGTCAGGAGGATTTGTGGTGTACTGTGATGCATTTGCTCAAGGATTGGGTTGTGTATTAATGCAAAACGGCAAAGTAGTGGCATATGCTTCTTGACATTTGAGGAAACACGAAGAAGACTACCCAACTCATGATCTTGAGTTTGCTGTTGTGGTGTTTGCACTAAAATTATGGAGACATTATCTGTATGGAGAAAAATTTGAAGTATATACATATCATAAGAGTCTGAAGTATCTATTCACACAACAGGACTTGAATATAAGACAACGAAGGTGGGTTGAACTATTAAAAGATCATGATTGTACAATTCAATATCACCTGGGCAAAGTAAATGTGGTGGCACATGCCTTGATCAGGAAACATTGTTCGCTCATGTACCTCCTGGTAGAAGAGTCACGAATGATAGAACAATTAAATAATTTAGACTTGTGCCTCGAAGAGCCAAATGGACGATTATGTATGGCTAGAGGACAGGTAGAACCAGAAATGTTAATGATGATAAAAAAAGCCAAATTCCAAGATGAGTACTTAAGAATGGTGCGAAAAGAGATTGGAACAGAAAGATATGCCCAGTTCGAATTAGCACTAGATGGGATGCTGAGATTTCAAGGACGTGTATGCGTACCTGACGTGAAAGAAGTGAAACATAGATTGATGGATGAGGCACATAAGAGTAAATATAGCGTACATCCAGGAATTACAAAGATGTATAGAAACCTGCGAAAGGATTTCTGGTGGCCTAAGAAGAAGAAAGACATAGCTAGATATGTGAATCATTATAAGACATCTCAGCAGGTGAAAATTGAACACCAACGACCGAGAGGATTATTAGAGCCACTCCGAGTGCCAGAATGGAAGTGGGAAGACATAACAATGGACTTCGTAACAAACCTACCCAGAGGAGGTCGAACCACGGATTCTGTATGGGTAGTGGTTAATCGACTCACGAAGTCGGCACATTTCATTCATATTCGAATTAACCGGTCATTGGAATCCTTGACTAAGCTGTATATCAAGGAAATGGTGAGATACCACAGCATACCCCATACTATTACGTTTGACCGGGATCCATGATTCACGTCTAATCTGTGGAGGAACTTACAAGAGGCTTTGGTACAAAGTTGCAAATGAGTACAGCTTTCCATCCATAGACAGACGGACAGACAGAAAGAACCATCCAGACCTAGAAGATATACTCAGGGCGTGTGTTCTTGAATGGAAAGGAAGCTGGGTCGATCACTTGCCACTGATAAAATTCGTGTACAATAATAGTTATCACGCGAGTATTGGAATGGTACCCGTCGAAGCCCTTTATGGGAAAAGTTGTAGATCACCACTATATTGGAATGAACCAGGAGAAAGAACATTTAACGGGCCTGAGTTGATACAAGAAACTTCAGATGCGATGACTACAGTCAGAGAAGGGATGAAAACTGCACAGAGTAGACAAAGAGCTACGTTGATCGCAGAAAGAGGCCCTTGGAATTTAACGTTGATGACGAGGTGTACTTAAAGTTGTCACCGATGAAATCAATGTTCAGGGTAAGGAGAGCTCACAAGTTAAGTCCTCGTTACATTGGGCCTTATAAAATTACGGAACGAATAGGAAAGCTAGCCTATGGAGTCGCAATTCCACCTGAACTTTCTCAGTACCATGACGTTTTTCATGTATCAATGTTACGAAAGTATGAACCGAATCCGGAGTTAAGAGTAGAGTTGAAAGAAGTAGTAGTGAATGACAACATGAGCGTGACAGTACAACCAATACAAATAATCGATCGGGACGAACGAATATTAGGAAACAAGATACTGTCATTGGTGTAAATACTCTGGAGTGGAGCTGGGAGAGACAAAAAACTTGGGAGCAGGAGGCAGAAATGCATGACAAGTACCCTTCCTTGTTTGAGGAAAAAGATTTCGGGGATGAAATCTCCTAAGGGGGGAGTAATGTAATGATCGAAGATTTTATAATTATAAAATTGCGAATGTAAGATTATCGACAAAGACTTGTGATACATTCACTGATTTCATGATTCAACATTAAACTTGTTCCATTTCCAATATCAGATGGACTTGTGTTCACTGTATGGTTTTCATTAGCAGGAGATACGGAACTAATTACATTTAATGCCATTATTGGGAAATTAATTAATTATCACTTTGAGTAGCCAAAGGATGAGGTATGATTTAAATCCTCGTGACTTGCGATTGCCACCGTCATGTCCCGAATGGCTATCTGGTTCACAAGTCCAATGCTTCGTAACATGAATTGGAAATGGTGGGACTCCCGCCATCATTAAAGGGACACTAAGCCATACAAGAAGAGGAGAATTAGAGGCAGTTACTTGATTTCATAATAATAATGAGAGGTCGTGACAACATAAAAAAAAGAATGGGGGAGGATATCGGAAGGAAGGAAAAACGGAAGGACGCAGAGAAGGGTGAATGCGGTGATGTTGAAGGTGGAGTTTCGCGCGGAACTTCGAGAAAAGGACGTGTTAAAGCGTCCGACCCGAAGCGAAATCGTACAGAGACGTCTAGAACATGAAGTATTGTGCGGAGGAAGTGGAACGAGGTACGATTTCTCTACCCTCTCTTTCCTTCACCCTCTTCCGATGATCGACATATTACTATGCTCGACATATTACTTTACAAGTACTTACTGTGATATTGTGAGATTTGTGAGTGAATATGGGTAGGCAAGGGGAGGGCGTTCTGAACATTGGGAGGTGAAGGAAAGGATGTCCAACCCTTGGGAATAGGAGGAATGGCTGCTCCTTCATGAACGAGGTGTGGCATTCCGTATTTATAATTGTAGTAAGGTCTTCTTCCGGTTCCGAGTGGTTAAAACGAAAAACCATACAAGAAGGCATCGGCGTCTCGAAGGGCAGGGACAGAAGAACACTTGAAAGCATCTCACTCGAGGGGAGATCGTCCGAGGGAGGAGGGAATTTGCACGGTGGTGGCTGGAGCAAGGCTAAAGTTACGCGTCCCTTCTCTTCTTTTGTCCGCGGCCACAACGTTCATTACATTTCCCTTGTATAGCTGAGTGTGCTGTGATTGCAATGGCCAAAAGAAATTAAAAAGAAGGGGGAGGGGGGAAGTGACCGAACCGTGAGAAGTGGAATGAAGTTACTCCGGATTACATTTGACTTATGTTGACGAGTGTGTGGTGGTTGCGACGTACTTCTGCATCGGCTACTCATGGAAGTGATAATATAATATATATATATATATATATATATATATATATATATATATATATATATATATACCATTTAGTACAAGGTTGAGAAGCAACTCATAGGATTAACTCAAATAGGCGGACGCAGGAATAGAGAAACACAAAGACATGATTTATAAACATGAGCTGGTTCTAACCAGGAAGACAGGATCACACTAAAAGGATAACAGGTCCTTTTAGATAAGATAAGAGAAAGCTTTTACAAGACAGACGGATTACACATTAGACAAGTATAAAAGCCATTTTAAGTACCAAGCAAGATACTTGCGGTACTGGACATGTTTACGGAGGGTAATCCATCCGTTGCATAGATCCCAAGGGTTGAGGAAGATCCATTCATATCCTGGCTCCATACACTCAAAATAAGAAATTTGGACATCTACAGAGTGAAGGACACAGTTTCTAGCCTTATAGTCAATATAGGTATCTAAGGCAGAGATTGTGCGATTGACTTTCCTAAGAGTTTTGGTCTTCTTCCAAAGTGGCTCGTCATGTTGACGACGAATGCTGTGAAAGTGGCTACGCAAGACATTACAGTCAGGAAAAGGGGGTTTGTGGAAACGTCGTTCTCTTAGAGGAGGTCTCATCCTGCCTACTATCAATATCAAGCCGCGACCGGCGCCTGGCAGCCCTCCTGGCTATAACGGCAAGTGGTCCTTTATGGTGAAGTAGATAGCTTGACGGCCCTGAGAGAACTCTACTAAGGTAACAGCGTACAACAAACATCCGTTTCATGACAGAAGTCTGGCGATAGACAAGGTCATAGCACTTATCGCAAAACTTCAAGTTTATTTAGAAGAAGATTACTCCTAATAAGAAAGTCACACAATCTTACTGGAGTAGATACACCGTAAAGATAAAGGCTAAGACATATACTGAGGAAAACTGGGAATATTTCAGGAAGGAAGGAAGGAAGGATTACCCCGGGTGGACGCTCGTCGGGCGGAGTACGCGAATATACGAGCGTGAGGTTTCGGTTGGGGCAGGAATTATGCCTTGACGTAAGTGGGTTATGAGCCACCGAATTGATGAACTTGAATGGACATCCCTCAAGTTAAAAAGGAGCACGAAATTGTGTTAAAAAGTTGGACGGTTAGCCGGCTAATTCTCCGGACGGAGTGATTGTTGGGAGGTAAATCCCAGGGAAGGGTCTGGATGGACATCTTCTGCCCTTGGGATAGAGTAGGAAGACGAGCCAAGGAAATTCCATGGCCATCGTTACTCGAATGAAATAATACGAGATTGAATCGAGTATGGCGGGAAATGAGTAGTTAAATATACGATGGTGAGGGTATTGGATCGTCCATACTTAATCTTCCAAGTAATCCCCTTGTGTTTTACAGGTGTTTAAAAGCTTCCGCGTATGATGATATTCATTTTATACGGATAATTCAATTAAGACCTGTAAGGCTAGTTGGGTAAGAATAGTGTAAACTTGTATGTAAATAATGGTAGCATTTAATCTCATAAATAGTGAACATCAGAACCTTTCATCAACCCCCTCACCGACGACTTCTCCTGCCCGATGCCCTCTTGGACGGACTCTTTCTTCGGCTCCTTGGAGTCGTACTCGTTCCCCGCCTCTCCTTCTCAGGCTAGGCTTATGGTTCAAGAGAATGCCAAGCTCTTCGCTCGCAATTATCCTCGGTAGCTTGATTTTGTTGCTATTCGAACAATTTACCTTGTTTTCGCATCTCTCTTCCAGAACATTATATACTCTAAAGCAATGGGCTGCATTGGAGGAAGGAAATGTAGTTGAGTGATGATCACGCGTTTGCACGAATTGTTTCTCACACGCTGTTGTTTAGACTAGGACGTCTAATTTCCTACCAAATGCTTAGATTTCCTTTCTTTCATCTTCTTTTCCAGGGACCGCAGTGCTTTTGATATGGTGTAACGTGCCTGTAGGTGTTCCCGGTGTAGGAACCAAACCTCTTCACAGTAGAAACTCTCTCTACTTTTATTAAACAAACTCAAAGTAAAAAGTTACATATGACGACAAGCCCTATTTATAGGGTCAAAAATAATCTAAAGAAATTAAATAAAATCTCAACAAAATCTTAAATAAAAGATATTGTATCTCTTATAAAATCTTTAAAATATTTTCTAAGATTTTTCTAAGATATTTCCTAAGATTTTCATATCAGGTTTGATCCAATCACCAACAAACTCTTTCTTGGATCAAGAGCTGATAGACACGCCAATTTTCTGTCGAAGCCACTCAAACCTGCTCTGGTGAAATGACTTCGTGAAAATATCGGCTAGCTGATCTTCTGTAGGACAATAAATCAGCTCTACTTCTCCCATCTGCTGCACTTCTCTAAAATAATAATACTTCACATTAAAGTGTTTTGTTTTACCATGGAAAACTGGATTTTTTGAAATCGCCAGTGCAGCTTGGTTATCAACAGAGACTTTCGTCTCCTTCTCCATTCTGTAACCCATATCATCCAGAAGCTTCCTCAACCAAATAGCTTGATTTACAGCACCTATTGCTGCAACAAACTCAGCTTCTGCAGTCGATTGAGCTATAATTTCTTGTTTCTTTGAGCACCATGAGAAACAAGCCGATCCCAAGGAGAAACAATACCCAGAAGTACTCTTCATGTCATATACAGAACCAGCCCAATCACTATCAGAAAAACCATAAAGCTCAAATTTCTGACACCTTCTGTACTTCACACCATGGGAACTCGTTCCTTTGAGATACCTGAGCACCCTTTTCGCAGCTGTCATGTGTACTTCTGTAGCACAATGTAGAAACCTTGAAAGCACACTTACAGAAAATAAAATATCTGGTCGAGTTGCTGTCAAGTACATTAGGCAACCAATTAAGCTTCTGTATAATGCATTGTCTGCAGGAGCAGAACCATTGTTTCTGCTCAGTTTCTCCTTCTGATTCATGGGAGTTGTTACACTTTTGCACTCCTCCATCCGAAATCTTTTCAAAATTTCTCCAACATACTTCTTTTGACACAGGAAGATCTCACCTGGACTTTGATTTACCTCCATGCCAAGGAAGAATGACATTTCTCCCAAGTCTGCCATTTCAAACATCCGCATTAGATTCTGCTTTAGCTTCTGTATGAGTTTATGATCATTTCCAGTAACAAGAAGATCATCCACGTATAAGGAAATAATAATCACACTCATATCAACCTTCCTGACATACAGAGTGTGCTCACTGCGGCTTCTTTCAAATCCTAACTCAACCAAATAATTATCAATCTTACTGTACCAAACCCTTGGAGCTTGCTTCAACCCATACAAAGCCTTCTTCAATCTGTACACCTTTTGTTCAGGTTCTGCAACCCAGAAACCTTCTGGTTTCTCTACATAAATCTCCTCCTGCAGAATCCCATTAAGAAATGCGGATTTAACGTCAAGTTGAAATACCTTCCATTCTTTTTCTGCAGCAATTGCAAGTATCAACCTGATTGTGTCAAGTCTTGCCACAGGAGCAAAGGTCTCTGAATAAACTACCCCCCATACTTGAGAGTAGCCCTTCACAACAAGCCTAGCTTTATGCTTGTTCACGGAACCATCTGGGTTAAGCTTCGTTCTGTAGACCCACTTAACTCCTATAACCTTTCGATCGGTAGGTCTATCCACAAGCTCCCATGTCTGATTCTTCTCAATCATAGCTAGCTCCTCCTGCATTGCAACTAGCCATCTTCTATCTTCCTTTGCATCCTCAAATCCAGCAGGTTCTAATACTGCTACATTGCATCGTTCATAGATTTCAGTCAATGATCTCGTACCTCTTACAGGTGGATCATCAATTTGTTGTTCAGAACTGAGTTGCTGCTCGACATTCTGTCCCTCAGCATTCTGCTCCTCAACGTTTTGTTCCTCCAAAATAGACTTATGTGACACATGCCATGTATGCTCAGAGTTTGATTCTCTGTCCGACCAGATCCATCTTTCTTCTTCAAAGAACTTGACATCTCTGCTCACAATTATCTTCTCATTCTGTGGCTGATAAACTTTATATGCCTTCGATTTCATGCTATATCCAACAAAAATACCAGCTTCTGCCTTCTGGTCTAACTTGTCCCTTTTCACAGAAGGAACATGTGTATAACACACACAACCAAATACCTTCAGGTTCTTCATAGTAGGCTTGACTCCATACCAAGCCTCATGAGGTGTCTTCATATTTACCGACTTTGTAGGTAGTTTGTTCAATAGAAATACTGCAGTATTTGCAGCTTCTGCCCAAAACTTCTTCGGCATCTCCTTCTCCTGCATCAAGCATCTTGCCATCTCCATGACGCTTCTGTTCTTCCGTTCACTCACCCCATTTTGTTGTGGTGAATATGGTGCAGTAAACTGATGCTGCACTCCGAAATCTTCACAGATGGACCTGAAACTGGCAGAAGTATACTCTGTCCCATTGTCAGACCTCACAATCTGTATACTCCTCCCACTCTCATTTTCCACAAGATTTTTAAACTTCCCGAAAGTCTCTGCAACTTCAGACTTAGCCTTCAAGAAGTAAATCCAACACATTCTGGAGAAGTCATCAATAAAAATGATGAAATACCTGCTTCCATTTATGGAAGCCTCCGACATCGGTCCACAAACATCTGTGTGTATAAGCTGTAGCTTTTTCCTAGCTCTCCAGTCCGTACTTTTGAAAGGAAGCCTCGCCTGCTTTCCCAGCACACACGTTTTGCAGTTAGATGCATCCTTCTGCTGTAGAATTGTAAGTCCAACTGCCATCTCATTCTTCAGCAGAAACTCTATGCCCTTGCTATGGAAATGCCCCAGCCTTTTGTGCCAAAGTTCTGCTTCATCAATCTGAGCCACTAAAGCTTTTTGACTCTGTGATGCTGGATCGAAAGAGAAACACTTTTCCTTCATTTGAATCTTAAGTATCTATTTTCCAGATGAATCTGCTATCATACAGAACCCGTCTTCGAACATCACCTTGTACCCCTTTTGCACGAGTTGACCTACACTTAACAAGTTCTGGTCAATCTTAGGTACATACAAAACATCACCGATTAGCCTTGCACCTTCTGGACCATCAATGACTACATCTCCTTTCCCTTCAACGTCAATGTAATCACCATTCCCGATCCTTACTCGAGCATAGAAGCTTCGATCTAGACTTGCAAATGCCTTCTTATCATATGTCATGTGGTGGGTACATCCGCTATCCACCAGCCAGCTTCTACGAGTCAATCCGGTAGCAAAACAAGATGCTGTAAACATCAATTCTACCTCATGATTTGCAGCAGCTTCTGTAGCACTTTGCTGAGAATTTTTTTCCTGACAAAACCTTGCAATATGCCCTAATTTCTGACAATTATTACAGTTCACGTCTGGCCTCCTCCAACACTTGTAATGTGGGTGACTTCTGCCTCCACAGTGTTTTGCACGGATCTAGTTTCTTCTTCTGATCAGCAGTAGGCCGCCTCTGTTCACCAGAACCTCTACTTCTGCCTGAACCTTCTGCAGTCCCCTTTTGCTGACTCCACGGCTTCTTCCCTTTTCCAGAATTTGTTGTCTTCGACCTTGCTGGTAAGGCTTCCTCAGTAGGAACTTGACCTTCCCTTCTCATCAGCCTTCTCTGTTCCTGAGCCTGCAACGCACTCAGCAACTCCGCCAGCTTTATGTCCGATAGATCTCTTGTATTCTCCAATGAAGCAATCGTAGCTTCAAAACGTTCTGGCAGCGACACCAAAACCTTCTGTACGATACGGTCGTCTTTCAAATCAGTGCCCAGAACTCTGATTCTGTCAGCCAGATTGATCAATCTGTCAGAGAAATCCTTCACAGCCTCATCTTCTTTCATCTGTTGCCTCTCAAATTCTCTCATCAAGTTCAAAACCTTCATGCCTCTTATCTTCTCGTCACCTTCATACTCCTCCTTCAAGAAATTCCAAATATCCTTCGCAGTCTGGAACTTCATGATCCTCGTGAATATTGTAGGCGACATTGCAGCATAGAGACATGACTTCGCCCTTGCCTTCTTGGTGACTCTTTCCTTGTGATACCGAATTTGGTTGATAGTAGGGTTGTCGGGGAGTGCATCCACGGTGTAGTCACCTTCCACTGCTTCCCACAAATCGCTACCCTCCATGAAAGCGTTCATCTTCACCGCCCAAGCTTGATAGTTCTCCCCATCAAACATAGGTGGCGTCGTAGAAGAGAAACTGCTTGCACTTGCCTCCATCTCCTTCTTTTGGATGAAAAAGAAAACTCCCAAATTCTTCACAAGACTTCCACAGCTCCCGAAAGATCACAAATGCTCTGATACCAATTGTAGGTGTTCCCGGTGTAGGAACCAAACCTCTTCACAGTAGAAACTCTCTCTACTTTTATTAAACAAACTCAAAGTAAAAAGTTACATCTGACGACAAGCCCTATTTATAGGGTCAAAAATAATCTAAAGAAATCAAATAAAATCTCAACAAAATCTTAAATAAAAGATACTGTATCTCCTATAAAATCTTTAAAATATTTTCTAAGATTTTTCTAAGATATTTCCTAAGATTTTCATATCAAGTTTGATCCAATCACCAACAGTGCCAATGGCACTTTTCTGTGCGCTGGGCGTAAGTTACTTGGGTAAGTTAATCATGATCGAGCCATCCAAAATACATACATATCTCGAGAGGGATCGTAACTTTCTGAGACGTTTTTGGACTTACTCGGTTGCAGTGTTGCTTCTTCATGCTGCACTGCGGAAGCTAACTCCTTCAAAACAACCCCAGAGGAGGAGGAAATAGGATCTGATGATGATCGGGGAGGAGGGTTATCCGTCGGATTTTGATCCGGGAGAGTGATAGATAATTTATTTTGGTTAAAAAAGTTTTATTACCAAAACGCTTTTGCAATACAACCCAGAATGGAGGATCTGTCGGGTTTGCTCCATTCTAATACAATATTGTACATAAAACCAGATAATCATTCAATCCATCTTAGTTTTTACATTTTTATACCATTAAGGGTAAGCCAAAATTGCCCAAAAACCTTTTGAATATGATAGATTTCGAATTCGAGACTCGTTTTATATCGATGGTAAGGTTTAGTGTAATTTCTGTCGGATTCGTTGGGCTGGTCGTGCCAGTTGCTAGACACTCCGCCTCTGCTCTTCCTGCTTTTGGTGTTTTGCAACGAACAGCGACACTCCCCTTAAAAGAAAGAAAAAAATAGAGAAATTTCTGACGATAATAAGAAAAACAAGCTGATCCCTTCCCTTTTCTTGACTCATCAAAAACTCACCTACTCACTACGTTAACTCTCAAAATGATAACTAAATAACGCTCATCATCCTTTTCCCGCGGCGCACACGGTGAGCTGGAACTCCTTTTTCCAGGTCAAAGGACGACTTCTTCTCCTCAAGCGGGGTTCAGGTCCTGAGATACTTGTTCTTGCCATCTGCCAAGGGTAAGATCCAAGCAAAATCAAGTCTTAAATTGCATGCAACGTGGGGTTTGTCAATCACTGAGCTGCATTTCGTATCCGGGCAGCAGTCACAGCATGCATATCACTTCCACGGGCTAGAGAAGTGAGGAAATGTAGCGCAGCGTACCTTGAGAGCAGAAATCTTGCAAGAGGACTTAAATTGGCATTCGAATTATAATCCCTGTCGGGTTGTTTCTTATGGTTACCGCTAGATCCGGTCCCTGGTTTTTCCGTGGGTGTCTCGCCCTTTGAAAAGGCTTGAGTCGCAATCTCCTGCAAGTCCTTCAAGGAGGACTCCGTCGAGCTGCAGTCACCATGTCCATATATGTAAAAATTAGGAATGGTTAGATTCGCAGCGAGGCAATGAACTAGGTTAGCAGTTGCAAACCTCGCCAGCATCCCTATAAGCTTGCTAATAAGAACATCACCCGCTCCGGGCTTCATGCGTTCCATGTAACCGAGGGAGTTTGAGACTGCACGGACAACTGGCCCATTTGGGTCTCCGCCTACAGCCTGCAGTGAGTTATATAATCCATAAGATATCCTAAAAGTCCAATTTAGCTATATTTCTTATTTCAATATTTCTAGTCCATGATACCTTTCAAACCTGTATGCTTCTTTTCGGCAGACCATTTCATAATAATAACAAGACACGCTGCACTTCCTCAAACACTTACCTCCTTTAAGGATGGAATGAATAACATCGATAAGGATGCAGATACAGATAATGCTCTGGAATTGTCTTCGTCGTCGCTTGTCCGTCTAGACCTTGGGAGATTCTTGTGGGCATCTACATATTCTTTTGAGGTCCTGAAACAACGCAGTCAATACAGCTAGGTTAGACATTCAGATGCCTTAAAGAGAGGGAAATCGAGCAAATCCAGGGTTAACCTTGAAGAATCAGAGCTTTTGGGCATTAGCTCTCGGCTTCCATTTTCCTGCATTTCACCATATTCACGCACTGGCCTCTTTTCTCTTGCATTTCCCCTTCTCGGAGCACTTTGCATTGCAGCCTTTGCCTGAGAAGACAAAGCAACGAAAATATTCACTGACTGAAACATAGATACCCGATGAACGGCGTCATATGAAGAGCGAAATCCAACAAAAGTACTGTTCTATATACATTGAAACCACAAGATAAGGGAATGTGACGCGTGGGTAATGAATAAATAATATCTGCATAGTTCAGGCAGCCAGCATCCATGTTTACAGAAATACAGGAAGGTCTTTATAAATCACACAAGGAAAGGGCAAATACAAATAACACATCAAGAGCAAACCAACCTTGGCAAGGTTTACTGCACTGTCTTCGAGAGAGGCACTGGAAGTTCTCTCCTGAAATCCATGACCAGATTTTGGTGTACGAGGAGAGTCCAATTCATCATGCTGGCCACGGAAGACGACAGTTCCTGTGGTAGAAGCATCTTCAAAAGAAGCATATGTGCTGCTAGACTACAAGTTACATTCGAATCAGCCAAAGATAGAGTAGAGTCCATAGACAGAGAAAAAAAGGTAATTACGATTGACTCAGTACAGTACCCATACCAGGCTATTTTGGATGAGAAAGCGGTCCTCACATCATCATTAATGTTCCGGTGCTCATCATGATACAGCTTTCTATGATCATTCTGGCCCAGGGATTCTGAAGGTTCTCACGATGCATTTCCTGATGATGACGACCATGCATTACCACTCTCGGCAGCTCTTCTAGGGAAAGGCCCCGGTTTCCTTTCTCTGATCTGAGGTGGTTTTACGCTGGTCCGGACAGTTCCTGTACCTTGTAATCTGCCAATACTGAAGTCCGACTCAGAATACCTCAACTCTCTTCCTTGATTACTGATTATCAAGACAGTAAATCAGAACCCCAAACAAAATATCAGCAAATCCATCTGCCAAAAAAGTGTCATCTACAAAAAGCAAGAATAAGCCAGACAGTACATGGCTTTGACAGTTTCTTCTCTCACATCTCTTTTGACTTTCACCGTATCAGAACCTTCCCCAACATCTCTAGAAATTGTACGAGTTTCTCCTTCTTGTGGAGGCTGATATTTAGGACGCTCCCTGGCAACCATAAGAATATCAAGAGACTCCAATAAAAAGGCCTCGTAAAATTCATCATACTGTGAAGAACCACACAATTTGAAGGTCAAAGAAAGATATTACTCCTTATTCGTTCGAGAAACTTTGGACTCTTCCTGGCATTTCTAATGAAACGATTTTTTAAGAGGTCTTTGGCACTTGAACGCTACAATGGAAGCAACAGATTCACATGTAGGAGTTTATTAATTCAGAAAAATCATCTAACATAACAAAACACAAATGCATGATTTATTGAGCACAAATTGTAAGTTTCACCCTTCCCAAACTAGAAAAGGACAGACCTTAAGGAATAGAGAGACTCCTACTTAACACAGTTGAACAAAGGTGTTATAAAGTTACACACTGTTGCCAACCCACCTTCAATTGTCAATCAAAGACCCATTTTAGGTTCTTAACAGAACCCCCTTTATTTATCCACTCCTAAACTAGTAGCATTTTGAATACTGGAAATTCCAGTGGCAGATTATTACCATAAATCAGAAGTTGATATCCAACCATCGTTTATGTAGTCGTACAGCATGCCAATTACAGCAACGGAATTCCTTTGTTCATGAAAAAGAAACTACGCATGCCTGCTCCCAGGAGTATAGTAAGAGCAAAAGAGGTATATCACCCAAGTTCAGGTTTCAAGAAATCAGTGCCATCAAATGCAGCGGGCCATATCCAAAAACACAACTTGGATTGCTCACCGCAGAAAAATATATACATTAGAAATTCCGTAAACTACACCTCAGCTGGCACCTTCTTCAGGCACAGAGCAACAAACTCCTTCAATGGACGAGAAAAATGTTCATCTAGCTGTATTCAGGAAAACATAAGGCTGACTCAGTCACCACAATGTTTTCGAGGCCTCCAGGAAATTTCCAGAATATTATCCCTTCAATTTTACAGGAATATTGATATAATCAGAGGGACATGATAAGATATTGCTAAACCTGGGGTGGGTTTTCTCCTGGAATAATGAAAAGAACTCCCACCGGGTGAAGATCAGCAAGTGGAGGTTCCCCTTTAGCCATCTCAATGGCAGTTATTCCAAGAGACCAAATGTCTGCCTGGGCCAAGTAAATATAAAGGCAAGAGTCACATATGAAGGTGGCAGTTTTCCAATTTATATGGGATCAATGTGGAAGAAGCACTAAACATGTAGAGATAACATTTTTTTATTTTATTATTTACTTTGTTATAGAAGATGGAGATAATTCAATCAAAATGATGGTGACAATAAGTACCTTCTCATTGTATCCTTCTGAATTCTGAATTACCTCTGGTGCCATCCAAAATGGCGTTCCCACAAAAGTCTGACATTTACAAGTTAGAAGCAAGAATATATCCATTAGAAAGGAAAAGAAAAAAGAAAAGGGAAGCAGTGCGAGTATAGAAGGAAAAGAAGATATCAAGGTTCTGATCAGCGACGTCGCCATTCGTGGAAGTTAGTGAAATAAAACGTTATTGTTCTACAATCAAAGTATCAAACAAAAAAGGGTATAATCTGAAAGTCTAGCTGACATTGACTACCTTTCTTCTTGATATTGTTCTTGTTAATTGAGCAGAAACGCCAAAATCTGCAACCTGCATAATGCCACCAAACAAAAATGCCCATAACATAGTGCAAAACACTTCTGGCCTTTGGAAAGCATATATAAACACGAAAACAATTACAAAGTAATCACTAGTCTATACCTTGACATCGCCATTCTCCGTCAACAATATGTTAGCAGCTGCATGAAAGTATAAAATTATGCAAGCACAACAAAATAGGAACACTTGAAAGGGGGCTTGAGGTTGAATAACACGGCCAATGATCCAGTAAATGACAGAGAGGAGAAATACCTTTAATATCCCGGTGAATTTTTCCTTCAGTGTGTAAGTATTCAACTGCATGCAGCAGGTCTCGCATAATGCAGGCAATTGACAATTCATCAAGTGGAGGACCAGTTTGGAGCTGCAGGAGTCCATGAACTACTCAACTAGATTTACATATAAATAAACTTCACAAGGAGAACACGTCCATCAGGAGGAAAATTCAGCAACGTAAGATAAATCAGACATACAGTACATCGCTACATAGGAAGATTCATTCATTCAAACAAGTGGAAAAGTGACCTACAAGATCGGCTACAGAGCCACCAGCCATGTACTCCATTATTATCCACAGCTTGGTCCGGTTAACATACGATCCATAGTATTCAGTGATATAAGGTGATCGACACTGAGAGAGGAACGCGATTTCCCGAATAACATTAGAATGCAAATAAGAAATTATTAAGATAGGCCAGTAGTTGTTAACACAAGTTTTGCTTGGTAACTGCACCTTCTGGATGTCTTCAATCTCATCCTCCCTGAAAAAAACAGCAACTATCAGAAAAGCACCAAAAACCTAGACTGTTGGAAACATTTAATTAGTTACTTTCTCAATGGTAGTGATGAAAACCAGTTAATTTAAGCATGCACAAGAAATGCCCGACATCAATGCTAAAGTCAAAGAGAGACTAAGCATGAGATAGGTTACAGTCTTACGATTCCTCAAGATCAATAACTTTGATAGCAACTTCCTTGTTGAGCTCCTTATCAAACCTGCATACACAGATAAGAGACAAGAGCAAGTAGATAGTGTCCGGGGATTCAATATTCCTGCCAACAAATATTGTGTTCGTGCAGTCACAATAGAACGGAGTTCTCATTTTTGCGACTTAATCGCATAGAACTAGCAGAACAGCAGACTATGACTTACGCCTCGTAGACATCGCCAAAAGAACCTCTACCAATCTTGACCCCGCTGCCTCTGGCAAACCAATGGGATCGGCCATCTCCGACACCAACTACTGTTCAGTTATCACTGAAACGAGACATCGTAAACAAAATATCATAAACTGAAATCTGCCAGCATGCTGAAATCTCTGATACCATGGTCGGCAGTAGCCTTTAGAAATCGGCTCTGATACCATGGTCGGGTTACCCCTTCACCTAATTGCTAGTGTCTTGACCATATATAAACCCTTGACTCATGCCTTTCCTAGATGTGGGATTATTTTCCCAACATCTTCTTGTCCCGACAAATAAAAACCAAAAAATAAATTTATAGCCCTTGTTTCTCAATAAATTTGGTCTTTATATGATTAGCCTCAAATTCGCCCCCTCCAAATTAAACGTCAACCTTGTGTGCTTTCAAAACAAAGAAGAGAAGCAGAAGACATTTTGATGTTAGTCTGGTCCAGTATTTTAGAACTCTAAATGCAACAAGTGAATGGAAACTCTCTCTGTGATTGTGAGTATGCTCTTGTTAGAGAGCGACCGAGCCCCGCCCATAAGCGCCGCCTTGGAAAGTTTGGCTCCTCGTCGCTGCTGTCGGTGTTGCGTGTGTAGTCCCTGTTATAATCGTTGGTAGAGTCGGACACGGTCAACGATGTCCGAGGATGCTGATGCAGAGGACTCGCTCCTCCTCCAGCATGATGCTGATGCAAAGAAGGAGCTCCAGCATTGGGAGGATGTGGAGGAGGAGTTGCAGTCCTTGGATGCCCAGGAGGAGGAGGTAGAGTCCGACTCTACCAACGATTATAACAGGGACTACACACGCAACACCGACAGCAGCGACGAGGAGCCAAACTTTCCAAGGCGGCGCTGATGGGCGGGGCTCGGTCGCTCTCTAATAAGAGCATACTCACAATCACATAGAGAGTTTCCATTCACTTGTTGCATTTAGAGTTCTAAAATACTGGACCAGACTAACATCAAAATGTCTTCTGCTTCTCTTCTTTGTTTTGAAAGCACACAAGGTTGACGTTTAATTTGGAGGGGGCGAATTTGAGGCTAATCATATAAAGACCAAATTTATTGAGAAACAAGGGCTATAAATTTATTTTTGGGTTTTTATTTGTCGGGATAAGAAGATGTTGGGAAAATAATCCCACATAGCCTAGAAAAGGCATGAGTCAAGGGTTTATATATGGTCAAGACACTAGCAATTAGGTGAAGGGGTAACCCGACCATGGTATCAGAGCCGATTTCTGAAGGCTGCTGCCGACCATGGTATCAGAGCCGATTTCTAAAGGCTGCTGCCGACCATGGTATCATAGCCAGATTCGTCCCGTCAGAAAAAGATTCCGAATGAGGGCGCCCGACCCCCAGACAAAGAGGTGTTGGGAAAGTAATCCCACATTGCCTAGAAAAGGCCTGGGCCAAGGGTTGCCTAGAAAAAGCCCGGGCCAAGGGTTTATATATGGTCAAGACACTAGCAATTAGGTGAAGGGGTAACCCGACCATGGTATCAGAGCCGATTTCCCCAGGGACTAAATTTCATAATTCGTGATGGCAAAGGTCCATCTTTATATCGTGATGGCTTCACACGGACCATACATGAAACCGAAGATAACTCTAGTAACACCTCATATTGAAGAAGTACAAGAACCAGAAAGGAGCAGACAAACCAGTAGTGAGATGCTTCAGACGACATCTGAGAAAGAAGTGAAGAGAAGAAGAAAGAAAAAGGAAGAAGAAGAAGAAGAAGGAGAAGAAGAAGAAGCAGGAGAAGAAGAAGAAGAAGAAGACAGAGAGGACAAAAGTTTTTGTTATTGTCCTTCACAGAATCATGCACAATTACACTGCTGTTGTACGATTCTATTTATACACAGGCAGAGAATAGAACATTCCTAACAACCTGTGCATTACAATAATTCCGATTCTATTTCTATTCCATTTGTTGCTTTGCTACTGGGCTTGGGTAGCATGGCTTGCATTGGACTGGACTGGACTTTACTCTCCAACACATATCAAGGCTTGTTTTTGTTCCTTTAGTTAAAAAAATGTCAAAACTTAATCATCTAAAATGGCAAAACCGTCGCATCAAGTCTCAATCACCAACCAAAACAAAAGGAAAGATCAAATCTCAGAAAACTAAAAATCCCATCTCGGGCAGCTCAACCTTACACGCTTTCTTATCACCACCACCAATACCACTGTCATGGTTACCTTAAAACAGCAACAACCCAGTCCTCGATCCCAAAAGATCCTGCGTGGAAATGTGGCTGAATCCACGAAAGAACATAGTCAGTGAGATACCTATCAAAAGTTATATGTGGTGGTGATATCCTTTTGATAGTCAAATTACCTCTTCTCAGTTTCCACGATGTCGACGACATAGGAACTCCCCTTTTCCTGTCATAAGAGAGGAAGTTCTTCGTCCATGAAAACATGAAGGACAGGGAGATGTTTGGATGTTCCTAGGAGACATAAAATCTAACAAGCTCCTGAGACGAATAACACGAGATTCTTTTGCTGTCCGAACTAACTTGATATGATAAAGTCTGGCTTGGATCGCTCTCAGTCGATAGCAGTGGATAAAATACTTACGCTCACTGGCTCTTGTCAGTGCAGTCGCAGTTTCCACACTTGTTAGACATGGTGATTGATAATAGCAGAGGATCAGGCTATGAGATGTTTGGACACTGATTTTGTGCGGTGGTCGCCTGTGTAAGCAATGAGGCGTAGTAACCTCCCGTTATATAGGAGGAAGAAGAAGACAGGTGGAGGGATTTCGTGAGGAGTCAATATCAATTTGGGTACCATGGTCTAAAAGAGAGCCACTTTCTGTGGCACGAGAGCACCAGTCCGGATACGCCTCTCGAATCAATCTCGAGGAATCTTAATGATGGTGGGGCTTGGCCTCCTTTACTCCCCTCATGTCAACTTAAGAGCTTTTCTTCTCGGATTTAATATCAGTCATCCCACAGAGAAGATCTATTCTTACAATTTCACCTCTCGTGGACAGACGGAGACAAGTATTACTCGTCAAAGTTTGGGATACAGGATGGGAACGAAAGAACCGCAAGGGATTGGTCTGAACACGTTGCTTTTGTTAGCTTGATGCTCCAGGAGATTCTTCCACATCCCTGCCTGCTTCATTCAAACACCAGGTGCGCTCAAAGTAGAACATGTTCAGAAATGAATCGTGTCCTGCCCGTTCTTGATCGACCCGGCCACCCTATTTCCCACACATCTGCACACTGCATCGTGCATATCAAGAACCATGCCGTCATTTCGTGCAGTTACTTTCATCGGCCTTGGTTTGCATCGTTACCTTTTTCAGGCAACAGCACATCAATTGAGCAGCATACTCGACTCGCGAGTGCCTGGTCAGTTTGGCAAGAGAAGTAGACCGCAGACTGAGAGGAGGTTGCCCGCCAATGATTTGAAAAAGGACTGAACGAGTAGTCATCGTCATCCCCCCCACCCTCACTGCTTTTAACTCTAAATGCTCTGTTCATTACTGAGGCTATAAGTGATTTTCTTGACCAATATGTCCAGTACAACGTAGCGGAGATTTGTATTCGAAAATATTCAGTGAGATAGAATAGTAATAAATAATGAATTATAACTTGATATTTCTAACACAATATCAAGTTTGTTTGTGAAAAGTTGATAACTAAATATTTAAAAAAAAAACATTATTTTGAAACATAGCTCCAACGCACCAACTTGCCAATGAACAACGTATCGGCGGGCCCAAGAATTTCGGACGGAGCCAATATATTTCAAGCCCATGGATCTCTATCTGAATGGGCCTGTTTTCATGGGCCCAATTCCACCCCGGTTCCAATTATTACCAAAAGAAGGGGGATGGATCCTCGGACGGATATTTTGTTTCACATGGGGGGGAGTCCCAAGGCCTTTTGGTTTTGTCTTCAGCTGTTACGTTTTGTCTTCTTTTTTCTTTTTCTTTTGCTTTGGAAGACCTAGGATCATTAGATTTGAAAGTTACAAAATCTCTTAAATCTTTTGCATTTTCCAGTTCCTACAGCAGTACATCTCCTGTGAATCTTGGCATTACTAATTGTGTTGATGAGAACATTGCCTTGTAAAATGATAGTTGATGTGGCGGTCTTTCTTTTACCTCTTGGTGGATATACTTCTTGTAAGATTCACTCTTGGAGCAATATGGATTAGCATGCTGATTCTTTGTTCTGTTGTCTGTACAGATTGTTCCTCTTGAAGTAATTAACCTTGACGATGATGAGGATGACAATGACGTCATCATCATTGGTGGGACAAATGACCAACTGAATAAAGGAAAGGCAGTTATGGATTATTCCCATGGTTATGACCATCTGAAGGTGCAATATACTCTTCTCTTCTAAGCTATTTTTCATGAAAATTTTCCTTTTCAAGAATAATGTAGATGGCTGCACCTTTTTTGAGTTAAACGGTTCTGATCATTTGAGCAGAATGGATGTTTTGCCTATCTTTACTGTCCATATTCATTTTTTTGCCCCATCCTGTCGCCTAGTTGCACTTTCCAAAGTTTGTTCAACTCCAGGACGCATTACCTTCAGAGAGAATCAATTACTCCATGAGAATCGTGATGCGTTGTTCCGGCTTGTTGAATCCATGTATCTCATATCCATAAATATAACTCCGAGAGAAGTTGTTTCCTCCTTGAGAGGTCCTCTATGATCGTCGGTCTGCGTATCTTGCTATCTTTATTTGATTTATGTACCATCTTGCACCTTTTACAAAGGTATTAGTTTGAAGTCTGACATGAAACGTAAAATTTGAACATTATAGTTTTCTTTCAAAGTCTGTATGGTTTCAGCTATGTGTCCTGGCCCATCTGAGTCCAACACTCTTGTCTTCCACTTTTCTTTTGTTTCCTTTCTGTTATCAGGATGCTACCAAAGGCAATGAATTTAGCTGCCGTGTTGATGGTGTTGAAATAATCAGCAGCATCAAACCAGTTCAGAATGAGGGTGCATCTGAACCTTTCTCTAGTACGAGGGGACGTATATACCTAGAACTAAAGTAATAATATTGTTGTTGGGTAAGAAGATACGTTGCACTTCACTTTTACTGGGCCTACAATGTAGAAATATTATGGGCTTATGCGGAAGTTCGGTTCATTTATCTTTCGACCCGACCCGACCAGTTTACACCCCCCCCCCCCCTTCCGTGACCAATCTAATCACCGGCCGCTGCAATCGGCGGTTTCTTCGTTAGTTAAGAGTTTCCTCGGGGGACCTCGGTGGTGGAATGTTGCTTTATGATTTGGTAAAATTATTCTGTTTTTGTGTATCTGCAGATGGAAGGGAGCTTTGTCGAGGAGATCTATTCGGAAAGCATGCGGCCCTCCTCTCGGGTTGATTCGAGCCGAGCTCCGGCTGCTGGAAGTGATCCCGATGATTTCGACGGTATGAAGGTTCTCTCTATGAAAAGTATTTTCGAGCGCAGCTAGCTCCGAATAT
Organism: Melastoma candidum; assembly: GCA_023653495.1. Classification (NCBI taxonomy): domain Eukaryota; kingdom Viridiplantae; phylum Streptophyta; class Magnoliopsida; order Myrtales; family Melastomataceae; genus Melastoma; species Melastoma candidum. The sequence continues at coordinate 19,190,051 of CM042889.1, forward strand.
TGTGTTTAGTCCTTTTTATTTTGCTGTTGTTGGATTTGTTTTGGTGTAGGTGTGTGGGAGGATGATGAGAGTTGGAATGAGTCAGAGAGGCTGGATGGAGAGGGGCGGGCTAGGCGTCTTCAACATTACAATGTAAATATTGGTGTCCTGTGTAATTGCATTTCTTGCTGCTCTCGTTCGGATTGACTCATTTGTTGTTGGATGAATGAATAGATCGGTTATCGCGATGGCGTGGCTGCCGGAAAAGAGGCTTCTGCCCAGGAAGGATTTAATGCAGGCGTCAAGCAGTCTGTGGGTTCTGGATACAAATGGGGCTTGGTCAGGGGAGTGACGAGGTGAGCTCCACGAGATTTTTTGTACTCCGGTGCTTTTAGATGTTGCCATAGAAATGTCTGATAAGTAAACACACTGTTCTCTTGTGTTTCATGAAGCGTGTTGCACTGCCTTCTGGACGCACTGAAAGCAAAGCTTGTCGAGAGTGATGAGTGCAGAGTCAAGATTGCCAGGTTGTACGAGTCGGTGCAGTCACTCTCTACTTCAGATGCCCTTAAGATTTATGCTAATGAGATCATGGGAGAAAAGACAAGTCAGCCTGGGAGCAGCTCTGCAGATGTTTGTTCGTCTTTGGATGGTTTGTCAGTGACTTCTAAACCATCTGTGCTGACGAGTTATTTTGAGGAACTACAATCTCTTCTTGTTCAATCTCCTGGAATTGAAGTTCGTCTTGAAAAATCTCTCTAAGCTTCGTGCTTTGTTCTTTGAAAAGAAGAGGTGATGTACATGTACTTTGTCTTGCAAGCTCTTCTGTAGCCACATATGTTTGCACCATACAAAATATACGCGGAAATAGAATGTAAGTTATTATGTTTTTGTAGTTGCCTGGTTCGATGCCTTTCATCCACGCCTGGGTAGATGGTGGGGTTGAAGAGCATCAGCACCGATAGTATGTTGAATTTCTGACCTGAACTTTTTATTCTTTTGAAATAGTTATGTATTGAACCAATCAAGCTGGGTTGCACGGCCATGCTCGGTTTCCAGTGTTGTTGATATCTTTTAGTTTTAGGGCGAAACTGCATAAGAAGGATCTTGGTATTTTGACGTTTTGACTCGGTATACTAATCATAGACAGAAAATAGGATAGTTTAGAAGTCCATGTACAAGTAAAAAGTACCTGCTTGTCTTATGTAAGATAACAACATGCAACAGCTCATAGATTGATGATAACCAACTTACAGTCGATAGTATGTCAAACGGAAGAAGTAGATTGACACCGAAAAGCCTCGCAATTCACTGTTCCACGAAACCATTGAAGAAGACAATCGTAGGCAGAAGACATGACCATAAAGTGCAAAGTACTAGTTGGACTAAAGCAATTCTTCTTCGAGAGCTGTAGTGACATTAGGGGATGCCTGTTCGGCTGAGTCTGTAATATGTGATCGGACAATCTCTAGAAGTATTTTGCATGTTTGATTGAGGCTGCAAGCAAAACTAGTTGCGGATTAATATCTCGAAAATAGCAGAAGACACGGAAGAGGAGGATGTTACCTGACTTTGAGAACTTGCTTCAGCTGCATGCCTTAATAGGCCGGCCTTGAGTAATTCCTATAGGACTCTTAGCTCGGGTTTCAAACTGGGAGACTAGCATGACTTTTTTGAATGCCGCAACAAGGAGTTCAACTTTTTTTCTTCCTTGCAGGAGCAAGCTTTGAAATAGCTCCTTGGAGAGCATAGTCGATCATCCATTCATCTGAATTTCTCCGGTCATCAATCATCCGATGTCTAAGATCAATCCTTTCTCATTCAGGATCAGGGACTATTGGCAGATAATTGGGATCTCTTGGATTGAAATTTCACGGATCGTCATCAAGGTTGTCGAATTTCTCTCGTCTGTTGATCCTCCAGATCATGCCGGAATTTGATTGTTCTTCCAGAGACTTGCACTTTCCTCTGTTGTACATACCCTTCGACTTGGTGCTCGTTGAAAAGGCTCCATTTTGGACAGAACTGTTGGGACTGATCTCTGCAGCTTTGTTCACGTCCTCTCTTGGTGATTCTCCCGCCAAGTCTTCACTTTGGTGTACACCTGTCAATGACCCCTCATGGTTATTAGCATCTCCTGAGCCATCCATTCTGGTGGGGATACGCGGAGATGATTCATCGTTTTCCTGGCCTCGTGTAAATTCTAACTTGGTGATGCTTCTATTGGCCTCGCCAGAGTCATTTTTATCCGCGAGCAATCTACGTTTGTAAAAGCCCTTTCCAGATGGAGTAGTGTATCTCTCTTGAACTTGCTTTCTGGAAGATATTGCTTTTGCCTGATTCTCCGACGATCAAGTCTTATCTGGTTCTCCTCCCCCTTTTTTAGTTTGGGAAAGCTGGTGGCTGTGTGTGAAAGATAGCCATGTCAAGAGAATCTTTCTTGATGTGTGAAGTTCCTGGAATCAGTAGCTCGATCAGAATGTTCGCGTCAGAAGTTTTGGCTCTGCAGCTCTCCTCTCCTCTCCATCTTGGAGTCCAGCTTCCTTAGATTCAGCATCAACCAGTGGTTTTGTCGTCTCTTCATTTTCTTCGGCCAGATCTTCCAGACAGTCTAGAGTGAAAGCATCGTCCTGTGGCTGAAAGCAAGCACATTCAAGAGAAGTGTCGGTGCTTACTTCATCAGCTTCAATATAGAGAACCAGATCGGTGCTCTTGGTCTGTGCTCCCGTAACATTATGCCCGTCAATCTCCTCAAAGGAAACATCCGATCCGATTTGCGAACAATCTCCGGTGAAGTATCCGGCTTCAGTCTCAACTACATCCTTAGCTGTTGCATCTGTGTTATGGCAGCTGATCATACAATCTGTAACTCGGATCGACATAGAGTGATCGGAAGTGCAATCCGTGACATTCTCTCGAAGACTGGGGCAGACATGGAGCTCCTTTTCTTCTTGTGTCTGATCTTCTTCGTTTTCTGAATTATCCTGAAATGGGAGAACTTCCGTCAGCAACTGATCATAATTTCTCCCGCAATTATGGAAGTCCAACTTCTTACGAAGATTGATGGGATAATGTTCCTCGATCCGAATTACCTTGTCACAACCCTCCTCTGCCTCTGCGTCTTCCAGCACCGAAGAAGAGTAACTAACTTCATCCCACTCATCGTCCTTACAGTCAGCTGAGCCGGCATCGATATTTTATGTACCCTTAAGTACTTTTTCTCCATCTACGTTACATTGAGAAAGACTCCAACGGATTCTCTCCTTTCGAGTCATGATCAGACAATAGATTTCATCTAGATCTCTGCCCGCTGTTTCTTCTTTTTCTCGAGAGAGTTTGTCTGAACTGCTGTTTGTTACCATCTCAGTGACGTTACAACAGTGTTCTACATTCTTGTCAAGAACGACGTGGCCCTTCGGTCTCGCATCACTGTTGTCATATGCACCCACCTCTGTTAATCCATACATGCAGCCTTCTTCTGAATGTGAACCGTGACAATCGTCCTCATCCTGACTAATACAAACGGCTCCACCAGTGCTCGAGGAACCCTGTTTCTCGCTTTTTGATATATCTCGACGAAGATGTCTGCTTCGAAGTCCAACTCTCTGATTGGGCAGAAGATGTCCTTCCAGACCCTTCCCTGGGATTTACTCCCAACAATCACTCCGTCCGGAGAATTAGCCGGCTAACCGTCCAGCCTCTTAACACAATTCCGTGCTCCTTTTTAACATGAGGGATGTCCATTCAAGTTCATCAATTCGGTGGCTCATAACCCACTTACGTCAAGGTATAATTCCTGCCCCAACCGGAACCTCACTCTCGTATATTCGCGTACCCTGCCCAACGAGCGTCCACCCGGGGTAATCCCTCCTTCCCGGATTCAAGGCCCCTTAAACATTCCTAGAAATTTCGTGGTCATCGTTACTCGAATGAAATAATACGAGATTGAATCGGGTATGGCTGGAAATGAGTAGTTAAAGATACGACGGTGAGGGTATTAGATCGTCCATACTTAATCTTCCAAGTAATCCCCTTTGTGTTTTACAGGTGTTTAGAAGCTTCCGCGCATGATGATATTCATTTTATACGAATAATTCAATTAAGACCTGTAAGGCTAGTTGGGTAAGAAACATATAAACTTGTATGTAATTAATAATAGTATAATTTAATCTCATAAATAGTGAACATCATAACCTTTCACGTGGTATCAGAGCGTGTTAAACTCGGAGTAATAAGGTTGAAATTTCGGAATGTAAACGAATCGGTCTCGAACTCGGAAAAAGGAGTTAAGCACGGAAAACATACGCGTGAGTTGTTATAACTTGTTTGATGAGTTATAGACACTTCTCGGGAGATAAATGAGTGACCGAAAATACAGTTGATATCGGTATAATGCATTTGAAAAGTTGAGTATATGAATGTTGCGTTAAGAAGGTAAATGTTGATTGTTCAGAATTGAACAATCGTGCGCTTGGTATTGAGTAAACATATATGTTTTTTTTATATTCTCCGTTGATATAGTATTATGTGAGAATTGCATAATAATTGGACTGATGATGCAATTGTTGTGATCGCAGGATGTCTGAGGAGGACCTACGTAATGCTAGACGGAATTCTCCCCTTAGGGATGAGGATCTACAACGCAAGAGAAACGTTGCGCTTATTGGACAATTTCGGAAACTCGAAGTACCCATATAATCAGGTGAAGAAGGACCTGAGAAGGCGGATGAATTTATAGTCGAGCTAGAGAATGCTTTCGACGTGCTGGGGTGTTCGACAGAAGAGAAGATTATGTTTGTACAACAGTCGATTAAGCGAGAAGCGAACGACTGGTGAAAGGCTAATAAGGATGGAGCACATATTTTCCATTCTGGAGATGCATGGACCGTGTTCAGGACGGCGTTCTTAGGAAAATTCTATCCTCATGTGTTCAGAGAGAAGAAAGCTAGGGAGTTTTTATACCTGAGGCAGGAGGGGTCGTCACTGAACGAGTATGAGGCACGGTTTTCTGTTCTGTCGAGGCATTGACCATCAATGAGTGCTGAGGCAAAGGCCAAGAAATTCGAGAAGGGACTGAGGCCGAAAATCAGATTCCAACTGAGAACTTTGATGCTCACAACTTACGAAGAGATATATATGAGTGTACAGAGTGCCGAAGAAGGATGAGCAGATATGAAAGCTGCGGGGGAGGAGGCGAGCATTAGAATGATGCTAGGAGTAGGACCACCTCCAAGGAAGAGATTTCCGTTTGGAGAGTTGTCCTCCTCTACTCCGCGGTTTCAGGTGAACCAACCCCCGAGAGCTCCTATGTCGGCACGATCATTCTTTCAGGGACGAGGCCAGGGGGCGAGGACAGGAGGTCCGCCCCTCTGTCAGAGCTGCAAGAAGCGACACTATGGAGATTCATGTGCGTCCAGAGAATTCGCTTGTTATCGGTGCGGGCAACCGGGACACATTCGTATGGAGTGTCCCCAAGGATCAGGGCTAGGAGCGGGCTCCAGTAGCGGATTAACCGGATCGAATATTCCACGCCCAAGAAGTGGAAACAGACCGGGACCGATTGTGTCTACTTCTAGGGGATCAGTCAGTGGGCATGTGGAAACCGTGAGGCTGAATGCGACCACGGAAGCGGATGCCGTTGCATCTCGCGGCGTGATCTCAGGTACGGTTCGACTTCAAGGTGAACTAGTTTATGCCTTGTTTGATATTGGTACTGCACTTTCTTTTGTATCATATAACTGCATGGAGAAGTATGGTTGGACAGTAGGGAAAACAATGAAGCAGTGGCATGTGTTGCTCCCTACTGGGATAGAATACTGTGTCGATGATGCGTGTCTTGGTTATGAATTAATTGTAGCTGGATTGAAGTTTACTTTTGATCTGTTAGTGTTACAGATCCTTGATTTCGAGATCATTCTGGGCATGGATTGGTCGGCTTCCAGCCATGCACAGGTAGACTGCGAGAGGACGCACATTTTGATTAACACAGAAGACGGAGATTTCAGTGAGTACATAGGCCATGGAGGATGTGGCCAGATTTTGATGAAATCGACGATACGAGCGTGTCACCTTGTACAAACAGGGCACGAAGCGTTTCTAGCGAATGTGTTGAATAAAGAAGCTGAACTATTGATGCTGGAGCACATTGAAGTGGTGAAAGACTTTCCTGATGTCTTTCCCGAGGAACTACCGAGACTTCCACCTCGTAGAGATGTAGAGTTTGTGATATATTTGATTCCGGGGACAACTCCCATTTCTCGGACTCCGTATCGCATTAGTTTAGCTGAGTTAAAAGAACTGAAAGCACAGTTGTAGGAACTTGTAAATAAAAACTTTATTCGTGTTAGTATAAGCCCGTGGGGCACTCCTGTTTTGTTTGTAAAAAAGGACGGATCGATGCGATTGTGTATTGATTACAGGTTGCTTAACCAAAATACAATCAAGAATCGATACTCACTTCCACGTATAGATGATCTATTTGATCAGTTACAAGGATCAGTGGTATACTCCAAGATCGATTTGAGATCAGGTTATTACCAGATTGAAGTGCGAGAAGAAGATATTCCTAAAACTGCGTTCAAAATGAGATACGGTCATTATGAATTCAGAGTAATGCCAATTGGGGTAACCAATGCACTAACAGTATTCATGGGATTAATGACCAAGTGTTTCGACCGTAACTGGATCCATTTGTGATAGTGTTCGTTGATGATATCCTTGTATACTCTAAGAGTAAGGATGAACACAAGGAACATCTTACTATTATGTTAAGGACGTTACGAGAAAATAAATTGTACGCCAAACTCAGTAAATACGAATTTTGGCTTGAGAAGGTAGCGTTCCTTGGAGATGTCATTTCAGCTACGGGTAAAGAAGTAGATCATACGAAGGTGGAAGCGGTTAAGAAATGGTCGCGACCGATGACAGTATCAGAAATAAGAAGTTCCCTTGGATTGGTAGGTTACTACAGGAGGTTTGTCGAAGGGTTTTCTAAGATAGTCACCCCTTTGACTAAACTACTGAGAAAGGATGTCCGGTTTGAATGGACAAACGACTGTGAAGGATGTTTTGAGGAACTCAAGAGGAGATTGACTAGCGCTCCTGTGTTAACCATTCCAAATGGGTCAGGAGGATTTGTGGTGTACTGTGATGCATATGCTCAAGGATTGGGTTGTGTATTAATACAGAACGGCAAAGTAGTGGCATATGCTTCTTGACAGTTGAGGAAACACGAAGAAAACTACCCAACTCATGATCTTGAGTTTGCTGTTGTGGTGTTTGCACTAAAATTATGGAGACATTATCTGTATGGAGAAAAATTTGAAGTATATACATATCATAAGAGTCTGAAGTATCTATTCACACAACAGGACTTGAATATAAGACAACGAAGGTGGGTTGAACTATTAAAAGATTATGATTGTATAATTCAATATCACCCGAGCAAAGCAAATGTGGTGGCACATGCCTTGAGCAGGAAACATTGTTCGCTCATGTACCTCCTGGTAGAAGAGTCACGAATGATAGAACAATTAAATAATTTAGACTTGTGCCTCGAAGAGCCAGATGGACGATTATGTATGGCTAGAGGACAGGTAGAACCAGAAATGTTAATGATGATCAAAAAAGCCAAATTCCAAGATGAGTACTTAAGAATGGTGCGAAAAGAGATTGGAACAGAAAGATATGCCCATTTCGAATTAGCACCAAATGGGATGCTGAGATTCCAAGGACGTGTATGCGTACCTGACGTGAAAGAAGTGAAACATAGATTGATGGATGAGGCACATAAGAGTAAATATAGCGTACATCCAGGAATTACAACGATGTATAGAAACCTGCAAAAGGATTTCTGGTGGCCTAAGAAGAAGAAAGACATAGCCAGATATGTGAATCATTGTAAGACATGTCAGCAGGTGAAAATTGAACACCAACGACTGGGAGGATTATTAGAGCTACTCCGAGTGCCAGAATGGAAGTGGGAAGACATAACAATGGACTTCGTAACAAACCTACCCAGAGAAGGTCGAACCACGGATTCTGTATGGGTAGTGGTTCATCGACTCACGAAGTCGGCACATTTCATTCCTATTCGAATTAACTGGTCATTGGAATCATTGACTAAGCTGTATATCAAGGAAATGGTGAGATACCACAGCGTACCCCATACTATTACGTCTGACCGGGATTCATGATTCACGTTTAATCTGTGGAGGAACTTACAAGAGGCTTTGGATACAAAGTTGCAAATGAGTACAGCTTTCCATCCATAGACAGACGGACAGACAGAAAGAACCATCCAGACCTAGAAGATATACTCAAGGCGTGTGTTCTTGAATGGAAAGGAAGCTGGGTCAATCACTTGCCACTGGTAAAATTCGTGTACAATAATAGTTATCACGCGAGTATTGGAATGGTACCCGTCGAAGCCCTTTATGGGAAAAGTTATATCTCACCACTATGTTGGAATGAACCAGGAGAAAGAACATTTAACGGGCCTGAGTTGATACAAGAAACTTCAGATGTGATGACTACAGTCAGAGAAGGGATGAAAACTGCACAGAGTAGACAAAAGAGCTACGTTGATCGTAGAAAGAGGCCCTTGGAATTTAACGTTGATGACGAGGTGTACTAAAAGTTGTCACCGATGAAATCAATGTTCAGGGCAAGGAGAGCTCACAAGTTAAGTCCTCGTTACATTGGGCCTTATAAAATTACGGAACGAATAGGAAAGCTAGCCTATGGAGTCGCAATTCCACTTGAACTTTCTCAATACCATGACGTTTTTCATGTATCAATGTTACGAAAGTATGAACCGAATCCGGAGTTAAGAGTAGAGTTGAAAGAAGTAGTAGTGAATAACAACATGAGCGTGACAGTACAACCAATACAAATAATCGATCAGGATGAACGAATATTAGGAAACAAGATATTGTCATTGGTGTAAATACTCTGGAGTGGAGCTGGGAGAGACAAAAACATGGGAGCAGGAGGCGGAAATGCATGACAAGTACCCTTCCTTGTTTGAGGAAAAAGATTTCGGAGATGAAACTTCCTAAAGGGGGAGTAATGTAATGATCGAAAATTTTATAATTATAAAATTGTGAATGTAAGATTATCGACAAAGGCTTGTGATACATTCACTGATTTCTTGATTCAACATTAAACTTGTTCCATTTCCAATATCAGATGGACTTGTGTTCACTGTATGGTTTTCATTAGCAGGAGATACGGAACTAATTACATTTAATGCCATTATTGGGAAATTAATTAATTATCACTTTGAGTAGCCAAAGGATGAGGTATGATTTAAATCCTCGTGACTTGCGATTGCCACCGTCATGTCCCGAATGGCTATCTGGTTCACAAGTCCAATGCTTCGTAACATGAATTGGAAATGGTGGGACTCCCGCCATCATTAAAGGGACACTAAGCCATACAAGAAGAGGAGAATTAGAGGCAGTTACTTGATTTCATAATAATAATGAGAGGTCGTGACAACATAAAAAAAAGAATGGGGGAGGATATCGGAAGGAAGGAAAAACGGAAGGACGCAGAGAAGGGTGAATGCGGTGATGTTGAAGGTGGAGTTTCGCGCGGAACTTCGAGAAAAGGACGTGTTAAAGCGTCCGACCCGAAGCGAAATCATACAGGGACGTCTAGAACTTGAAGTATTGTGCGGAGGAAGTGGAACGAGGTACGATTTCTCTACCCTCTCTTTCCTTCACCCTCTTCCGATGATCGACATATTACTATGCTCGACATATTACTTTACAAGTACTTACTGTGATATTGTGAGATTTGTGAGTGAATATGGGTAGGCAAGGGGAGGGCGTTCTGAACATTGGGAGGTGAAGGAAAGGATGTCCAACCCTTGGGAATAGGAGGAATGGCTGCTCCTTCATGAACGAGGTGTGGCATTCCGTATTTATAATTGTAGTAAGGTCTTCTTCCGGTTCCGAGTGGTTAAAACGAAAAACCATACAAGAAGGCACCGGCGTCTCGAAGGGCAGGGACAGAAGAACACTTGAAAGCATCTCACTCGAGGGGAGATCGTCCGAGGGAGGAGGGAATTTGCACGGTGGTGGCTGGAGCAAGGCGAAAGTTACGCGTCCCTTCTCTTCTTTTGTCCGCGGCCACAACGTTCATTACATTTCCCTTGTATAGCTGAGTGTGCTGTGATTGCAATGGCCAAAAGAAATTAAAAAGAAGGGGGAGGGGGGAAGTGACCGAACCGTGAGAAGTGGAATGAAGTTACTCCGGATTACATTTGACGTATGTTGACGAGTGTGTGGTGGTTGCGACGTACTTATGCATCGGCTACTCATGGAAGTGTTGAATGATGAAAGTGATAATATATATATATTTAACGGGGCATTGAATCCAGGAAGGAGGGATTACCCCGGGTGGACGCTCGTCGGGCGGAGTACGCGAATATACGAGCGTGAGGTTTCGGTTGGGGCAGGAATTATGCCTTGACGTAAGTGGGTTATGAGCCACCGAATTGATGAACTTGAATGGACATCCCTCAAGTTAAAAAGGAGCACGAAATTGTGTTAAAAAGTTGGACGGTTAGCCGGCTAATTCTCCGGACGAAGTGATTGTTGGGAGGTAAATCCCAGGGAAGGGTCTGGATGGACATCTTCTGCCCTTGGGATAGAGTAGGAAGACGAGCCAAGGAAATTCCATGGCCATCGTTACTCGAATGAAATAATACGAGATTGAATCGAGTATGGCGGGAAATGAGTAGTTACAGATACGATGGTGAGGGTATTCGATCGTCCATACTTAATCTTCCAAGTAATCCCCTTTGTGTTTTACAGGTGTTTAAAAGCTTCCGTGTATGATGATATTCATTTTATACGAATAATTCAATTAAGACCTGTAAGGCTAGTTGGGTAAGAATAGTGTAAACTTGTATGTAAATAATGGTAGCATTTAATCTCATAAATAGTGAACATCAGAACCTTTCATCAACCCCCTCACCGACGACTTCTCCTGCCCGATGCCCTCTTGGACGGACTCTTTCTTCGGCTCCTTGGAGTCGTACTCGTCCCCGCCTCTCCTTCTCAGGCTAGGCTTATGGTTCAAGAGAATGCCAAGCTCTTCGCTCGCAATTATCCTCGGTAGCTTGATTTTGATGCCATTCGAACAATTTACCTTGTTTTCGCATCTCTCTTCCAGAACATTATATACTCTAAAGCAATGGGCTGCATTGGAGGAAGGAAATGTAGTTGAGTGATGATCACGCGTTTGCACGAATTGTTTCTCACACGCTGTTGTTTAGACTAGGACGTCTAATTTCCTACCAAATGCTCAGATTTCCTTTCTTTCATCTTCTTTTCCAGGGACCGCAGTGCTTTTGATATGGTGTAACGTGCCAATGGCACTTTTCTGTGCGCTGGGCGTAAGTTACTTGGGTAAGTTAATCATGATCTAGCCATCCAAGTATATATCACGAGGGGGGTCGTGACTTTCTGAAACGTTTTTGGATTTACTCTGTTGCAGTGTTGCTGCTACATGCTGCACTGCGGAAGCTAACTCCTTCAAAACAACCCCAGAGGAGGAGGAAATAGGATCTGATGATGATCGGGGAGGAGGGTTATCCGTCGGATTTTGATCCGGGAGAGTGATAGATAATTTATTTTGGTTAAAAAAGTTTTATTACCAAAACGCTTTTGCAATACAACCCAGAATGGAGGATCTGTCGGGTTTGCTCCATTCTAACACAATATTGTACATAAAACCAGATAATCATTCAATCCATCTTAGTTTTTACATTTTTATAACGTTAAGGGTAAGCCAAAATTGCCCAAAAACCTTTTGAATACGATAGATTTCGAATTCGAGACTCGTTTTATATCGATGGTAAGGTTTAGTGTAATTTCTGTTGGATTCGTTGGGCTGGTCGTGCCAGTTGCTAGACACTCCGACTCTCCTCTTCCTGCTTTTGGTGTTTTGCAATGAACAGCGACACTCCCCTTATAAGAAAGAAAAAAATAGAGAAATTTCTGACGATAATAAGAAAAACAAGCTGATCCCTTCCCTTTTCTTGACTCATCAAAAACTCACCTACTCACTACGTTAACTCTCAAAATGATAACTAAATAACGCTCATCATCCTTTTCCCGCGGCGCACACAGTGAGCTGGAAATCCTTTTTCCAGGTCAAAGGACGACTTCTTCTCCTCAAGCGGGGTTCAGGTCCTGAGATACTTGTTCTTGCCATCTGCCAAGGGTAAGATCCAAGCAAAATCAAGTCTTAAATTGCATGCAACGTGGGGTTTGTCAATCACTGAGCTGCATTTCGTATCCGGGCAGCAGTCACAGCATGCATATCACTTCCACGGGCTACAGAAGTGAGGAAATGTAGCGCAGCGTACCTTGAAAGCAGAAATCTTGCAAGAGGACTTAAATTGGCATTCGAATTATAATCCCTGTCGGGTTGTTTCTTATGGTTACCGCTAGATCTGGTCCCTGGTTTTTCCGTGGGTGTCTCGCCCTTTGAAAAGGCTTGAGTCGCCATCTCCTGCAAGTCCTTCAAGGAGGAATCCGTCGAGCTGCAGTCACCATGTCCATATATGTAAAAATTAGGAATGGTTAGATTCGCAGCGAGGCAATGAACTAGGTTAGCAGTTGCAAACCTCGCCAGCATCCCTATAAGCTTGCTAATAAGAACATCACCCGCTCCGGGCTTCATGCGTTCCATGTAACCGAGGGAGTTTGAGACTGCACGGACAACTGGCCCATTTGGGTCTCCGCCTACAGCCTGCAGTGAGTTATATAATCCATAAGATATCCTAAAAGTCCAATTTAGCTATATTTCTTATTTCAATATTTCTAGTCCATGATACCTTTCAAACCTGTATGCTTCTTTTCGGCAGACCATTTCATAATAATAACAAGACACGCTGCACTTCCTCAAACACTTACCTCCTTTAAGGATGGAATGAATAACATCGATAAGGATGCAGATACAGATAATGCTCTGGAATTGTCTTCGTCGTCGCTTGTCCGTCTAGACCTTGGGAGATTCTTGTGGGCATCTACATATTCTTTTGAGGTCCTGAAACAACGCAGTCAATACAGCTAGGTCAGACATTCAGATGCCTTAAAGAGAGGGAAATCGAGCAAATCCAGGGTTAACCTTGAAGAATCAGAGCTTTTGGGCATTAGGTCTCGGCTTCCATTTTCCTGCATTTCACCATATTCACGTACTGGCCTCTTTTCTCTTGCATTCCCCCTTTTCGGAGCACTTTGCATTGCAGCCTTTGCCTGAGAAGACAAAGCAACGAAAATATTCAATGACTGAAACATAGATACACGATGAACGGCGTCGTATGAAGAGCTAAATCCAACAAAAGTACTGTTCTATATACATTGAAACCACAAGATAAGGGAATGTGACGCGTGGGTAATGAATAAATAATATCAGCATAGTTCAGGCAGCCAGCATCCATGTTTACCGAAATACAGGAAGGTCATTATAAATCACACAAGGAAAAGGCAAACACAAATAACACATCAAGAGCAAACCAACCTTGGCAAGGTTTACTGCACTGTCTTCGAGAGAGGCACTGGAAGTTCTCTCCTGAAATCCATGACCAGATTTTGGTGTATGAGGAGAGTCCAATTCATCATGCTGGCCACGGAAGACGACAGTTCCTGTGGTAGAAGCATCTTCAAAAGAAGCATACGTGCTGCTAGACTACAAGTTACATTCAAATCAGCCAAAGATAGAGTAGAGTCCGTAGACAGAGAAAAAAAGGTAATTACGATTGACTCAGCACAGTACCCATACCAGGCTATTTTCATCAGAAATTACGGGTATTGGTTGAGGTCCTCCACGAGTTCGGACAACTACAGTTCCAGATCCACTCAAAGATGAATCATCCTGTCAAGTTAAAAATCCTAATGAAAAGATAGAGATTTGATTGTGCAAGATGCAAAAGTGCTTATTATTGAGGTCATGGTAAAGATGCAAAAGCATGGTGGATGAGAAAGCCGTCCTCACATCGTCATTAATGTTCCGGTGCTCATCATGATACAGCTTTCTAGGATCATTCTGGCCCAGGGATTCTGAAGGTTCTCGCGATGCATTTCCTGATGACGACGACCATGCATTACCACTCTCGGCAGCTCTTCTAGGGAAAGGCTCCGGTTTCCTCTCTCTGATCTGAGGTGGTTTTACACTGGTCCGGACAGTTCCTGTACCTTGTAATCTGCCAATACTGAAGTCCCACTCAGAATCCCTCAATTCTCTTCCTTGATTACTGATTATCAAGACAGTAAATCAGAACCCCCAACAAAATATCAGCAAATCCATCTACAAAAAAGTGTCATCTGCAAAAAGCAAGAATAAGCCAGACAGTACATGGCTTTGGCAGTTTCTTCTCTCACATCTCTTTTGACTTTCACCGTATCAGATCCTTCCGCAACATCTCTGGAAATTGTACGAGTTTCTCCTTCTTCTGGAGGCTGATATTTAGGACGCTCCCTAGCAACCATAAGAATATCAAGAGACTCCAATAAAAAGGCCTCGTAAAATTCATCATACTGTGAAGAAACAATTTGAAGGTCAAAGAAAGATATTACACCTTATTCGTTCGAGAAGCTTTGGACTCTTCCTGGCATTTCTAATGAAACGATTTTTTAAGAGTTCTTTGGCACTTGCACGCTACAATGGAAGCAACAGATTCACATGTAGGAGTTTATGAATTGTGAAAATATCATCTGACATAACAAAACACAAATGCATGATTTATTGAGCACAAATTGTAAGTTTCACCGGACAGACCTTAAGGAATAGAGAGACTCCAATTTAACACAGTTGAACAAAGGTGTTATAAAGTTACACACTGTTGCCCAAAGCAACCCACTTTCAATTGTCAATCAAAGACCCATTTTAGGTTCTTAACAGAACCCCCTTTATTTATCCACTCCTAAACTAGTAGCATTTTGAATACTGGAATCTCCAGTAGCAGATTATTACCATAAATCAGAAGTTGATATCCAACCATCGTTTATGTAGGCAAACAGCACGCAATTACAGCAATGGAATTCCTTTTTTCATGAAAAAGAAACTGCGCATGCCTGCTCCCTGGAGTATAGTAAGCGCAAAAGAGGTATATCACCCAAGTTCAGGTTTCAAGAAATTAGTGCCATCAAATGCAGCGGGCCATATCCAACAACACAACTTGGATTGCTCACCGCAGAAAAATATATACATTAGAAATTCCATAAACCACACCTCAGCTGGCACCTTCTTCAGGCACAGAGCAACAAACTCCTTCAATGGACGAGAAAAATGTTCATCTAGCTGTATTCAGGAAAACATAAGGCTGACTCAGTAACCACAATGTTTTCGAGGCCTCCAGGAAATTTCCAGAATATTATCTCTTCAGTTTTACAGGAATATTTGATATAATCAGAGGGATATGATAAGATATTGCTAAACCTGGGGTGGGTTTTCTCGTGGAATAATGAAAAGAACTCTCATCGGGTGAAGATCAGCAAGTGGAGGTTCCCCTTTAGCCATCTCAATGGCAGTTATTCCAAGAGACCAAATGTCTGCCTGGGCCAAGTAAACATAAGGGCAAGTCACAAATGAAGGTGGCAGTTTTCCAATTTATATGGGATCACTGTGGAAGAAGCACTGAAACATATAGAGATAACATTTTTTTATTTTATTATTTACTTTGTTATAGAAGATGGAGATAATTCAATCAAAATGATGGTGTGACAATAAGTACCTTCTCATTGTATCCTTCTGAATTCTGAATTACCTCTGGTGCCATCCAAAATGGCGTTCCCACAAAAGTCTGACATTTACAAGTTAGAAACAAGAGTATATCCATTAGAAAGAAAAAGAAAAAAGAAAAGGGAAGCGGTGCGAGTATAGAAGGAAAAGAAGATAGCAAGGTTCTGATCAGTGACGTCGCCATTCGTGAAAGTTAGTGAAAAATAAAAAGTTCTTGTTCTACAATCAAACAAAAAAGAGTATAATCTGAAAGTGTAGCTGACATTGACTACCTTTCTTCTTGATATTGTTCTTGTTAATTGAGCAGAAACGCCAAAATCTGCAACCTGCACAATGCCACCAAAGAAAAATGCCCATAACATTGTGCAAAACACTTCTGCGGCCTTTGGATAGCATATATAAACACGAAAACAATTACAAAGTAATCACTAGTCTATACCTTGACATCGCCATTCTCCGTCAACAATATGTTAGCCGCTGCATGAAAGTATAAAATTATGCAAGCACAACAAAATACAAACACTTGAAAGGGGGCTGGAGGTTGAGTAACACGGCCAATGATCCAATAAATGACAGAGAGGAGAAATACCTTTAATATCCCGGTGAATTTTTCCTTCAGTGTGTAAGTATTCAACTGCATGCAGCAGGTCTCGCATAATGCAGGCAATTGACAATTCATCAAGTGGAGGACCAGTTTGGAGCTGCAGGAGTCCAGGAACTACTCAACTAGCTTTACATATAAATAAACTTCACAAGGAGAACACGTCCATCAGGAGGAAAATTCAGCAACGTAAGATAAATCAGACATACATTACATAACTACGTAGGAAGATTCATTCATTTAAACAAGTGGAAAAGTGGCCTACAAGATCAGCTACAGAGCCACCAGCCATGTACTCCATTATTATCCACAGCTTGGTCTGGTTAACATACGATCCATAGTATTCAGTGATATAAGGTGATCGACACTGAGAGAGGACGGCGATTTCCTGAATAACATTAGAATGCAAATAAGAAATTATTAAGATAGGCCAGTAGTTGTCAACACAATGTTTGGTTGGTAACTGCACCTTCTGGATGTCTTCAATCTCATCCTCCCTGAAAAGAACAGCAACAATCAGAAAAGCACCAAAAACCTAGACTGTTGGAAACATTTAATTAGTTACTTTCTCAATGGTAGTCATGAAAAACAGTTAATTTAAGCATGCGACTTGCAGCGGCCCTTTGGACATACAAGAAATGCCCGACAACAATGCTAAAGTCAAAGAGAAACTAAGCATGAGTAGGTTACAGTCTTACGATTCCTCAAGATCAATAACTTTGATAGCAACTTCCTTGTTGAGCTCCTTATCAAACCTGCATACACAGATAAGAGACAAGAAGTAAGCAGATAGTGTCCAGGGATACAATATTCCTGCCAACAAATATTGTGTTCGTGCAGTCACAATAGAACAGATTTCTCATTTTTGCGACTTAATCACATAGAACTAGTAGAACAGCCAGACTAGGACTTACGCCTTGTAGACATCGCCAAAAGAACCTCTACCAATCAACTCCAGCGAACTGAATCTCGACCCCGCTGCCTCTGGCAAACCAATGGCATCGGCCATCTCCGACACCAACTACTGTTCAGTTATCACTGAAACGGGAAATCATAAACCAAAATATCATAAACTGAAATCTGCCAGCATGCTGTAATCCTACAAAACAGGGCATTGCGACTCCAACTAAAAAATCCAAATTCTTCACAGTAAAAACTGTATATTTTTCAAAAAAAAAAAAAAAGTGAGACCGGGGGTTCTCGCTGTAATCAAAACAATTCCCCCAAGAATGACAGTTACCCACGGGAATCTCATTGCAAGAAAATGTCGAAAGAACACATCCACGCCGGAAGAACATCAGTCGAGTAGATTTCACAAAGAAGAAACCCAGCATCCCATCGCCCGCCAGGAAGTGATTCCAAGCAAAACATGGATATAACACATCTCTTACACCGCGCACGTTGAGGTATTAAAAGAAATAAGAAACGAAAGGGCGAAGATTTTACGCCGAAACTACCAACAGCGACGACCCAACCACGGACAAACCTGATCTCGAATCCCCAACAAACAAAAAGGGAAAGGGAAAGCGATCCATACCTCCGCTACGGATTCACAATTCAAGAAGCCAAGGAAACGAGCAACGAACGGGACGAAGGCGGAGCGGAAGAGAGGAGCGGCGGGGATCCGGACAAAACTGAGGAAACGGAGGACTTACGGACAAACGGGCGAGAGAGGGAGAGGGAGACATTGGAGAAACGAAAGCTCCATCGTCTCTTTTGGCTCCGTCGTTTTCGACACTTGAACTGATTCATTTAACCCTTTCATCTGGATCGCTCCGCATTTGGGGAATTGATGAATCCCCGGCATTGTCCCAACTCCGGATACCAAACATCAACCCAAGTTTCAAAGCTCCTCTGTTCGGGATCGGGTGCCATGTGGGAGTGGGAGTCCTATATTTTGTGGGCCCCACAAACACCAACCAGGACGCGATACAGCTATAGATTACCCATGGAGTTTTGTTCCTTAATGACGTCATTTGGCGAAATATTTCGTCAAATGACGCCATCACTAAAATATTTCGCCAACTAACTCATTAAAGTCGGCCTTACAAAGGCCGACTTCAATTCCTTAAAGAAGTCGGCCTTTGTAAGGCCGACTTCATAAAATTAAAAAAAAAAAAAAATTTGAATGGAAGTCGGCCTTTGTAAGGCCGACTCCCATTAAATAAATAAAAAAAAGAAACGTAAAGGGTTGGGAGGGTGCGAGGAGGACGGGGGGTTTGTGGGGTTGTTGGTTGTGAGGGGGACGGGGGGTTTGGGAGGGGGAGGGGGAGGGGGGTTTGGGGGGGGGGGTGAGGGGGACGGGGGGGTTTGGGGGGGGGAGGGGTGAGGGGGACGGGGGGTTTGGGGGAAGGGGGGATTTTTCTTTTTTTTTTTATTTAATGAAAGTCGGCCTTAAGGCCGACTTCCATTCGCCAAAACCAAAGTCGGCCTTACAAAGGCCGACTTCCTTGAGGACCAAAGTCGGCCTTTTAGTTGGCGAAATATTTTAGTGATGGCGTCATTTGGCGAAATATTTCGCCAAATGACGTCATTAAGGAACAAAACTCGCTATAGATGAAGATGGCCCACAATCTTGTTTGGGGGTAGTATTAGTAGTTTAAGACACGTACCATGGGAGATATGATGACTTCGTTGCTGTAAGAAGATATGAAGCAGAAAGAAAACCTCAGGATAACGCCACAAAAGAGTTAGGGGGTCATATTAATATCATGTCAAACTGAATATTAAAACTGATTTGAAATACAAGTTCATGACAAAAGGGATGATCGAGATGACGCGGGGACAAAGGAACGACCCCGGAGCTTCGTCCAAAATCACACCATAATCCGGTTAATTGTCTTAGTCCCAATCCCCCGCCCGGCCGTGCCGTGTTTCTTTTCTTTTTTGGATTTCTCGCCTACGGCCACCACCGAAGCTCGCTTGCCATTTTTCTTAACCGCGTTTTAAGGAAAATAACATTAGTTACGATCCTAAAAATAATAACGAATCCAAGTTTATGAATCAGACAAAATAGTAGTTGAAAGAATAGTTCAAATCTATTACTCATATAGTTGAAAAAAAATCTCGATTCAATCATCAGATGCCCAAGAGAGACTTGGAATTCCAAGAATGGGAATAAACATCCAAGAGACCCAATGATCCATCCTTGAGGGTGCAGTTTAAGAACCTGTCCTTCTTATCCTGCATGACAAACAAACTCTCTCCCGTGGATGAACTTCCCTGAATGAGTAGACCGTCTCTGCCGTAGTGGTAAACCCCGGTAACATTGTTCGTCGTATGGCCGTTCAGGAACATAACCCAACTCCTTATCCACAGGTGCTGCTTTTTGTTCCATCCCAGAACGAAACTCCAAATCTCAATCTTGTCTCCAAAGGATAGATCCCACAAGGTCAGACGTTTTCCCACGTTTGCTAACTCGTACCGTTCCAAATGTCTCCTTACCATTGAACGCCGGAAGAAATTCTCACGCCTCAGGTCAAAGCAAACCATAATCGTTCGTGTCGGCCCATGTAAGGTCCAGAAGAGAGTCTCGGAAATACAAAGACCTCCTCTCCTTTCCTGATCTTGATTCTCAAAGGCCCCGTGTGATGATTCAAGTAACGAGCCAGGGAAGGGGATAAATCTCCAGCTCCTTCCCCCCCGCAGGTTGTAAATAGCTGCCCCAAGATTATTGTTCTCGTCCCGAACTAGTAGCTGAACCAGCTTGTGACTACCGCTCAATGGATCGTTCCCTAGAGTCAAGTTATCAAATGCAACGGGCTGGTAGGGTGATCCCGGCACCACGACCATCTCTTTCGTCAAAGGATTGATGACTGCGCTCTCCAGGATACGGGATTTGTCCTGTCTTTCCAAGAGGATCAAGCCATTAGAGGTACTTACCTTGCCCGAGACGCCCTGCCGAAAGCCCCTCAGCTCGGGAAAAGAGGCAATCTGTTGCGGTATCATCTCATCTCCTTTTTTAATCATTCCATAGATTCTCGGCCCCGTGATCTCATCGTCGGCGGAACATCCGAAAATACAAGTCTTTCCTGGGTTGATGTCCTTCATCCATGGATATAAACAATCAATAATCCGCAGCCACACTTTGCAAACAATTCTACATCGGATGAGAACTTGGACGGAAAGTCCGGATAGGAGATGGTCAAAGAGTTCTATCGGAAGATTTTCCCAAGGATTACTTGGAAGATTATCCTGAACCAAAGCACAAAAATAACATACTGAAACCACATAAAATTGAATGAATATTGCAGCAGCTAGACAAAACAAAAGAACAACCTCACGACGAGGAGGCAGTGCCATGCTCCTCTCCTTCTCTCGTCTTCCTTCCGTCCTCCTCCTTAAAATCCTTCTCAGCCGCCCGCCTCCCTTTTAAAAAGAAAAACAATGTTTGTTTTGTTTTGGAAAAAAATCTGATTTTGTTTGTAACAAAATCTCCGGGTAATATAAATATCGTAACAAATCAAATTAAAAATATATTGTCTTCTCCCTCACGCTTAAAAATATTCTCCAAGATAATATTTATTTTCCAATTAAAAATATTAATGTGTTTTTTTTCTTTTTATTTATTTTATTTACACACGAGGTTGAATGGGTTGTTTTCAGAGGTAAAAATGCAGCCAAAACATCATCTGACATGTTTGCTACAATACGATTACTACATATGTAATCAATCATATTGTAATGATACTAATTCATCCGGAGATGGTCAGACACGTAATGGAAAGCCAGAGCCACGTGCAGATGCAAGACGGAGAAATAGCTTGCTGGGGTCTATTTATTATGCTTCTGCTGGGGGAGACCTGAGGGATGATTTTATGCTCTGTTAGAATCTCTAAATTGATAAAATCTTTAACGCCATTAAGGCTCGCCCCCTGCTCCTGTCTGCCTCTCCCGCCACAAAGAGTGAGGGGGTCCTATTTCATGTAAAACTGATTTGAAATACTAGTCCATGAAAAAGGGATGAGCGATGCGATGGCGCGGGGACAAAGGAACCGACTGCCCCGGAGCTTCTTCGTCCAAAATCGCACCATAATCCGAAACTAGAGCGCTACCTCCTTCGGCCTTGAAAGGCTACTTCTTGTCTTCCTCTTTCATCTTCTTCTCCCACCTACGCTTCTTGTATGCCAATAACATATCCGGCATCTTCTCCATCAATCTCGCCGTATTCTCCCGCTTCTCAGCAGATATCCTGTCGCACTTGTGTCCCTTCCTGACCTTCCTCATTTCCTTCCTCTCCGGATCATATGGCCAGTCCTGGCCGGCGAGCAGTACTTCCTTCCGAAGCCTTGCGCGGCGACGGGCACTGATGCCAAGCGGCTTCCATGCCCCGAGTTCCCAATACCCCCATACACCCTTGGTGAGCTCGTTCTTGTACTTCAGCAACTTCTCGCGCCAGGGATACTGGCATTCTCCCACTGCCTTTGCGACCAACTGCGCCGCTTTGCCTGCCATAGATCCACTTCTCGAGCCCCCGAGGCTGCAAAGGTCCAGGACAGGGTTAAAATTTCTTCATCCAAAACCAAATGGGAGAGAAGTACAAATTCAATCACAAGCCAATTCCAAAGCAAGGCAATTTGATCGACAGAAGCCCTTAATGCCCTCTTCTATGCCTACGCGATAACAATATAAACAGCTCCAAAAGGTTGTTTCACGGGGACTGGGCTCACGTAGATTCCTCCTCTCCAGAACAGGGCACTACGAAACCCTAACCAACTGCCAATTTTTCCCGGCATATGCAAACAGCAGTGGCTAATCCGACAGAAGACGGATAGATGTATGTAGTTCATTTTCTTCTTCAAGCCACGGGCAATTCAGCAGCAAACAACGAATACTCCACCAATCTCGAACCCAGCGATAGGAAAAGCAAAGCAATGGCAAACCCCACAAACAATCGTATCTGCTCCACGTCAATCGATTCGATTTCCCGAGAAAGACCAAACTAATACAAAAATCCTAGATTCAAAGCATCTACAAGGAAGAAACGGGGTAAGAAAGCACCGAACCTGCGGAGATGGCTGGATTGCCTGAAAAGACTTTCTCCGGCCGCACTTCCCCCCGGGGCACCGTCTCAAACCACACTGAAACGTCATCCCGTCTGGTCAAGAAGATGGGCTTATTATTGGGCCTTGATGATAATGGGCCATTTTGAGTACCTGGTGGCCAAAATTTTGTTTCTTCTGGAAAAAGCCCAACATGGAATGGATTGGGCCCAACGGAGTTGTATGAGTAATCCATGCTATTTAGTTTTGGCATCGAATAACTTCCGAACAGTTCATAATCAAATCTTCGAAATGTTGCAAACATTGGCATTACATTGCATGTAATATTATTAACAGCGAAAGCAAGTAGTCGTTTGGGTTACGGACACGCTTAGTATAGACAGTTAATATAAGGAGGAGCTGCCGCGAGCATCAGCCCTGGACGTCCTTGGATCCGATGGCGTCCAGCCAAGAAACCACTTGCTCGATCGACGGCCTCCTCCTCGGATCCTGGTCGGTACAACTATATGATATCTTGAGCAGATCCAGCTGCTCCTTCTCGCGTTCCTTGTCCCAAATCGATGCGTCGATTATCTCCCTCTCCCGTTTCTCCGACTTCATCTGAGACACCCACGACACCAGCTCCCTGCAGTTCTTCCCTTTAATCACCTCCATCGGTCTTCTCCCGGTAACGAGTTCCAGAAGGACGACCCCGAAGCTATAGACATCGCCTCTGATTGTTGCCGTCAGGGTCTGGCTGTACTCAGGAGGGATGTATCCCAAAGTCCCCACCACGTCAGTCGTCACATGGGTATCGTAGGGATGGAGCAGCCGTGAGAGGCCAAAGTCGGCCAGATGAGCTTCAAATTGTTCGTCCAAGAGTATGTTGCTTGACTTGACGTCTCGATGGATGATGTTGGGCTCACATGTGACGTGCAGGTAAGCCAGTCCACGGGCTGTGCCCCTTGCTATCCTCAGCCTGACGTCCCACTCCAGGATAGAGCTCGTTTCATTGCACTCGTGAAGCCAATAGTCCAAACTCCCGTTCTCCATGTAGGAATAAATCAACAATCTGTCTCTGCGATGGCGGCAATAACCTTGGAGGGAGACAAGATTCTTGTGCTGGGCGCGCGAAAGGGCCTCCACTTCCGCTTGGAATTCCCGTTCAACCTGACCGCAATTCCCGGATAGCTTCTTGATCGCAGCTATGTTTCCGTTAGGGAGGCAGGCTTTGTACACCAACCCGAAGCCACCGCAACCGATGATATTCAACTGGCTAAAATTGTTTGCAGACTTAATCAAGTCCGCGACAGTAAGATCTTTGCAGGCTGAGTTCGGGAAAAGCACCAGTTTCGACGTTTCGTCCGCTTCTGATAACCAGTGAGACCGACTGAGTTCCTCGTCCGGGTCATCAAGAAGAACGCTAGATGATTTCCTCGCCATTTTCAGCAAGACACAACCAAGGAGAACCGCAACGCTGATTCCAACGCAAGCCGTTACGACAACAATTTTGGTCCGACCAACTTTTCTCCAAGGCAAGGAAGACATGTTAGGCTTCGTGCCCATGCCGTCATCAACTGTGCACGTTGAGCCTAAATATCCGCAAAGTCCTGGGTTCCCTTCGAAGCTAGAGTTCGGGAAGCTCCCGAACTGGCTACCGGTCGGAACTCTTCCCGTCAGGTGATTGTTAGCCACGCTGAACTTTGAGAGGAATGTGAGCTTGTCAAGAGACGCAGGGATCGATCCATGCAAGTCGTTATTAGATAAGTCCAGAACTTCGATATTCTCTAGCCCTGAGATGGACGAAGGGATCGTTCCAGTGATGTTGTTACTGCTCAAATCCAGGACATGAAGTCGTATTAGACGGCCGATCTCCGTTGGTATGGTTCCGTTGATCCTGTTGTTGCTCAGGTAAATGGCTGGAGGAAAGTTGGAGACCTGATTGTACTGAAGACCACTGGAACTTTGATTTCTTTTCAGATAGAGAGGAATCCCCGACGAAGATGAACTCGACGAATTGGAATTCATCGAGTCGAGGCTACCCAGCTCGGAAAGACCATTCGGGATCTCTCCGGTGAGAGTATTGTTTGAGAGATCCAGATAGAATAGACTAGCCATCTTCCCTATCCATGAAGGGATGGCTCCGCTCAACCGATTCCACGACAAATCAAGGACTTCTAGCTTGGGGCAGTTCAGCATCCATTGTGGAACTTCCCCATTGAGTCCGCAATTCCCAAGTCCCAAAACAGTCAGGTTGTTGAACCCGCTGATGTTGCCAGGGAGTTCCTCTCCATGGAAGTTCTTGGCGAGTATAAGCGTGCTCAGGTCATCGCACTGCTGCAGAATGGATAGTGCCCCGGATAAGTTGGTGATGCTATTGTTCGACAAGGAGAGGAATGACAGGGACATGAGCTTCCCAAAGCTGGCAGGAACTTCACCTGAGAAACGGTTCTTCGCAAGGTTCAAGATCCTCAGCTCCAAACAACCAGATAAGGTATCTGGAAGAGGTCCAGAGAAGTGATTGGAGGCAATGTCGAGCGTAGCCAGGAGCGGCAGTCTCGTGAAATCAAGATTGATGGGACCCGACAGGGAATTGTTCCGCAGGTCAAGGAGGCGAAGGCTTGGACAGAGTGCCAGGCTTGATGGAATGGGACCCGAGAACATATTTGAGTGAGTAGCAAGCTGCTCCAACAGAGGTAAACTTCCGAAAACATCAGGAATGGGGCCTGAGAACCGATTCCCACTGATGAATAAGTTCTTGAGGCCGGAGAGCTTACTCAGATTTTGGCTAAGTGAGCCGGAAAAGTTATTTCCAGGCAGTGACAGTTGCTGCAAAGATGACAGCAAGTACAGAGACTCCGGTAGACCTCCGGAAAGAGAATTCATATCGAGGTGCAACTGAAGAAGCCACTTCCCGCACTTCTTGATACCATCCAGGCCTCCCCCGAGATGATTCATGGACAGGTCGAGGACACGGAGTCCAACACTGGAAGAATTGCAGGACTGAAAATGTAGCTCCCCAGAGAAAGCGTTGTTGCTCGCGTTCAAAGTGACGAGACTTGGGTGATTGGCGAAATCCGGCAATTCTCCGGAGAATCCGTTTCCGGAGAGATTCAGATACTGGACGGAAGCAAAACCGGAAAGCGCAGGCCAAGCTGGTCCCGAAAACGAGTTGTGGCTGAGGTCGAGAATCTCCAACTGCTTCAACGACGACATTTCCACGGGCAATTCTCCACTGAGAGAGTTGTACGAAAGATCGAGCAGCATCAACTGGTCCAACTGACCCAAAGAGCCGGATATGACTCCTGATAGTCCCTGGCGAGGCAGAACCAACTTAGTAACTCTGGATACGCCTATAACATTAGAGAAACCGCCACAGAATACACCAGCCCATCCGCAGCACGTTTGGTCATCCGACCAGGCCGTGATAACAGAACCTGCAGTGAGGTTACCAGCAAATTCCTTCAATGCCGAGAGGTCTCTCGGGTGGCAAGGTTGAGCTCCGGTAAGAACACCAAAGCAAGACGCAACGAACAGGGCGGAGAAAACCCACCGGAGCAAAGTAGCTCCAACGAAAATCACGGGCATAGTGGCAGCAATGGAGCTAAAGGGGCAGTCACCAGATAACTTCTACTCCACTCCACTCCATAAAGAAGAGAAGTTACCCGTCGCTTGTAAGAAAAGCAAGAAAATCGGACCGAGTTGTAATCATCTTGTTATCCTTTGTTTGAAGTGGGGTCGTCGTCCATTTTTACTACAGTCGAAGAACCACCTCCTCCTCCCTCCACACTGTCCTCCCCTTTTTAACCAAGAAGAAGAGGAACAAAGGAAGTGAGATGAAAGTGAAATAAAGCGTCGGGGACAAAAGTAGTAACGAGAGATGATGTGGTGTGTGTGGGGCATTGTCGGATGAAGTCAGAAAGTGCTGCGACTTCAAGGAGAGAAACCAACACAAAGAAAGAGTGCAGGTGTTGTGCTTTCTTTTCTAGTTTAGGTGCAATTCTTACACACTTTCGTCGTCTTCGTCTTCGTCTTCGTCTTCGTCGACTTCATCTGTATTATCTGTGTTTGAATTGAATGGCTCAGTAAGTAGTACTTCTGCATCTCCAATAGACACAATGGGGTAGTGGGGATTAGTTGAGAAAATGAAGACGAAACGGCTGACTTAATGGGCTCTGCCCTTTCCTCCTCCTCCTCCTCGGAGATTGCGAGGTTTGTTTGGTCAACACCAACGCCCTTGTCCGAAGGCAGAGAGGCGGGGCAGAGAAGGGTCAACAACAACTCCGGACCTCGAACAACTTTCATCTGATTTTCTCTCCCATGAATGCGGATCCCGATTTTTTATATCCTTGTCTTGTTATTGGGATGGAGTTAAAAGGAAGTCCACGTTTTTAGGGTACCCAACCAGCTCTGCATTCCTTTGACTTTTTTTGACCCACAACACGAATCCTGTCTGTAGATCTGGTCTCTTGGTTTCGGCGGCTGCTCTAAGGTTAATGTCCCAGTACGAACAAAAGCCCATCATTAAGCCCACTTTCGGATTACATACTGATATAAAAATATCCAAATGTTCCCTCCTCTCCCTTTTCTAATGTTGGAAGGCCGGGGAGCACCCGTTAACAAATGCAACAACAAACAAATCGCGGGCAGTTCCTCGGCTGTAGAGCAAAAATCACCCCACTAAAAGAATGGGAAAGATAATTACAGCTCTAAAGCATTCTCCTTCAAAAGAACCACCATCTACGACGCCTTTGTTTTCTCTGCACCAAAAGATTGTTTCCCTAATAAGCCCAGAAAAATACATTTCTATGTTTTTGCCTTCACTGTTAGCCAGCCAAACACGAGTCGAGGGAAAGAGAGAGAGAGAGAGAGACGGGTTGGGGAGATTAACTAACCTCGTTCTTAACTTTTGGGTCCAATACTATAGGTCGAGATAGTACGCCAGAGTCGACATCTCGCATAAATGGACTCATCTTCTCCTCCAACATCTCCTTCAGCTTTAAAACGAACAAAAAGTGTTTCATCACTAGCCCACTTCATGGAGTAGATATAGTTTTCTGTAGCAACAAGAGACTGGAACTGGCTAACCTTTTCTTCGCGCCACTTGGCTTCCCATTGCTCATCCAGGAACTTGTCTGCGATCTCTCTTTGAGCATTGAGAAGCACCGTCATCTCGTAAAATTTATCTGGATCTCTGAGATCCTCTTCACTCCAATAAGATTTGTCGAGGGGAAGTTCCAACTCCTGATGGTATTGGCTACTAAATTTACTAGGTAGGCGCGAAAAAGCACAAAATAGATTCCTGAATCTCACAACAAGAATCAGCAATCGCAGTTAAGTACGTACACCCCAGTTCTTGGGTCGAGGGGGAGGATCCAGCCTCATGACTTCTGCTTGTAATGCCTTCTTTGCTTTGTAGTAAGGAATGTTCTTGACTATCACGGGATCATCTCGAGCACGGGCAGGATCAATAGAAATCAATGCCTGTAAAAGCAAATATTAGAAAGAAAGAGAAAAATTCTCATACATGTTTCCGAGGCCAGGAAACAGCCCAGTCAAAGAATGGGCACAATCATAATGCCTACCCGCTGCAAATGCTCCCACCCAGGTTTCCTCTTTTCCACCACATCACGAATTTGATCATATCTCATAGATTCCTGAACCAAAACCCAAGCAAATGCAACTAAGAAGCTTTAAAGGACCCAGAAAAAGTATGGACATTTGCCGGAAAGCTTGATTTCTATCTGAAAGATAAAATGGTTTTAACATCACGGCTCATCAAGAAGTAGCGCATATTCACAAAAGAAGTCTAGCCAGAGCGGTCAAACACCTGGTACTGCCACCATATTTTCTGCTTTACATCATCATCAAATTCAAAGCCACCCATCATTTGAGGAAAGGTAATCAGCCAAAAAGCAGCTATACTGGGGTCCTTCATGCTGTGCACAATGTGCTGAAGAAACAAACAGTCACAAAAAACCTACACCGGTCACCATGAGAATCAATAAAGAGAACGAGTTCAGTTGTAGCTGCAATAAAAACCTCATAGGGGTAATCCATTTTTTTCATGATATTGTAAGCTTTCCACGGAGGCTCCATAATCTGCAGAAGACAAGGATCCATATTAATATCATCAAAATCCTCAAATCAACAATACAATGCTCATATGAGAAGCTTGCCTAATTTTTTTTACAATCACATACAAGGAATTTCCATAATACATGCAATCTTCCAACATTTTATTTCTAGGTTCATTAGAAGAATTGCATTTGAAAATATTGGAAGCACACAAAAACAAACATGTTGATTTCGAATTCAGATCCTCTAAACATTAACCAACAATGAAAAAAAAGGCAAGTTTTCTGATAGGACAAAAGACCTAAAAAAGTCAATGTGATCGCATTCAGATTCCACTAGAATGACTCCCATCATCATGATAAAAGCACTTGAAAATACAAGCATAAGCACCGAGCAGGAGGAATCAATTCATTCCACAAGAATGACTCACATCATCTGCTGAGATCCTGAGTGGAAATTTGTGCTGGCATTCAGGACAGCCCATGACTCCCTGCAGTAATAACCATCATCAGAAACAGCTAAA
This sequence comes from Melastoma candidum, assembly GCA_023653495.1. Lineage (NCBI taxonomy): Eukaryota > Viridiplantae > Streptophyta > Magnoliopsida > Myrtales > Melastomataceae > Melastoma > Melastoma candidum. The sequence continues at coordinate 19,218,972 of CM042889.1, forward strand.
ATTGATAAGCCAAAAGGAAATGGCATTTTAAGAAGTTGCATTGGAGAGGTTCAAAATAACAACATCGGAACCATAAGCATGCCATGCCTAATTACAGTTAGGTACATCAGTCATCGATGTCGGTAATCAATATATAAGGAGCATTATCCCGCTGACCGTTCCATCACATGATGGGCAATCCTTGGATGGTAGGGGTGAATGGAGATCAATAGTAGCCGGAAGATGCACCAGTTCAGCTCGCTTCTCAACGATGGCATCAGCAATGGACTCAGCTGTCGCCTTCTCTCCACTACATAAAACCAGTATCACATATCACATGCCTTCTAAAAAATATTCCCTCGGGCATGCTTATGCATGTTTTCCTTCTTCCCAGAGATGAGTCGAAAAAAAAAAATCTTCCCAGAGTACATAAAAAAAGCATAAGAAAGGATTCATCTCAGTGCAAACACACGGCCTTTTGATAATATACCTCCTCAAGCTATACTGATTCACTTGATAGTGAACCTTTCCAGTTCCTTTGCACATGGTACACCTCATTGCCTGCCATCCGCTGCAGGTTTTGCAATTCCTGCATCGAAAGACCTGCATTAGCTTCCAATTACCATGACAATGATGATGCGTTGGCTTTCTACAATAACGATGGAATCAAATAGCTTTTCATTTCAGTTGATCAAAAAACCATACCACATGAAAACCAGGCATTCGACCACAGGAAGGACAATATGAAGAACGAGCCACAACTGCCATACCACACGAACACCAGGCATTCGACCACAGGAAGGACAATACGGAGAATTTAATCAATGACAGCACCTCTGACATATAACCTTCTTCCCGAGCTCAAACGCAAGGTCATACGTCCCTAGTGTCGCTACAACCTGCCATCAAACACAACCACAACCACAAAACAATGAAGTCTAACTTAAAATCCCCCTCCAACCACATCTTTGGAGGCACCGCGACGACACTCTTATCTCAACACATTTAACCACTAAACTCAAATTAACAAGACAGAAAGGAGGGGGGACTCACGAAAATCGAGGTGTAGGAAAGCTTGCTGATAAGCTCAGGGACACCGAAGCCACGAGGGGCCGAGCCGGCGATGTCGAAGGCGAGGGTGAAGGGGGAGAAGACGACCTTGATCGGGAACTCGAGTATGTCAATCAGCTGCTGGCCATACCTGGCTGTGAACACCTTGTACTGAGCGTCCGCGAACTGCTTCACCGACTTTATCAGTCGGTCCGTTCCCCTCGACATCGCGGGCAACTCCGCCCCGGGGGAAAACCCCACAGGAAGACGAAGAAGAAGAAGATAAGGAGACCCCCCCAATCCCGGCCCACCTTGGGTCACCTTGGGCCTAGGCCCCAATTAATGAGCCCATGTACAAGGTCCCAATACAAGCAAACGCCCAATGATTCGGTGTTTTGTCGGCCTTGCCCTTTCTCTTTATTTTTGTTATTTTTCTTTTGAAGTCCAAATTGGGACAGACAGACAGACTGTTAGATACTATTACTATTATTACTCTTACGACTCACTCTTTCTGACAACTCAAAGCCCCAGTTCCTTTCCGACTTGTCAATTTTTAAGTCTGAAACGGAAATTAAAGTCGCTTTCTTGACCCACGCAACAGAACCCCATTAATCCCTTCTTTACTACTACAACCTTGAACGAATACGAATACCCCGGTCGGAATACCAAGTGATGTTTATGTTATACGAACAGGTAGAGAAGAAAGAAAGAAAAATGATTAATCAACCAAGAAGACAAAGGGGATGATGCTTCCTTGTTTCGTTCATGGCTGTCTGTGTACAGTACAGGTACAGGGCGCTCTTTGCCACCAGGAGTTTTATCAAGAGGGGGCGCCGGATATCCTAGGAGAAGTTACCGGGAACAATGGGAGGAGCTGCGGCTCGGTCTCCCTCGGCGTGTTGATAGGAGATGGGTGGAAGTAGAAGCCCTTGTCCGCGATAGCTCTCTCCTCCTCCGATGGCATCGATGAGTTCCCCAGCGATGGCGAGGACTTGCCGAAGGGGTCGCTGTTGAGGGGCGTGACGGGGCTCGACAGCGTCAGCTTCGGGAAGTCGAGGGTGCTCGGGGACGGGACCTCGTGGTGGTGGAACAGGTTACGCGGCGAGAACGCGGGAGGAGGGGTAGTGGCGGAGGCGAAGGAGGAGGAACCGGGGAGGAGGGTGTTGATCATGAAGGCGTTCTTGAGGGAGTTCCTCCTCTCGTACAGCCTGAACCCCTGCTGCTTCTTGGGTGCGGACCTGATGGGCGGGACGACAGCTGCCCTAGGGGAGGGACCGGGGTCTGCCTTGTGATGCTGATGGTCGGACGACCCGGTCAGCATCTGGACTACCTGCTTGAAGTTGGAGGTATCGGCCTGGACGAAGGTGGTGGGGTAAGGGCTGTTGTCAGATCTAGACACAGCGTTGGGGTTGGGGGAGGTGGTGGCGGCCTCGGTGGTGCAGCTTCGTGGGGATGTAACGACGGGGGAGATGTTCATGGTCTTCTTTGTTGTTTCAGACAGAGCAGAGGAGAGGATATTGCCGTCGTTGTTGACGTTGTGGTAAGAAGAAGGGAAGGGGGGTGGGTCGAATTTGGATTATACGAGGAGAAGTGGATGGATGGAGAGAATCTGAGGGAGGAAGAAAGCAAAAAAAGGGCAGAAGACAAGGTGCTCTTCCTTTTCCCTTTTCCCTTTATAATAAATTACAATAATTTCGTTAATTATTTTCTTGGGTTTAAGTAACATTCTGCCCAAGAAACAAAAATATGAGAATGGAGTTATTGGGGTGGTGTTGAATATGAATTTTAATTTAGTGGGAAGTCGAATTAAGAGAAAGAAAAAAATGTGGAGAGGGGAGGAGGGGACCAAAGTAAAATTACGTGATAGAAAGATATTTCAGACAACATTGAGATCCGTTTTAAACGGAGGAGGGTGGGGAGGGGGACGGACGGACGGACGGACCACATGCTCTGTTTGGTCTTGCTTTATTTATTATTATGCTACAGGATTCAATGTGAACTAACGACATTTAACTCACCAGGCCCCAAACCAAACACAGTCTTTAACTGGAAATGTTATTACAAGCCCCGGAAAGAAAAGCTTCTTACTACAGGTATCGGATGAGCTCCACCGCGAATTTCCCCTTCTTTGTTTGGTTGATCTCCCCTATCTGATACGAGACGAGACGAGCAGTGGCATTGGAAGAATATCAGAGTTTTTTTTTTTTGGTAAAAAAGAGCAGGAAGTGGAGAAGTCGGCTTACTTTTAGCCTGCCTTTGCCGCTAACAGAGACCATGTCTCCTGTTTTTAGCGTGGTTCCGTTTTTTGTCACTGTCGTCCAGTTGACTCGCACGTCTCCATCGCTGCGAGTAACAAGAACATCCAGATGATCCCAATGCTTCGAATATCAATGGTGCAAGCAAAAGAAAATCAAAATGCCTAATCATGTCTGCCAGCTTTGACCGAGATATCTTGAATCCGGCACTCGCGAGAGCATCGACCCTTAAGGAGGCCTCTACGGATTTGAATGACTTGGCCCTGCATCCGGTTATAACCCAACTATAACTTTGGATCACACGCTGACAAATTAACAGAACGGTGAACCAATCAAAGGAGAAGAACAATGAATAGAGTTGGGTGTGACCTCGGGGGTTCATACTCAAGTGCCAGCAAGGGGATCTTTTCACAAGTAACAGAGACATTACCTACCTGCGAGAGGATAACATTAGTTTACTGCAGTGGCATATGGGCTGCATTCCCCGGGTGCGGGAAATCAACTTAGCACAAAAATGAACATGGAGATATGAGTTAAAGATATGACCACACCTTGTCTAGTGCAGATACAATGAAGTCTACCAGATCCGGAACAATTAGGACATGGGCTCCCTTTTCTCCCTTCAATGGCAAGCAACGTATTCAACTAAAGCCAAACTAAGCATGTAGAGAGTAAACGACAGAGTAGAAAATATTAAGAGTCACTGGAGTAGCGGCAGGTCTGACAGAGATGAAGGCAGTAGGTGTCTAATTACCAACCCTCCCCTTCAATTTTTGAAAATGCCGAACTGGATTTTCGATAAGTAGGCATACCTGCAAGATGATATCTCCGAGCTTTTCCCTAACGATCCCTGTGCCCAGAATTGCGCCCAGGAAGTCCCCATGAGAACAAGAGTCAAATGAAAAGTTCCCTGAGATGCTGAAGACAGGAGGATCAACAAGTGGAAGTCAAAATGGAAAAAATTAACGAACAATAAAGAAGAACACACTATATTGTGCATCCTATCATCCAACCAGATAACTTCTAAATAAGAAAATGGGAACGACAAACCTAAACGCAGTCACTATGTCAAGTTCGCCGGTGAAAGTTTCCACATGTCCGACTGACAATCTACAACGTTCTGCCTGCAAACCTTTTCAAATATTTAGCAATCAGGATGCAATGTATATTCTTCACAAGGGAAGGACAATGCAGCAAAAGAGAATAAACCCACCTGAGGATATCCTCCTTGAGCAATTGCTTTGATGTCAGCTAACTTATCTAAAGCATTCATCGATTCCTTCAGCACCGGAGGAGTGAGGAAATCACTATGCAGGACTACTTTTCTTGATGCAGCCTGTTTAGCCTGTTCATGAACCGAAAATATTTCATCACACACCTCCAACTCCAACGATATGATCAGAGAGCCCTATCTACTTCAAAGGAGGCAGATATACACCCCACCCCCTTCAAAGTCAACCGTAACTAGCCCTAAGATGACATGGTTGAGGTACCAATTCGAGAATGCGCTTCACTTCTTCAACCACGTTCTTATCACCAACCCCTCTGAGTAAATCGTCAGTATCCCTCCTCACTGCTTGGGCCAATTGACAAATGGAAGACGCCCCTAAACCAAGAACACCATCACTTCCAAAACCCCTAGCAAAGGAATTACATCGCTATGATTCAAGATTCTCAAGGGCCATCCTTACCTCCTAAACAAAACAAAAACATCGAAAGAAGGAAGACACTTTTGCCATTCCAGGATTCGAACAATCAAACAGGGGTTTCAAAATCACATCTTGATCGATGATTAGGGAACTAGAACTATCCAGAGCCGAAAGTACCCGATAGCCGATAAGGAGATTTGGAAAGGGCCGCCGAGCGAAGAGGAGAATAGTCGTTGGAGGGAGAAGAGAGCGCGTTGAGAAACGGACGAGGAACCGAGAGCGCACGGACCGCTCTTCGGACAACCCCCGGCGATAACCCCGCGCAGGCAAGGACGGCCGCCGCCATACGCCACAACTCTCCGCGGCCGTTGGGCTTCGGGACTAATCGTGGCGCTCGAGGTCGCAGGATGTCTGGAAATAGGCCCTTCAGGACATGACTTGGGAGCCGAAACTCCGTTAGTCCCCCGTCCGTTTTATACGTGTGCAAATCAGTCGCAGAAGCTTAGTTCCTTTTATAACTAACATAAAAACCTTATGATGTTGGAGTCCATCCTTCAGTGGACTCAAAGAACGATACAGTCGCAACTGTTCCGAAAAAGAGTAAACGCCTATTAGCCGCTACCGCACTCGCTGTCCGATCACTATGTCGTCCTGGACAAATACGTTACAGGGTTCCCGCAAGGTTTAAGCCCTCTTCATTCCCTCAACGGAGGCTGTAAAAGGCGAGTATCACACAAAGGAAGACTGCCAGCGCGGCTGAACCGGCCGCCCAAACCCAGTAGTTGTTTGACTTCCTGCGCTTGAGTATCGCCTTGGGGACAGAGTCAGGTGCTTTCGTCTGTCTCCTGGCCTTGATGGTCTTCTCCTTCTTCTCCTTAGGCACGACCTGGACAGAAGGAGGAGCTTCAGGAGTTCTTTCGGGCTTTTCAGAATCGACGGCATCTTCGGATTCCTCCGTCTCAACAGCACCACCTTTCTTCTTCAGCTTTTTCTCCTGATCCTGCCATCGAAACAAAGGAAAGAAAGACATTTGTTATGCTACGAGTTGAGCACTTAAAGGGAACTAGGAATTCAAAGGCATAGGATAAGTTATCCGCTAATTTCCTTAAGTTTCTTCTCGGCTTCCTTTTGAGCCTTGATTGCCGCTTTCGCGGCATTCTTCTCAGCCAACTTCTTCTTCCTCTCAAGAGCCTGCCTCTGCTTCGCAATCTGCTCCTCCCTCTTCATCTCCTTCAGCTTTGTCTCATCAATCTGGACAACAGGTGGGGGCTCAGGCTTTGGAATCTCGTCCACGTCCTCGTCGACATTGGATTCTTTGGGCTCTACTTCTTTTGTTTTGGATTTCTTGACCGACTCGTTTGCTTTCTTGAGGGGCTCCTTCTCTACCTTCTGGACAGGTGCAGGGTCTTGCTGTGCAAGTGATCCAGGAACTTCTTTTGGTTTTCTCACTTCAGCTTCCACTTTGGGAGCTGCCAGTGATTTCTCAACAGCCACCAAAGGCTTCTCGCTGGGAAGCCTTGTCCGACCATCCCTGGTCATCTGTCTGCCATCTAGCAATGTCAATATCCGCTTTTGATAATCATCCCGGAAAGTTTTGCTGCCATTCCAAAGGGAGAAGAATTTCTCGACCTGGAAAGATAAGGAACGGGTGAAAATGGCTAATTAGAGTAATATTAGTATAGCACAATCTCAAACTTCCAACAAACCTCTGCATGTGAAAGATCCAGAAGGGCCATCACGTCCTTCTTCGCAGCAAGTTCCCTTGCAGAATTGAAGAGAGCACGGTTCTGGTAGAAAGGGACGTTCTGACAGAAAATGGGAGACAAAGTATTAACTGGCACACAGACAGATGGTAATGAGATAGATAAGTATGGCTCGGCAGCATCAGGAAAGAAAAAGCCGAGGTTCTTAGAGAAGTTCACGCACCCCTTCATCGCGATGCTTCCTCAGATCCTGCAAATTCGAATATGCTTTGTCCCTGGTTTCCACGATGACTTCTAGCTCATCTTGCAGGGACTTGATCTGAGAGTCAACAGCATCCAACTCATCCCTGAGCTGCTTGATTTTCGCCTTCACGGCTTGCTGGTCCTTTCTTACTTCATCCAAATCAACTCCAATAAGCTGCATCAGACGAGTCAAAAACAAAAAACAGTCAGGACACATCAGGTACCTTGAGAACTAAAAGGAAATGGATGCCGAACTACTTTAACAGAATCCCACAAAATCCATGAGATGTAATCTTATTACTTTGACTTGGTCTTGAATGTCTTCCTTCGGACCAATTGACCCCTGGATCTCAGCTCTCATCGCAGAATTTGCAATGACCTTGTCCCTTGTTCCCTCAAGCTGCTTAATTTCCCGTATAATTTGCTTCTCCTCAGCCAGTGAGATACTCTCATGCTGAATCCGGTAGTGCAAGCTCTGGATCTGCCAATATGGACACCCAAGAGTCAATAGGAAATAAGCCAAACAGAAGAAAAAATAATGGTTCAAACGCTCATAAAGAGAAACATACAACTCCATTCAGTTCCTCTTCTGAGGAGCACAAACCGCTGCCACGATTAGCCGTGTTTGTGTTGCGCAGCTTTCCGAGAGCTTCCTGTAGCGGTTCCATTTTCTTCCTCTTCTCATCCATCACCATATTGAACTGTTTGTTCTCAACACCCAATGCTTTCAGCTGTGAAATTATCTCACCTCTTTCTGACTACAAGATTAATAAAAGAACTGCGCATTAATTATACTTAACAAATGGGCCATTCATCACTCCGAATGCAAGACACGCTTTCCGGGGAATAATCCATATCCGGACCTGGCTAAAAGTGAAAAGTATGATAAATTTCAAACATCACTTACTTATAGGATGATCAAAATGACAGACACAATAATGCCATGGCAGTAATGGACAATATCCAAAATCAACAGAGCACAAGTACAACTAGAACATGAAGCGTGAATTATTGCCTGCTAAAAACCTAAAGTTCGGCATCTGAGGATCATTCCCAATGAAAAACAGTAATTGATTTGTCGACGACTCTTTAACTACTAGTGCACTGTAATTATAGTAAAGTGGAAATTCAAAAACTATTATCTGCTCCCGTCTCACACTAGACTGTCCGATGTTGGCATCGCATGTGCATCTCATAATTGAAAACCAATCATAGATTCTAGAGGCAGTTTATGTACGCCCTTCAATCGCACAAACATATTCTTGCTTACCCTCTTTGCTTTCAGTTTATCAGTGATCTGGAACCTCGCTTGATTTTTCTGTTGAATCTCCTTATCGGCTTTGTCAAGCTTCATTTTAATTTCTGGATCCTCGACAGGTCTGAACCTAACAAAGAAAAAGTTGTGGATCTTGTTAGGAGCCGGCCATTCGTCGTGAACATCCTGCGGGTAGTTGGCCTCTGAATTCTTGCTCGCTTCTTGACCAGCCAGATCATCACCATGCGAACCCAATTTCATGTCCCCGTCATGGTTAACGCCTTGATCCAACTGTCCATTTGCCTTATCGCTCAACGCAGCCTTGTTCACCTCAACCAGGGCCGCAGCTGGCGGTGGGGCTGTCTCAAATCCATCAACCTCCACACCCATAGCTGTTGTATCCCCCCGGCAGGATGTAATGCTTTCTGTTAAAGACCAACAAAAACTCAAATGTTTGCCGACATAGAATGAGTGCGAAAGGCGCAAAGGGGAACTGGTATTTCTCCCAGTAGGTCACCAAAGGAGGAATTTCTCACTCGTAAAATCGGGCGGGGAGACCGCACTCACTAAAGACCACCTACGTCGCCTACCGCGCCCGTTAAAGACATTGACTGTCGCAAACAACGGCACGACCGACAACGAATTAAAATCATTCAAGTAAACGGTGGAATCACAAAAAGGAAAAGCGAATCCATGGATCCCAATAGCTCAGTGGCAAAAGCTCAAAAAATCGATTCAATCCATAAAGGGAAGAACGGAGTAGACTAGCCACTTGCATTTCACCGGGCAATTAAGATCCCAATCCAACAAATCCCAAAATTCCAGCCGACAACCGTAGCTGAAGGGAAGATGAAAATCAAAACCTAGGCGCTAACCACATGCAAAAAAACCCATCCATCTCCAGCAAAACAAGAAACGGGCGGGAGGAGGAACAACAAATCTCGAATCTAAAAAACTCCGAAGACAATCACCAAACCAAATCACATATTTAAAAAAAAAAAAATCCCCAAAAGGGGAAAAACCAAAACATCATGGAGGCAACCATCAAAAGATCATTGATTTCATGCAGAAACAATTCGAGTGAGATCCCAATATCCAATCAAATCAAGAAGGGGAGGGGGGAGGGGGGGAGAAAGTGACCTGACCTGACCGAACCGTTAGAAAACCAGACCAGACCCCGACCGTCCCCACCCTTCTTTCTGTTTTGAATCGAGCAAAAAGAAGTACGAGGAAGAAACAACCCCGAGTGAACCCAAAAATGGGAATAAATTATATTCAAGAAAAAACTGACGGGAGATTTTCTTTTTGGTGGGTCAGCAGATCTCCCTCCCTCCCTCTCTCTCTCTCTGCTTTTCTTTCCCTCCCGGGCGACAAAGTGTCCCGAGAAATAAAACCCAAAAACCAAAACTTTGTCCTCAAAATTAAATTAAATTTATAGCCCTATCCCAGATGTTAAAAACAATAAATTAAAAGTCAACCTTGTGTGCTTTAAAAAGAAGAGAAGAAGAAGAAGGAGAAGAGATCTTGATGTTAGTCTGGTCATGCGAGTATCTTAGAACCCCTCTACGGATTGGTTGAAAATTAATTCCATACTTTTCGATTCCATCAGAATCACCGCCGACTCAAACACACACTCCTCTCTCTCTCACGCGGAAAAAAGACGGAGAAGAAAAAAGTAAACAAGGAACAGGGATTGTCCGTCAAAAACTAAACTCAGTCCCCAAGTGCAGCAACAGATTGAATGGGCTTTGGTCCATGGGCCTAAAGCCCATTGTTTGTTAGCCCATGGCCCATTTTCACCATACGAGATGTTTGTTGTTCATGATAGTTACTAGATTTTGTCCAGATGAAGATGAATGTAATTAAACCAACCATAATCACCCACCACTAACCGACAACCGCGACCCCGCAACCTTCACCAGGGCCCTCTCGAATTCCTGGTGTTCTTATCATTAATCATTCATTTGGGGGTAACATGTGTTTCAGCTTTCTTTTTTTATTTTGGATATGGGGGTGACTTAGATTTTTTTTTTTTTTTGTAAAGTGACTAGGATTAAAAGAATTGATTACTAAAATCAGGTGGGTAAAAAAAATAGGCCCATTCCCTGAATTAAGGGTAATAAAATTGATGGAAATTTCAATAACAGAGGATCTTCTAGTTGCATAAAAATCGATATAAAAAGAAACAATGAAAGGGAAATAATCTCTGTGTGTGTGTGTGTCTGATCTCCCCTCCCTGTTATCATTTGCATGGTTTTTGTGTTGGTGTTGTTGAGGCAATGACGTCACGATGTCACTCCACATGATTTGTGCGCCGCAACCGTTTTTAAGGATGTGTGTCCTTTTGTTTATTGTTGTAATAAGCTCTGTGTGTGTAGTTGCTGTTTTTAGCTTACATGTCTTATGATGTCCGTCCGTCCGTCTCGCCCCGCCTCGAGGGAGTCGTGATCTCCATCCAGCTTTTGTTCTCCAGAGGCCTTCGGAAATTTAATGCCTTCTCCCTTCCCCCTACCCCCATAAACGATAACGTTTACTACTTCTTCTTCCCCTTTCTGCTAAAACATTCCCCCTCCCCCTTCCTCCCTCACAACGCGGCCCGCGGTTCCGATCGCGGGATCTTTCGGGATCGGGGACTGGGTTGTTGCTGTTTTAAGGTAACCATGACAGTGGCATTGGTGGTGGTGGTGGTGATAAGCTGCCCGAGATGGGATTTTTAGTCTTCTGAGATTTGATTTTCTTTATTTCTTTCGTTTTGTTTTGGTTGGTTATTGGGATTTGATGCGACGGTTTTGCCATTTTAGATGATTAAGTTTTGAGTTTTTTTAGCTAGAAGGAACAAAATCAAGCCTTGCTGTGGGGTGTTACTGGAGTTATGGGAAGTTTCTTCGACAGGTTGGGATTCGCAGCAGCGGAAGAGGTTTAGGGTGGTCTCCGGATTCGAGGGCGGAGATGGATTGAGTGCTCGAGGTTGATGAGTCAGCGATGTTTGGAGCTTATTCGTCTTACAAGATGGGCGCGGCGAATTTGGAGAAGAAATGGATGTTCCCGCTCTTCGTTAGCTCCCTGCTATGCATATTCCTCCTCGCTACCTCCTTCAACCTGGGTTTGGTCTCGTCTCTCCGGTCCATCGACAACATCTTCTCGCTTTTTCCCTCTCTAATGTCAACGAATGGGAGCACCTCACCCTTTGTTGATTCGAAGGTTTCTACCTATGGGACTGGATCGTCCACTACCGGGATTCCTCGTTTCGCATACTTAGTTTCCGGCTCAAAGGGCGATCTGAATAGGCTGTGGAGGACGCTTCGGGTGCTGTATCATCCTCGCAACCAGTATGTCGTGCATTTAGACCTCGAATCGCCTGCGAGAGAGAGGCTGGAGCTCGTTTCCAGGGTTGAGAATGATCCTTTGTTCGCTAAGGTCGGGAATGTTCATGTGATTGCCAAATCCAACATGGTTACTTACCGAGGACCGACCATGGTCGCAAACACTCTTCATGCCTGTGCCGTCCTGTTGAAGAAGAGTAAAGATTGGGACTGGTTCATCAACCTCAGCGCTTCTGACTATCCTCTCGTGACACAAGATGGTTAGTTAATCATTCGGAACAACTCGTCTATTTATAATGTTAGCTACGGTGACGGATCGAAGAAGATTTGTGCTTGTGTTGTACAGATTTGATGTATGCCTTCTCGAGCCTGAGGAGAGACGTGAATTTCATTGAGCATACTAGCCGGTTGGGCTGGAAAGCGTGAGTAGTCAATCTCTGCCGGAGTCTCTGGTCTTTTCCTTATGGATGAATGGCAAGCTACTGCCGCCTCGGTTTGCTTTTGCCCATTGTCTAACTTCTTCCCTGGTTATCTCGAAAAGGTACAAGCGTGCGATGCCTTTGATAGTAGACCCTGGATTATACATGTCGAAGAAATCGGACATATTCTGGGTCTCGCCCAGAAGGGCATTGCCGACTGCATTTAAGTTATTCACTGGTGAGTGAAGCCCTTCCTCTCCAGCGATCTTGGAAGCGTGAATGTGAATGTGATTGATGTGGCGAGTACTCTCTTCGATTTCAGGTTCGGCTTGGATGATTCTATCGCGGTCATTCGTGGAATACTGTATCTGGGGTTGGGAAAATCTGCCGAGGGTCATGCTCATGTACTATGCGAATTTCGTGTCCTCTCCGGAGGGATACTTCCAGACAGTAATATGCAACAGCCCAGAATTCCGCACCGCGGCTTTGAACCACGATATGCACTACATTGCCTGGGATAACCCTCCGAAGCAGCACCCCCGTACCCTCACCCTGAATGAGGCTAAGAAGATGATCGACAGTGGGGCCCCGTTTGCCCGTAAGTTTGCAAGGGACTCCCCTGTGCTAGACAAGATTGACAAGGAGCTGCTCGGCCGAGGTAATGGGAGCTTCTCAGCAGGTGGTTGGTGTTCCGGGGAACCCGAATGCTCGGAGGTTGGGAGTACAGAGGAGCTTAGGCCCGGTCCTGGGGCTCAACGGCTGCAGATACTCATAGCAAAGCTGATGAATGCTGTTAAGCAGGGGCACAAGCCTTGTAGATAGTTGTTTTACTTTTGGTAGGGTATTGTTTTCTACAGAAGTATACATATACAGAACAGCAGCATTCAGTATTCACAATCCTCCAACAACATCCTAACTTAATGGTCCAGTGAAGCACCAAACCCTTCGGTGAGGCCAACCGAGGAGCTCGGAAATGCGAAAGTCCGCACAACGAGGTTGAACTCCACCAATAAGTCGTTGCTATAAACTCTAGGAGAATGAATATTATGATGTTATTACAGGCATCGTGGGAGTCGGGAGACGGTGAAACTGTTGCACCGTAACGAGCGGAGGTCTGACAGGCTCCTTGAATCCCATTTACAACACAATCACAAACTCGATTGATCTGTGGCCAGGATGGGCTACCTAACGACCAGATACGAACAACGAACCAGGGATTATCTGATTCCCCTCTGCTTGTGTTTTCCTTGCTTTCGCCTTGTCGATCCTTGCTCGTCTGAAAGCTTCCTGTATGTGGCGATCATGGTCCTTCAGCATCTGGTCCATGTTGGCAGACGGCATGATCAGCGGCCCTGAGTAGTGAATTTTGCTACCTTTGGAACCATAACCGATCTGATACAGAACACCAATAGAAATATCATCAATTAATTATTGCGACAGAGGACCAGGAAGAGTAACCAAAATCAGGTGAATGGTGCAAATGGTAGACCAACAATCCAAAGAGTGAAGTTGGTAAACTATTAGCAAATATGTCAACACACATAAATGACCTCTATCACCGAAGAAGGGTCATCTGGTGGGGCCGTTAGATTGCCGGAGGACAAAAAAATGAGACAGTAGTGAATCTCAGAGTTAAAGTGAGGTTCCAGTGACGAACCAGGCCGGGATCCTTTGTTGCTGTTCGTCCGTCTTCCTTGGGATTAAAAACGGATGCATCCTGCATTTGCTGCTTTTGGTCCTGCTGAAATGAGGATTCGGTCGTCTCCTTGAATGACCCAGGAAACTTTCCAATCAGCTTTGGAACAACCTCCACGTGTGAAGGACCAGATCTGTCTTTACGATCATCCGAAAGAAAACTTCTCCTAGAGGCTTGATTGCTCGAGAAACTTTGGTTTTCTGGCCCAACAGAGAATTTTGAAGCATCTTCCGGTCTCTTCCCATCTTTCGCCCATCCAGACCTCTGAGATAGTGGCCCAGAGTGAGATGCCCGTTTTGGTATCTGTTGTGGATCAAGCTTACTATCTGCTGCTTGTGACGGTCTTGGTGGGTCTATGGGGAAGCCGGAGGCAACTTCTTCGAGATGTGGGTCAAATTTCTCACTTCTGCTCTTGGAATGTGGTTGGACTTGCCTTTTCTGCAGCCAAAGGTGATGAGTAGTAAGATAAAATGGGCTACCCAGGATTTGACATGCCCATGCTAATAACAGCATTTCAGTACATGGCTGGGCCATGGAACTCTTTTCAGGATCATTAAAGAGAGGCTCGTTTCACAACTAAACAACAATACAGAGGAAAACAAGGAATAAGCTGACCTGCAATGAAGCCGCCAACTCTGCATTGGCATCAGGGGCTGGGACAGCGCGTGACTCTTTCATTACCTTTCTTTCATCGTATCTCTGGCCCCTAACTCCAGCTGCTCCATGTCTGCCCGCACAAAACACCACGCAGTATATATAAGCATTGTACTAATTATTTCGTATATGCAGACCCATATATTCATAGAGAAGGCATGGTACCAAAGAGGATGGACCTAAATTAGATTTTCCATTCTCAATCCATGGAGAAGACAGGCTGAAGGTTTTCATTTGTTTCGTACAAATGATTCTATCCCCATGAGTCGAGGTCACAGAACACATTCAATGACTTTTTAGTTTTTACAACGGTTACATTTTGGCTGGGCCACCGAACCACTTTCAACCATTTTACACAACAGAATGCATCAATTATCACTGCAACGTGTACCCACATCCTCGAACACATGATCAAACCACATTACCCGCCATATCAAGTGGAAAAACAGAGTGTAGAATATACACCGACTTCCATGCCATTGTAACCTCTACTTAAACACTATTAGTTACCTTCTTGCTTCCTCATCACGAATTTTAGCATCAAGCTCTTTGCTGGGAGGATATTTTGGCAGACTGGAAGGGTCACAAGGGAGGGGCTTTATGTGGAAGAACTGCAGGAGAAAAGGCAATAAAACAAAAGGAAGTGACGATGATGCTAAACTAATGATCTCCGGAAGAAAGCAGATCTAATGATAAAGAAAATGTAAAATACAAATCAACAGTCAGCAACAAAACTACATTGAACAAAGTGATTAGTCAAGTATTTTGCTGCAATTCATATGTCGATGATCATTCAAGGCCCAGTCAACTGACTCGCCCCAAGTCTTTGCATACCTGACTCTTCAGAGCAGAGGCTGCACTACCACGGTCGGCAGGATCAATCGCGAGTAGCTTCTCCACCAGCTCCAAGGCAGGTGCCGGGAAGTCCTTAAATGCTTCAGACACGCATCGTGGATAAGGTTGCTGAGGCTTAAAAATAGTCGCATGAGGCAGCTTTGATTTTCTCCAGTAGTCCTCAGAAGGTGAGCCACAGAGCTTAAAAATTTTGTGCAGCTGTTCCACCTATAACAATAGAAAGGGAGGTCCAAGAGGTAAAGCCATGACCCCAAAATGCTTCATCAGAGGACAAGTGAATTAAATAATCAGTCACGAAGACCAGGAATATAATCTTCTTTGTAGGGGATAAATTGCTTGTGTATGTCAATTAATAACATTGTCCAACAGTCCTGCTCAGAACATGGCTGCATATAGGGAAAGCGGAAGACCGTCACCTCCGTTCTTCCGGGCATAATGGGCTTGCCAGCATATAACTCCGCGAGTATGCAGCCGGTGCTCCACAGATCCACAGCAATCCCATAGTAGGTTGCGCCAAGTAGAAGCTCCGGCGGCCGGTACCAAAGAGTTACCACACGACTCGTCAACGGCTGATTCTGAAGAGGATCAAAGAAACTAGCCAGGCCAAAGTCTGCAATCTTCAGGATCCCATGGTTATCAATGAGAAGGTTTGAACCTTTTATATCCCGGTGCAAAACACCATGGCTATGACAATGCTCAAGGCCACGCAAAAGCTGTTGCATGTAGCATTTTACCTGCCACAAGGATGCACAGAGGTTGGAGTGCTTAATAAATTTCACTCACGAAATCTGCCAAAGTTTTCAATTTCTACTGCAAATCTACCTGTGCCTCTGTGAATTTTAGTCCGGGATGTGAGGCTAGACCTGCCAAATCATGCTCCATGTACTCAAAGACAAGATACAAGCTACATGACATCCTTGACGTAACTAAACCTTCTAACTTTATTACATTGGGATGATCAAGCCCGCGCAATATATGAATCTCTCGTGCCATAAAACGAACACTTTCTGGCTCCAGGTTGTCGAATCTCACTTTCTTCAAGGCGACAATTTTTTTCTGATCTAGATCGCGAGCTCGATAGACATTACTGTAAGTTCCTTGTCCAATCTACACTCAAAAAGATTTTTGTATCAATAGTCCCCCATCATGTGCATAACCTCGTGAGAAGACTAGATCCATAATTTGATAGAGGCAATGGCTAAAAGCCAAAACAATAACATGAAACTAGTGGTTGCTCCGTTTGCATAAAGCCATAATTTTAAGCTTCAATCCTTCCCACCAAAACATGGCAGGGAGCAGAAAAGGTAGAACAATTAGTATTTACCTTATCTAGCTTTTCGAAGGAATCTGCTCTTCGCGGCAACCATCCTTTAATGGCTTCTCCGGCCACTGCAACAAGCCAAGGAGGCCATCCAGCAGCTACCTGTTGACCCTCAGTAGCTTTCGGAATAGTCCCTGCTGCAGGATGAGGAGCGGCAGCATGCCCCATCTTTTCTCTGCTCCGCTCATAATTTTTGCCAAGCAGTCTCAGTGACCCATTTGAACTCTTTTCAGCTGATATCAACCTCTCTTCATTTCCAATGCTATAATTGTCCTTAAGCCGATAAGACTCGTCTCTCCTTGGTAAAGAAGGCCGAGAATTCCTCAAATCAGATGAAGGCTTTCGACGATCAAGCGGACTCTCCTTACTGTCCTCTATGGCAGACCGCTTGCAGCAAAGGCAACCCATCAGGCGCCACAACCACCCCGGGAATGCCCACTCCTGGGGATCAATTCTCAGAACCCCTTCTCCAGACCCAAATTCGCGACGATATCACAGCCTTCAGCAGTATCACAGCCATTGAGTTCTGGTGCCATGATAAGGCAAGCGAGCTCAGAAAGACAGATACCAAACTAGTACACCCAGACTGATTCCGAGATCTCCGGAGAGAGCCCTCCTCGACTGAATACAAATACCCCCGATCGATGCCCTGCAAAATCAAACGCCCAAATCCCAAATGAATTAGCAATGCCGGCCACCCCATTCCCCCATTCCGAAGCCAAACACGGCAGCCATTTCCCACGGATCCCAACCACAGCCCGTAAAAAAATAACCAGAAAAAAATAAACAGAGGGAGAAAGAAACGGAAGATTCGCCAACATCACAGCCAAAAAATGACGCTTTTCACTCAGAATCACTAGTCTTCACTTCATTCGACCCGAAACAAACACGCACAATGAAAGGTGCTACCTTTATACCAAGAATGGAAACAAAGGAGGAAAAAGACCGACACCCAGAACACAACACCGCAACACTAGCAATACTCAGACAAGCAGGGGGTGAGGGTCTTGACCTGGCTAAGGGAAGGGGAATTAGGGTTTGGATTGGAAACCACCGACTGGTAAGTGAGCGTTAGGACAATGAAAACGATATAACCCCACCTCTCCCTTTTTAAGACGGATCTGGGGGGCAGCAGCAGCAGCAGTGTAGTTGGGGAGAGAGTAAGAGTGAGAGTGAGGGACAAGGGACAAAACAAACAAAGCCTGGGACCGTGGGTGGGTTGTTCCCCCTTATAATTTAGAAAAATAATAAAGAATCAATACACAATACAATAACATCTACTACTACTCCTAATTGCTACCACCACGCGTGCCGTGGCACGTGCTTCCGCGTAAAAGAAAACGGAAAAACGAATTTAATGAGGAGAAGGGGTGGGGGGTTGGCCAATACAACGACAAATAATAATCACTCACACGCCTTGTCGGGACACCCAACTTCCATTCCATTATTGTCGTGTGTCCGTTTTCTGATGTGGTTGTCATATGTTTAGTTTGTCGGCCGTTTTGCTCTTCCCAAGCCTAAGAGAGGAATGCGGAGTGGAGTGGAATGTCAGAAAAACAAAAAATATTCTGCTAGAGGAAGGCACGTTTTTTGGATGGTTGTTGTTGCTTATACCGTGGAAAGGAGATGATAGTCCGTTCGACTTTTGGATCACCGAGATACAGTGACCGGAAAGTCATTGCTTACGTGGACAGGGAGTTTTACACGCTGTCCTTCCCGCAACGCGGTCGTCGGCGAGTGGCACGTTGTCCTTCTTCACGAGCCTTCGAAGTTGGCTCTGTCCAGCTCAAGGGAGAAGGAAATGACTCCCCTGGACGATGCTGTTTCCACGGACTTCCCTGGTGTAAATTACTAACGAAAAGGTGATCAAAACTCATTCAACTCCGAAAGTTACCATCGTCAGCCATCTTCGGTACACTGCTGAGCCAATTCAAGTTATCTGGCAGATTCTCCTCATTTGATGACCGATTCCCATGTTATTTTTAGTGAATTACGGCATAATCCAGCAACCCCGGAACATCAGTGATGCGGCAAGGAGAGATATACTCCTTTATGTTCATTGATGAGCAGACAGAAGCCTTCATGAAGAATTCTCCTCTCTGCTGGATGATAGTTAGAGGATAAGTTTTTGTAGGATCATTTGAGAAAGAAACAAATAATGTTGCAACTCAGATTCCAAGGCTTCTCGTTGCTTGAATCGAATTTGACTCGGCACGAGATGGATTTGGTTGAAGAAGCCTAAAAGATTTACTTAGTTCAAATTCACTCAAGATAATTAAAACGTTTTGACACACGCGGAGGATGACTTTTAAGGAAACACGAGTTATGGCACCAGAAAAATTGACATCAAAATCCTCATATCAGGGTAAACTCAGTAATCAAGTAGTTGTAGCATTTATCGCGATGCAATCACACTGGCCACAGGTGCAGGTGCAGCTGCTGCCGCACATGCACTTCCCATCTTGCTCAGTTGCTCCAGCATCCATGGTGAAGGTGGAAATGTGGCTGAAGCAACGAAAGGACATAGTCAGTGAGATACCTATCAAAAGTTATATGTGGTGGGGATATCCTTTTGATAGTCAGATTACTTCTTCTCAGTTTCCAGGATGCCGACGACATAGGAACTCCCCTTCTTCCTGTTATAAGAGAAGAAGTTCGTTCTCCATGAAAACATGAAGGATAGGGAGATGTTTGGAGGTTTCTAGGGGACATGAAATCTAACAAGCTCCTAAGACGAAGAACATGAGATTCTTATGCTGTCTGAACTAGTTGTTAGAGCGTGCACTCATGTGCCAAGACACTTTATTGTATTTGTGGATAAATAATTAATAAATGCGAGTATTTGTCATTGATTATTTTACTTTTCTGCACGTAAAATTATTAATGACAAAGTCTCACGGATTAATGAGTATATTAATCTGAAATAGTCCGTGATCGGATAGATGCTTAGAGGAGACATGGACATCTAGATCATCGCTGAGTATAACTGAGGTCAAGATAGACCGATGGATTGTATATCTAAGTTATACTTAGGGGTACCATGAGATTAGGTTTACTGGACACGACTCGATTAAGAGGATACCATATTTTGAACATCATTGGTCAATCCTCTTTATGGACGAGTGTAACTGAGGCCTTCATTTATTATATGCGTGGAGTTTGTGCACTTTGACGTCATTAAAAGCAGTCTTTAACCAGATTGTGAGTAATACGATTGTTGGGTGTGCGACAAGCGTAGAGAGAATAGTGTTGAGTCAATATAGGATTCATCGCTCTCTTGGATTAGAGAGTTGACATCTAGGCCACTTGATAGAGATATTAGTGACTTTAAAATCCATGACCATGGGAGGACTATTTTACATTCAAGAGAGTCTATTATATCTTGGTAATCAAGTAAAACAATTAATTTGGTGATGATGTATTTGTGCCAAATTAATTGGGATGTCGGTTAAATAAAGATATTGAATTACACAGTAATCGGTTCATAGTGGTATATGATTTATAATCATTATCCTAACACATTGGATAACTAATAACTGTTGCTAGACGGTTACCTTGATATACACTGCCTTCGTGTATAGGACCTAGAGGGTCGCACGCATAGCACGTCGACACGAACATTGTATTATTGATTATTTTAGTGAATACTAAAATTAATCATTTTATTTCAGAATAAGAATTAATTGGATTATTAATTGGATTCTTTTATTTGATGCTCCTGGAGATTCTCTCACATCCCTCCCTGCCTGCTTCAAACACCCGGGCGTGTGCTCAGAGTAGAACATGTTCATAAATGAGTCGTGTCCTGCCCGTTCTTGATAGACCCCGGCCACCTTATTTTCCACACATCTGCATACTGCATCGCGCATATCATGAACCATGACCATGCTGTCATTTCGTGCAGTTACTTTCATCGGCCTGGTTTGCATCATTACCTTTTTCAGGCAACAGCACATCAATCGAGCAGCATACTCGACTCGCAGAGTGCCAGGTCAGTTTGGCAAGAGAAGAAGACCGCCGACTAAGAGGAGGATGCCCGCTGTTGAATATTGGGAGATAGAAGTAGATATAGAACCCTTGCGACGGAGATAGTTCAAACAGAAAAATAATGTATCTTGGCGTAATGATCTGAAAAATGACTGAACGAGTAGTCATCGTCATCCCCCCCACCCACATTGCTTTTAACTCTGAATGCTCTGTCCATTACTGAGGCTATAAGTGATTTTCTTGACCAATATTGTCCGGTCCAATGTAGCGGAGATTTGTCCTCGAAAATATTTAGTGAAATGGGATAGTAATAAATAATGAATTAAAAATAATTCAATTTGCAAGTAACTTGATGTTTCTAACATAATATCAAGTTTGTTTGTGAAAAGTTGATAACTCTATAATTTTTATAGTTACCATCATATTTCGTAAAATATTTTTAAGAGAACATTATTTTGAAACATAGCTCCACCGTACCAACTTGCCGACGAAGTATCGGCAGGCCCAAGAATTTCGGACGGAGCCCAATATATTTGCAGCCCATGGATCTCTATCTGAATGGGCCTGTTTTCATGGGCCCAATTCCACCCGGTTCCAATTATTACCAAAAGAACCGGGATGGATCCTCGGACGGATATTTTGTTTCACATGGGTGGTGGTGGGGAAGTCCCAAGGCCTTTTGATGTGGTATTGATTTTTCAGTCGAGATTACAAGAGAAGGGGGGGGGGGGAGATTAGATGGATTATGCCCTTTGGTATTCCCAAAAAAAAAACCCTTCTAATTAACCCATTGATTATTTTTTGAACCATTTTAATTCAATTAAGAGTTTACAAAAGATCAGAACCGATTACCCAAGAAATCCAATCAATATATGTTCCTCTCTTTCTTTTTGTTTTCCACTCTTTCCTTTTTCAATAAATACGCGCCAACTCTAAACCCCCGGCCCAAGAATCGACTGAAATATTCTCCCAAACCAATCATCAGTCACATCCAAACCCCCCTTCTCCTCCACCCCTCGGCTTTCTTCGGTGATTTCGTCTCTTACCCACTATCACAATCCCCTTGCTACGCGGAAAGCACCGCCAAAGTTTGGATTTTGTTCGCTGCCAGAGTCTTAGATGGAGCCCGGAAGCCGCAGCCTCGCTCGGTCTTCCAAGAAGAAGGAGGTGGATTGGATGCATACTTTTCTTTCCTTCTTTTTTACTTTTTGGCATGACCCTTTTGGTTTTGACGCGGAGTGGGACGTAGATTACTGGAGGGGTTGGTTTGGCGTCGGGGATTGATCCTCGCGCGTGATCGGTAGTTTTCTCGTCGTGGTTTGTGGGCCGGTGTGATTCAATGACTTGGGACGGAGTGAGCAATGACGATCGGGTTGTGGAGTTGATTTAGTGAAGTAGACAAACAAGGGGAAAAAAGATGTTTTCTGGGTTTTCTCGGTCAATGGGGTTGAAGGGCAGGAGATTGCGGTTTGATCATGCGTGGACCTTAGGGATTGGGAGATGCTGATCGAATCAATGCAGACTGTATCTGTCCTTTGGATTGAATGATCACTATCACGAATGCTTAGTTCATTCTTTTACTGTCTTTCTGTGATTCATAGTTTTCCAGAGTCCACAATTTATTGTTTTGTGCTGCCCGGCCTTACGCAAAGTTCATTCAATACAATTATATAATCCGCCGCAAGTGCCTTTTTATTACATTTACAGTAGTCGCAAGGGCACGGGACCACATGCTTGACTTTTTGAGGGTTTATCATTCCACATTTCATCCATGGCTTTCACTGTCGGAGATTTCACTTCAGCTGTTACGTTTTGTCTTCTTTTTTCTTTTGTTTTTTTTTTTTTTTTTTTGCTTTGGAAGACCTAGGATCATTAGATTTGAAAGTTACAGAATCTCTTAAATCTTTTGCATTTTCCTACAGCATTACATCTCTTGTGAATCTTGGCATTACTGATTGTGTTGATGAGAACATTGCCTTGTAAAGTCATAGTTGATGTGGCGGTCTTTCTTTTACCTCTTTGTGGATATACTTCTTGTAAGATTCACTCTTAGAGCAATATGGATTAGCATGCTGATTCTTTGTTCTGATGTCTGTACAGATTGTTCCTCTTGAAGTAATTAACCTTGACGATGATGAGGATGACAATGACGTCTTCATCATTGGTGGGACAACTGACCAACTGAATAAAGGAAAGGCAGTTATGGATTATTCCCATGGTTATGACCATCTGAAGGTGCAATATACTCTTCTCTTCTAAGCTATTTTTCATGAAAATTTTCCTTTTCAAGAATAATGTAGATGGCTGCACCTTTTTTGAGTTAAACGGTTGGGATCATTTTAGCAGAACGGATGTTTTGCCTATCTTTACTGTCCATATTCATTTCTTTGCCCCATCCTGTCGCCTAGTTGCACTTTCCAAATGTTCAACTCCAGGACGCACTACCTTCAAAGAGAATCAATTACTCCATGAGAATCGAGATGCTTTGTTCCGGCTTGTTGAATCCATGTATCTCACATCCATAAATATATAGCTCCGAGAGAAGTTGTTTCCTCCTCGAGAGGCCCTCTATGATCATCGGTCCGCACATCTTGCTATCTTTCTTTGATTTATGTACCATCTTGCACCTTTTACAAAGGTATTACTATTAGTTTGAAGTCTGACATGAAATGTAAAATTTGAACATTAGAATAGTTTTCTTTCAAAGTCTGTATGGTTTCAGTTATGTATCCTGGCCCATCTGAGTCCAACACTCTTGTCTTACACTTTTCTTTTGTTTCCTTTCTGTTATCAGGATGCTACCAAAGGCAATGAATTTAGCTGCCGTGCTGATGGTGTTGAAATAATCGGCAGCATCAAACCAGTTCAGAATGAGGGTGCATCTGCACCTTCAGAATTTGATCTAAAGATAAATGATCTTTGCACCTATGACGACGATGCCATGGAATGGGAATGCCCTGACCTTGCTTTCACTGAAGAATATGTGGTTGAATATGTTAAGCTCCAATCTCATTTGGATAGTATGGATATCCCAACTGGGGTTGAAGTGTCGATTCCTTGGTGGGCTGATATCTACCAAGGAAATTACCTGTTTTCAGCTGGAAGTACCACCTCTGATTCAAACCCTAAAACTTCGACATTACATAGTGCTTCAGTTAATTCTACCCAACCAGAGAAGAAAGTTGATTTAACCAGCAGATCTGGTTCCTATAGTCAAACTGGGTCTTCTGTTCACCCACTTGACGTGGATATTTCCATCCAGTCGTCGCTTACTCCATCTGGTCATGATAAGAAGAGTCGTGTATCTTCCCCTAATAAATTGGTCAATGAGAGATTTCCTTCTGGATCGGGGTCCGTCAAAGCTCGCCACTTACTTGAACCCTTTCCAAACAAAAAGATAAATACTGGTTCAAGTAGCTCTGGAAAATTGAGTTATGGGAAGAGTTCCAATGATATGAAGATGCCTTTCGGAGCTGATCCTCTTAAGAATGGAGGAGGCACATTAGGCGCTGGAAGTGTACCCCATGATTTCAGCGGATCCTATAAAAGTCTGTTGTTAGGTGCTGGAAGTGTGCCCCATAAATATAAAGGTCCATTGTTGCCAAAGAAAGTCTCTTTTACTGCCTTTCCTGCAACTCCCATCATGAATGCAGAGTGGCAGGGGCCATCGAACGACAGTTTAAGTCAACATCCCATATCCTATGGAATTTATCAAGATTACATTGAGCCGTTCGATTCTTCTGTCCATGAGATTTCAAAGGAAGAAGTTGGAAGTGTTTTGGGTGAAGTCTCGAAAAATGAGGATGAACTCATGCGCAAATTTCAGCTTTTTAAACAGTTTGATACGGTCCCGGAGCTTTCAGATCACCACTTCTCTAAAAAGGGTACTACAACCAAGCATGTGAGTTGGGATATATTTCTTTGCAATTCAGTTTTCCTTTCTGAGGTTGCATAGTGTGAATCCTAACCGTGCTTCAAATTTTTGTGGCAGCAATCAAATAAGTGGCTGAAGAGAATTCAGGAAGAATGGAAGATTTTAGAGAAGGATTTGCCAGGTTTCTCCGTCCTTTTGTTTTCCACGTATCAGTGGTTGTGAATAATTGAATGCCACTTTTGCTTTTTGGTCTGGCTATACTGTGGAGGTCATAGTGACTGCTTTTCCTTACCGATGCACTTGACAGATACCATATTTGTAAGAGCTTATGAAACGCGGATGGACCTCTTGAGAGCTGTGATTGTTGGCGCTGAAGGCACTCCGTATCATGATGGTCTCTTCTTCTTTGACATACACTTCCCTTCAGATTACCCTTCTGGTCCTCCAGTATGTCTTAGAGAACACCTGCAAATTATTTGATTTTATTTCCTTTTTCTATATTGGACTAACAAATAACGGTCCCCTTTGCAGCACGTTCACTATCACTCTGGTGGGCTTCGGATCAATCCTAATTTGTATGGATGCGGAAAAGTGTGCCTGAGCCTTCTTAACACATGGACTGGACATAATAAGAATGAGAAGTGGATCCCAGGGACATCGACCATGCTACAAGTTCTGGTCTCTATCCAAGGGCTAATTCTGAACGAGAAGCCTTATTTTAACGAACCCGGATATGAGTATAAAATGGGAACGCCAGAAGGAGAGAGGACTGCTCTGAAGTATAATGAAGATACATATATTCTTTCATTGAAAACTATGCTATATACAATGAAGAGACCTCCAGAGGTAATAGTGGTGGTCATTTTTTTATTCCTCTAATGCTTCCCTGCTAATGGTTAATGGGGATAGGGGATCTTGTTTTCTTTTTTGGTTGCAGCATTTCAAGGACTTTGTGATTGGTCATTTCTGGAAGCAAGCTCATGGTATCATAGCGGCCTGCCTAGCTTACACGAGAGGCGCCCAGGTGGGTTCACTCGGTCGATGCAGCACCACACAGAAGGTCAAGGAGGGTGGTGGGAACAGCTGTTCTACCAAGTTTAAGGGGACAGTGGCATCATTCATTGGCCTGCTAAAGGAAGCCTTCTCCCAGATCGGGGTCAAGGATTGCGAAAGGTATACGGTGACGCCAGACAGGGCGGTGCCTGTCCTGGGTAAATAAATAACTTCGTTTCGAAACTTTACAGTGGCTTTTGTCCGATCTGATGGGGTTGGATATCTAGATGAAATTCTAGAGTTGGTTGCACAGATCAGATTGATGGGGGGTTTGAGCGGGGGAGTGAAGTCTTTCCCTCTCTTTAGTATTAAGGTGGAATACAAACATGGCAGGAGATTAGATATATATACATATATATCCCCCAACCAGTCTCTCAATTTCATCCACATGTGAATGGGCTTGGGCCTTGATGGGCCCATCTCGACTTCGTTCATCAATTGGGCCAGCTGCTCTGAATATAAATTGGGCACGTCTAACACAATAGTTTTTATTATAAATGATAATTAATATAACCCTAATTTAATTACGTGTAGAAACTCATTCTATTTATTGTATAACATTTAATCACTCTCGGTGACCACTAAAATCCGGTCCCACAGAAAACCCTAACCCTAATCACCGGATAATTGGCCGTCCCTTCTTTCTTTCTTCCTTCCTTCCTTCCTTCCTCCTCGAGATAACGGGCACTTCCAAACCCTGCCGGGAAATTTATTCTCTTCTGAGCTTTTTGTCCCATGGAGGTGGAGACGGGGACGGGGACACCCTCTAATTGTCTCTACTACACCCTCCCCCCGCTCTCCCTCCCGGCCGACGGCGACTTTGACGATTCCCTAACGACGACCACCCCGCAGTCACCGCCGCATGAGGAGCAGTCCGACGGGTCGGAGCCCTATGTGGTGTACCGCAGCGAGATATCTCTGACTGAGCTGCAGTTCCCGGTCTATGAAGACGGCGTGGTTGATTATTTCTCCCTTGATGTGGGGTCGGATGCCGTGGAAGCCCCGATCGAGGAACCCGAGCCGAGGACGCCTGTGCGGGGAATGGAGACGGCTGGGGCGTCATCGAAGCCCGCGATGGCGCTGGAGAGTGGATGGTTTGGGGGGAATCGGAAGTTCAGGAGCCCTATGATTCAGCTTCATAAAGGTGCGTTGGTTGGCCGCTTGCAATCTTGACCTTGTTGTCTTCAAGCTTGTGTTCTGGAGGGGAGTTATTGTGCGAAAACTTATCAGTCAGATGGATCGTTTAGATATTCAGTTGATATTGATCAATTTTAGACAAGACCAGAGTATCGGGAGAAGTTCTTTGTTTTATCCTGTCGTGTTGAAGTTTATTGTCTGATTGATTTGCTTTTGTTTTAGAATATAGCGGCTAGATTAAGGTTGGAATCGTCAGCGGCTAACTTGGTTTAAAAAATATACCTGTTTTACATTGGGTACAGAGATTGTGGATTTTTGCGAGTTCTTATCTCCAACCCAGGAAGAGCAAGAATCGAGAAATGCTGCTGTTGACTCTGTTACTGAAACTGTGAAATACATATGGCCCAATTGCCAGGTAATGCGAGCATCGCTCCCCATTCCTGTTGCAAGTGTAAAAATCAAGAGCATGTTCTTCACTTAGTCATGTGTTGCCTTTTAGGTGGCTGTATTTGGGTCTTTTAATACGGGGCTTTATCTACCTACCAGTGACATTGATGTAAGTATGTTGATTTTGCTTGAATTTCTGAATATCTAGTTCTCCTGTCCTGTTGTCTTGTCTTTCTTTTTCCTTCTATTTCCTTGCATCTTGATTATTGTTGTGGCTTATTCTATCATTTTTCATGGGGTTTATTTTTATGTAGGTTGTAATAATGGGCTCGGGTGTTAAAAAACCTCAGCTTGGTTTACATGCTTTATCAAGGGCGTTATCGTTAAAGGGTATTGCTAAAAAGATTCTGGTCAGTAATCTGCTTGGATTCTTCTTTTTATTGATTGTCCAATAAAATTTTCATATTTACTTTTTTATGATTAGTAAAATCAGTCCTTGGCCCAAAATTGGTATTTCCAGGTCATTGCAAAGGCACGTGTTCCAATCATAAAATTTGTAGAGAAAAGAAGTGGTGTGGCTTTTGATATAAGGTTGAGCTTTCTGACTGTCGTTTACTTTTCTCTCTCATTTGATCTCCTCACCAATATGCTCGTGAAGGGAAAAGTTTACCTTTTGGTGAACTCTTCCAATGTAGATTTCAAGATGAGAGGTTAAGTCCTTTATCAAGTCTGACTTTGAAGTTTGGACATTTCGTTGAATGCTGTCTTCAAATATATGTGCAAATTTGGCTGGCTTGTGTTTTTCTGGCATATGTTACTTTTCTTTCTGGTCAAAAAGTGTTTTGTTTTAGAAACAGTGTTGGCAGATGAGGGAGTTTATGCTATTGATTGAACTCACTTTGTCGCTACAGTTTTCCATTGTTAACCTGCTGTAACTTGCCATTCACCCGAATGATCTTATCCTTGTAATTTTTCTTGATTGAATTTGCATATTTCTTTTATATATTTTCAGTTTTGACATCGAAAATGGACCCAAAGCGGCCACATTTATTAAGGTTTGTCCCCTCTTCCGTTTCCTATTTGGCAATTCTGATTGGCACTGTTTTTGTTCTCAAGTCAATGTACTTTTGCTTGGATAATTTTTAACTTTCTTTTGTCTGATTTGACTATTTTAAGTCTATTCGTTTCATGGTTCCCTGTGCGTACAACCACGGGACACTGGGATGATTTGCTATCCATTTTAATTTTATGGAACTCCATGGTGCTGAATCTTTATGTTTTTGTTCTGTCAGGACGCAGTGTCTAGATTGCCCCCACTTCGCCCGCTTTGCCTGATATTGAAAGTCTTTCTGCAACAAAGAGAACTGAATGAGGTGCTAGTTTCCCCATCTTGATAACACGAGTTCCTCAACTGTTTCCTATGTCCCCTTTTGTAAGGACTTTTCCATTTGTGGGATGCAGGTTTATTCTGGTGGAATAGGTTCTTATGCCCTGCTGACCATGCTCATGGCAATGTTGCGGGTACGTTGGAAGGAGAAATTAATTATTAATCTAAATCCCGCAAGTAAAAAACGATCAAAGCTTGGTCTGTGTTAATGTAAAGGCAATTTTAATCATATCAAGCAGTCTGATCACATAAGTCACTGCTAAAAATTTTCAAGAAGAGTAGTTTTATCTTTATAGTTGTCTTGATTTGATTCATTTGCAGAATGTGCGGGCAAGCCAACCTTTGCCGGAACATAATTTGGGAGTTCTTCTGGTAGGAATTCATTTTCAGTTAGATTCATTTACGCAGCTTTGCACTTGCAGTTAGCTTGCTATCCAGAGATTATATAGTGTATCAAAATTAGTCTGATGATTTATCATCGTTATTATGTCTCTGTTGTCAATATCAGGTCCACTTCTTTGAATTTTACGGGCGCCAATTGAACACCCCCAAAGTTGGGATCTCTTGTAGAAGTGATGGCACATTCTATTCAAAGATCAGCAGGGGGTGAGGAGCTATATATTATGTCCCTCCCAAATTTTCCCCGTTCCTGATTGCCTTTAGCATCTTAGGAAGGTGTCACATGTTGCCAGCTTGGGATACTGATGTTTGCCTTCATTTTCAGATTTTACAACGCAGATCGGCCAGCACTCATCTCTATCGAGGATCCACAGGTTGGTTAATCATGCTCCAAGAAATGTACCTTATTCTGATATTTTCCGAGGAGATCCTAATGTCTGACTATAAAGGTGGCCCACCATGTTCTAGTTAGTGCATTTAATGCTAGCTCATAGATATGCGCTGATCAGATAGGCAGTGGGTAAATCACTGATATTTTCGGTCTCACCATGCCTTCCTCTTTATATGAGTAAATCAAACCATTTATATGAGCGGAATAGAGGATTGTATGGTCTAAGGTTTTTTTGGGGCTGCTTTTATCAGGCACCAGACAATGACTTGGGGAAGAACTCGTACAATTATTTTCAGGTTTGTTCGTCGTTTACACGAAAGATATCTGGGTTAATTTTCCTATTCTTCACCACATTGTATTGATACAGGTTCGGTCAGCCTTTGCTATGGCCTTCAGTACTTTGACAAATCCGATGATTATAAATAGCCTCGGACCCAATCGTAGCATCCTCGGCACAATAATCAGACCGGATCCTGTATTGCTGGAGCGTAAGGGTGGGTTGAAGGGGGAAATGACGTTCGACAGCCTGCTTCCGGGAGCAGGGGAATCCGTCCTTAAAAACCATGGGAACCCACCCAATTTGTTTGGCAACTGGCTGATTGACAATGACGAGGACTCATTGCCGCGGGGGGGTGCGACTCCCGGAACCGGAGGAAGCGAGAACTCTAGGAAGAGGAAAGCTTCTTCCAGGAAGAAGAAGAAGAATCTTAAAGAGGAAGATGACAAGGTTCGACATGGGGAAGAGGATGACAAGAAGACAAAAGAGAGGAGCAAGAAGAAACGACACCGACATAGGAGCGGTAGCGAGAATGTGGGTGGTCACCGCCATGCCAAAGGCTCTCCCTGGAAACGATCATAGGTATACCTTTGCTTGGTCGTCGGGATAGCACTGGGTTTTAATCCTAGGAATCCATCCTATGTATAAGCATCGGAGAAGGGGCTCGTGCTCATCCCAATCGCGCTAACTGGCAAACTTCAAATGAGTCCAAATCGGGGAAACAAGCTCCCTCAGTCCCTTCCATCCAAATCGGGGATAAATGCAAGTTGTGAGAGTAATGTCATGCATGAGGCAATCCCGTCTGTTTCATCCTCCTCCGACTACCTCGTATTTTGTATGACCTAACGGTTGGTTAAAGTCAACTCTAAGTACGAGCTCGGACGTTGTTGGTACGAGGGAAATCTTAGACTTGGGATTTAAGGTTCTATGTAGATTTACAGCAACACATATCCAACTAGGGGTTATTATACCGTCAATCTACGACGGGACTATCAAAATCAATAAAAAGCCAATTTCAGTCGAACCCGACCAGACCCGAAAGAGTCCAGGCGACTCTAGTTCATAGTTCTGGCTTCCAATCACCAACCACTTCCATACATCCAAGAATACTTCGTTTACCATTTCTTTCATAGTTCAAGGCATTGACTTCACTTTTCATGGGCTTATGGGCATGCATGCATCGATTTGCTAGAAAACAAATAAGAGGTTTATGTAATAATCCCAGCATTAATTTTTGTAGCATATATTTACAAAAACCTCTATTATTTTATTCTATAATAATTTTATTCTACTTATACAACAAATCAAATTAAGTCGAACAATCCGATAATGGTTTTGGAAGTCACTGTCATTCACCACCCTAGTCCTTCTCGCATGCCGACGCAATCCCCTGCTATCACGAATCCCCTGCCTTGCGACATAAAAACTAGAATGAATGAATCTGGAAGCACAAATTATAAAAAATATTATGCCAATATATTTTGTATTATTTTATTGTCTTAATATTTTCTGATTTAAAAGTAATAATCGACACAAGTGTTTGGTGCAAGCAAACCCCTCTTTTATCGAAAATTACTTAAAAGATAAAAAATAACTGCTAAAAATCAGCAAATTTAATTTATTGTTTAAAAAGTATTAGCTAGCGTATCAGAACTAAACTATATATCCTAACCAGAAAAATAATTTCCCTATCACACGAACAAAATTATGGAAATTAATTAAAAAAATTCCACATAAGTTATAACTTATTAAAATACTACATGTATTAATATTTAGGAACTTATATTACAAAAATAATTTAATCCCTAGATATACGCACGTTTTAGTTCCCATAAAATCTGTAATAAATTAATTTTATCATAAAAATAAAATATGAGAACAAATCAGAATATGAGTCCGGTTCTTTTTTATTCAAATAATGAGGTTTGAGATTATCACTTTGTCTTAATATTTTTCATTTAGTTTTATTATCTAAAATCTTTTAAAATTAACTTGTATAAAGGAAAAAAAAATTAATATTCATTCCTTTTTTTTTCATTGTGCTAAAAATTTATTCCGAGGGGACCAAATTTAACCATGCGTGGGGACCAAATTAAACTACTATAAAATTGTATTGGTAAAAAATTAATAAAAAATGTACCTTAATTTAGAATTTTCTAAAAGCTAGTGGTCATGGCTACCACCAAGATATGACAAATATTTTCTTTATTTGAATATTTTTTTATAGCGAATCAAGATATTGCAACAAAATGTGGTCATGATATATTTTATATCAGTATGCCATTTGGATTTATATTAGTTTATCGTATAATAATTTTATTTTACTATTATAACAAATCAGAGTAAAATCAATCAATCGATCCAATTATTATTTTTACTATTTATATATTCTCAAACATTATCTACCCTTTTCTTAATTCATAATCAGGTTGAAAAATATTAGTCTTAATAAGGTCTTTGTTCTTTCATTTAGGCTTATTATTCATTCTTCGTCTAGCTGGGTAATTGTTTTTCTCTGGGTTTATCACAAGTGATGTTAATCTCTTCAAAATAGAAATATTTATATGATGCCCGAGTTTGTCCCTAACAGATTTTCTTTGTCTTGGATTAGGGGAGCAAAGATGAGCAAGCCGAGTTGTATAACAACTTAAATAACTCGGCTTGCCCGGAAGATTTTCTTTGCCCGGGATGCCCTTCGTGGAATAACATTAATGCCATGGTTTTTCGAATTATAAGAATGATGTCGGTATAAATTGTTTTTTTGTTCGTGGATGATTGGTTTTAAACTGATTTCGCACATCACCACCACCACATGAGGAGCAGAATGAGGATAATGTAATGTTCATTGTCCGAGCAAATTTGCTGAGGTTTCATGGTTTGATGATGTAAGGCCATCTTCTTCTATGGGGGTTATTCTCATTAGAGATTTTCTTTTTCTTTTCATGTTCATTTATCGGTAGAGTCGTCGAATACTCGATGATACGAAAGTCGATATGGCATATGTTCCGCTCCCGATGTCGATCCATATCGTGGTGGCCGCAGCAGATCATTTTACTACATTTACAAAGTGTACGAAATTATTTTATATATTTATCTTTTTTCTTAGCAATATATATACGAAATCCTATTCTTATATATTTATCGTATTAATTTGTGTATTTACTATTTAGGGTTTAGGTATGATCCAGACACTACAATAATTTTAGCCTTTTTAATAGAGTAAATATGCCTAGTTTTTCTTTTATTGCTTAATTTTCTTATGCTGACTAAATTTCTCATAATTCTTTTCTTTTATTGTATTTTTTATAGTCGTTCTTTTATTGTGATGCTAATAAATCTTAGTAATTTCATTGTGACATGAAGAATAACATCGCGCAAAAATATGATTATTATGTCCTTACATCCAATGCATGCAATCATATTTTTCTTTATTAAAAGGTGGGAGTGCTCAAACGATTATCTTTTCTAACAAATGTATGGATGGCCCCATAGCATTAATTCATAACTGGGTAACTCTCAACTGTTTTTGCATATGTTGTATTTATCTATCCTTCTTCATCGTAGATGTCATGATTGTCGGGATAAGTAGGATCGGATCGAAAAATAATTGACTTTTGAATCGGTATTTGGAGTTCTGGTATGAATGCCGGTGCTGATTCTGGAAACCTGCCCTGTTCGGCAGATGCTCGGCGTCAGGTTCTTTCCTATCTTTTCGTGTTTGTAGGGCAGGGCCAAACTTGCCTCTACGTTGATATTTTCTCCCTTTTGAACACTTAATGCAATTTGCACAACTGAACAGTTTCCTTAATCTTGATGTAGTGTTGGCTACGGATGATGAGAAGATAGCAGAATGCTGCAGGGGATTCGGTGCAGTATTTTTCCACCATTTTTATCAGAGTGATCCTGAAGATCGTTCGTGATTATTTATCTGGCTGTTTACAGGCGACGAGAGTTGCAGCGAAGCCGTTCAGAACCTCAAAAAGAAGTGCGATATAGCCGTTCAGTAAGTAAAGCTTTTGACTCACTTATAGTCGTAAATTTTTGCAGATTAATCGTTTGATAGATCAATTGAGAATATCCAAACTGTTCTGCACGTACTCTTTGCACTGTCGATTTCAGGTCTGGGAAGGTCAATCCACAGTTCCCATATATGCTTCATCAGGTTATACAGGTAAAAAGATGTATTCGACCCTCTTATGCCGTACCTCCGTCGGAGATAATTTAGTTATTTGTGATCTTTTTGCTTCTTCCAAGAGCTACAATTGCAAGTTCCTCAAACTCTACCCGGAATTGAGCCGACACCCCTTAAACTCAAAGAGGATCTCGAGCAGTTGAAGATTCTGGAAAACAGTTATAACATAAAGGTATTATCAAAACAATTTTGTCTCTTGTTCAGGCCTGTTAGAGAAAAGGACCCGTGCGGAATCTCCGACAACTTCTGTGTGTCGGGCAAATCCTGCTTCCGAGAGCAGTTATTAAGGTCCATTACGATGCCCACAGAGTCGACATGCCAGGAGACGTTCAAAAGCTGGAGAAGAACTTGTCCTAGTACTTCTTCTACCCAGAACGCAGGTTCGCTCGCGCTACCTGCGGACCAGCTCGGAAGTCGTATTTTCCTGGTTCGAGAACGAGCCTCTGGAAGACAACGAAGGACTACGCCATGGAGTGCGTAATGATCTGGGCAACTTGATCTGCGAGTCAGCTGTATGCTAATATAATCCAATTCCGCTGCTGCTGTCACATCGAGGCGGGTGAGTGGATTAGAATCTTTCTTTCTGGAGATCCACTGTTGGGTAATAAAATTGGAACCCAAGATCTGATGTAAGATCCTTTTATGATTATCACTACCGTTATGGGTGGATTGGCCAAAGGGGCAACCAAAAGCGATAACATTTCCACGTCATGACATGATCAGAGGGATAAGAATATTCAAAAACGTTTTTGCATGTCAATTTTTTCGGGGGCTTCCAGAATTGCAGCAGCACGCGTCCCGACAGAAGCATCTAAACCTCAGTTAATCTTTTTGAATTGTAAGAAATTTCTCTGCTCTCCCCCCTTTGTTCTGATCCAAACCCTTGACTTTCTCATCCCCTTTCGTCGGTCCGACAAATACAAAAAAAAGTCAGCATGATAAGAACCCAAAAGGCCACGGTTCCAGAAGATAAGAAAAATCATTCCTTGCCTCCATCCAGTCATGACATGGAAAGAACCGCTGCTTCTGCTTCTGTTCTTTCATATATAAAAAGGCGCCCTGCCTGCATTTGCTCCATCATTTCCCATTGCTTCCTATCTTGGTATTTCGAAATCACTTTAAAGACGATGAATGCCACTACAATATCAGACCCAGATATGCACATGACGTCGGGAGACGACGAGGGCGGCTGTTTCGACTGCAACATCTGCTTAGAACCCGCGTGCGATCCCGTCGTCACCACCTGCGGTCACCTCTACTGCTGGCCCTGCATCTGCAGGTGGTCTCGTGCACAGAACGGCGGTGACCATTCCGTGGCCGCCCAACAAGATGGGAGGAAGATCGCTTGCCCAGTTTGCAGAAACTACGTCGACATGAACTGCTCGTTGATACCTCTTTACGGCAGAGGTTCTTCGTCCAGGCTCTCTTCTTCCCATGGGGACGGGACAGGGCACGACATCCCGCTGAGGCTGTCTCGCACGCAGCCCTCCCGGGCAGTCATTGCTGACCCTGCCGATGTGGATACATGTTTCGATCCCGCGGCAGGGATCGGGAGGAGGAACAACTGCCGAGCGAGAAGGGAGGAGATGAAGCTAGAAAAGTCCCTGAATAGGGTGTCTGTGTTTCTCCTTTGTTGCGCCTTCATGTGTCTACTTGCCTTCTAGTTGTTTTAACTTTCTCATTACATTTGTATGTACAAAGAAGATCGATTCTTTTTCACTTTATGAAACACTGGAAAGAATGCATCCACGAGTTCTTCTTTGATCAACTAACGGCGGCCTCATTCGTAGACAGCCCTGAGTTACTGGGCCGATATTTTACGGACATCTCGTTTTCCGACGACGGACGAGTTTGTCCTCGAAACCCCAAATCGGGCTTCAAAGCCTCGTCCCTACATTCTAAGAAAAGCAGATTCCAAAAGAAAAAAAGCTAAAACCCCTTAACTCAACGCTCTCCGAGGACACACAACACAAAGTTCTTGCTTGCCTTCGTGCTGTGAGACTCGCAACTTCACTTTTACTTTTTTACTCGTTTCCTCCAAAACCCAAAGATTCCTTTGCCCCTTCTGTGCCTTGGGCGGAAATGGGGGGAAAGGGTCCTCTTGGGTCAGTCATTGGAAGGTACCCATCAAGCGATGGCACCAAGAAGCTCGGTGGGATCGTGAGCAACAACAGGAAATGCAGGGATGTTGGGTTTCTTGTCTTCTTCTTTGCGTTTTGGGTCGCCATGATTGTCAACTCCAGCTTCGGTTTTAACAGAGGAAACCCATTGAGGTGAGGGAAACTGTGTTTATGTGTAACTAGCTTCACTTCATCAAGCTAAAGCAGTGGCCTCTTTCTTTTTTGTGGAGTTCAATGGGTTTTGTTAGAGCTCGGTGTCGCCCATTTTGGTTGCCAGGCGGGATTTTTTTAGCGAGATTTGGGTGCTCTTCGCACAAATTTCCAGTCTTGATGTGGCTGTCTGCCGTTGGCAAGTGTGGACCGTTATATGATTTGAGCTTCTTTACTGACCAGATCTTACTGGTGATCTCTTGATATCTCAGGCTTACTTATGGCTTGGATTACAAAGGAAACATCTGCGGTGACAGGCATGCCGACCCCAACCTCAGAGAATTGGAACTTAGATATTGGTTGAGTCCAAACCAAGTGTATGAGAGTGGTTTGAAGGATAGCCAGTTTAAGCTGTCTGATGCTCGAACCATATGCTTGTTGGATTGTCCGGCTCCATCCGAAGATTCGCTGAACTGGGTCTGCGACTACCCAGAGGGAGATATCCGGATATCCATGGACGACTGGATAGACAGAAATTACGATTATTTTGAGTTCCTGACCCCTGAAATGAGAAATTCTTCTCTCCAACTTCAAGGTCCTTGCTACCCTGTCATATTTCCAAGTGTAAATGGTGAGGAGTGAGCAATCCCTTGCTATGATTGCTGACCACTATGTTCACTGTAGATTTGTTGTAGGATCCACCAATTTAGCAGTATTCATGTATGATGAATGATTTTCATGGATCGTGGATCATGGCTTATAGCTGATGAACTGTAGTTCTTATTTCAGTTTATTGGAGTTGCCAGCTGATAGCTCGCGCGTCGAACATGTCCCTGCGGCATTGGCAGCAAATGGGAGGCGTGCAAATTAACGACAATATTTTAATAGACAGGTCAATTCACAGGGCCATAAATGCCCAATCGTCTGTACTGAAGGTTGAAATTCAAATCCTTTGTTCTTGTAGGTGATTTACTGTATTGTACATTCTCGACTAGATAAATGTTAGAAAAATATGTTGGCGGTTCAGTTGAGCATCATCTAGACCACCTGGCCTTGAGAAGTTAATATGTTATTTTTTGCAGAGATATATGGCCGATGTTGGAAAATCTTGGCCTGTTCTAATTGTTTGCGGAGGGCTGCTTCCCCTTTTCCTCTCAGCAATTTGGCTCCTCTTGATTCGCCATTTCGTAGCTGCAATGCCTTGGATAACTGTGGCGTTGTTTAATATTCTCATTGTGTCAGTCACAATGTTTTACTACTTGAAGGGTATTCACTTTCTCCCTTGTGCTGGCTTGTGGTGACCTCATTAGCAGAATAACTGGGAGATGTATCCTGTAGTAACCTCCTCCACTGATACTGCGGTTCTCCATTACTTAGGATAATAGTTCTGAACTTTTTTTTGTTATTTTAGCTGGATGGATTGGGAACAACGCAATTTCTCCAGTGATAGGGGAAGCGGATCCATACTATCATGCATCTGGGAGGGTGGGATCTTTGATCTGATTGCTTCTTCATTAAAGACGTTATTCTATTTTTCCCTTCTTTCTAAATCCGATCTTTATTTTTTCTGTTCCAGGAGCTACACCATATGCGTGCTATTGCGGTTCTTATGACTTTTGTTATGGTCCTCTGTGTTATCGCTTCAATAGCTATTGCACGCCGCATCCTTATGGCAACGTCTGTTCTGAAGGCAAGTATGACCATGAATTGTATGCATGATGATAATCAAGACTAGAATTGACGACCTACCTCTCCATTATTTGAATAGGTAGCTGCAAAGGTCATAGGGGAGGTGCGAGCTCTCATCATATTTCCCACTGTACCATATGCCATTCTAGCCGTTTTCTATATGTTATGGTTGTTGGCTGCCCTATATCTGTTCAGCTCTGGTCGAGTGATGCAGAACGATTGCAACTCAAATTGTTGTGCGTATAATCTAGCTCTAAAAAAAGTCAGCTGTGACCAATGCTGTGGCTATAGCATACGTTACACGCCTCATATTGCGATTGCTGTTTTGTTCCATCTGTTTGGGGGCTACTGGGCTACGCAGTTTATTGGAGCTTGTTCTGCAACTGTGATTGCCGGATCAGTCGCTTCATATTATTGGACTGGCTGTGAAACATCAGTAAGTGTGCAGCTGTTTTTCCTTTTATAAGTATGAAGTCTATTTTTATGCTTCAAATGAAATACCATGTCTGTAACATCTCTCGTATCTTTCTGCAATGCAGCAGCCAAAAGTACCGTTCCTTCCCGTATTTTCGTCCATGAATCGCCTCATACGGTATAGTCTGGGTTCTGTCGCTCTGGGCTCCATCCTTGTATCTCTTGTGGAATCATTTCGCTTCATGCTTGAGTCGTTCCGTCGGAAGTTGAAAGTTACTGGCTCTAGTACGGATGCATGGATTGGAAAGGCTGCTTTTCATTCTTCTCGGTTTTCCTTGAAGTTCATTGAGTGGACCATCAGATCAATAAATCGGAATGCCTACATAATGGTACGTTACACATTCCCTTATTTCGATAAGCAGCCCCCTCATTTTCTTTTTTGCTGTCTCGAATGATTTCTGCTTGCAGATTGCGGCAACTGGTAAAGGCTTCTTCAGATCGTCGGAAATTGCCACAGAGTTGATCTACAGCAACATCACGAGGATAGGCCGAGTCAACGTGGTAGGAGACGTGGTGCTATCCCTGGGGAAGTTGTGCGTCAGCCTCTCCAGCGCCTTGTTTGCCTTCCTAATGCTGGACACACACAAATACAGATCGGCTCACGATAAAGTATCCTCTCCAATCTTCCCCGTGACGGTACGCTATTGCACCCACACAAAACAGTTCCTTCGTCGTCTTTCCAGCTCTATCTCGGCATCCATAAATTACTCGAACGGGCATGCAGGTGTGCTGGTTTCTGGGTTACGTGGTGGCTTCATTGTTCTTCGCGGTGGTGGAGATGTCGATAGACACCATCATCCTATCATTTTGTCAGGATACAGAGGAACACCAAGGCACTGCTCATTATGCTCCTCCCCTTCTGATGGAGACCTTGAACGATGACCAGGACGAGACGCAGAGACTGACCCAAGGCCCCATCTCAGCTGCTCCTAAATAGCACTTAAAAAATCATGTGCATATACAAGCTTAGTAATGTCACGGTCCGAAGATTCTTAGCTGTGTAGACCAAGTAAAACAGGTTTTTGGCGTCTCTTCTCTTGGGGAAAAACTAGCTGTCCTTGGCACACTGCACCTAAATACCCACGGAAAGACCGCCAGTCGCCATCTCCCTCCATGACCATTAAAGAAACGAAGTAAAGATGGCATCGTCATCAATATAATTGTCTGCCTCCTAAATGAAAATTGGGTACACTGGAAATGAAAAGTGCCCTCTTGCTTTGATAACTTCTACCTGCTTGCTCAAGAAGAAAAATATGTTTTGGCTTATCTTCCACAGGGCGTCCGCCAACCCACAGTAGGAGCTGCACAGCCCTGCTTCCAGAACCGGGAATAACAAGTGAAAACTCCCGGAGGAGACCCCAAAAGAGTTCCTTTCGCGTCAACCCAACAACACTTTCTCCATGACCTTCGGGGATGCTGCCGTGCTTGCTCATGTTAGGCACAACCACCCCTACTCCAAGCACCAGAGGTAGTTGCTTGCTGCATGAGATGGGATTCCCATTTGTACTGATCCCGAAGGAACTTGGTTTGTTGTTCTGAAGTTGTGATGAACATATACTGCCTGTTCCTAGGGAGCTCGAACTTGTGTGTGCTGAACAAGCTGTATGGGCTGTGCAGGGTGTGCAAAGTCATTCCCCTCAGGTAAAAGTAGTGACATGACCATGTATTTGTTCGTGTTAGGGATGATTCGGGTTCCATGAATATTCAGTTTCTCCATCTGGCAGGATGTATGTTCCATAGCGAGAGGGAGGGCTAATGAGCTTCGAGCATCTGATGTGTCGGATGAAGGCGATGCTGAGTGCAGACTGCGAAGGGACTCAATGGGCTTCTGCTTTTGGGCTTTGTGGATCGATTACGCTTAATGGGCCAACAACTTGGGCTTAGCCAATCAATTGGGCCGTAATCCGATTACGACTATGATTTGCCTGCCTAATAACTTTTTTGAACCAATTAAGTGAAGTAGTGGAAATAAGTTTATCGTCGGGTCAAATGGTTTTTATTCTCACGTCAAGACGACTCCCACTAAAAAAAAAAAAACTCAAAGCTCATGTCCTAACAAAGCCCAAACTTGGTTTTACAACAAACAATCCTCAAATGTTGCAAATCCGAGGTTGACATTGAAGAAACCAAAAACTAGGCCAGTCCCACCAGCTTCTCGCTGATCTCCCACACCTTCCTGGCCTTCTCGGCGTCGCTTGCCTCCTGCGACAGTTGGTTCTCGAACGATGCCGAATCCTTGTTCCAGCTCCAGTACACACCCGACTTTGTCAGGCTTGGATCGCTCACGACCTGTCATTGATAGAAATGCAAACAACATATTGGTTTAGCAATTATAATAAGCGGGGCTCGATTGACTGCCAATAGGAGGTCAGCGCAAGCGAGAGCCAATGTTCTCGTACCTGAGCTAGCCTCTTCCCGGATTCCTCCTCCGACACGTACCCCTTGGTGATGTACTTCTGGAATGGTGGGAACAGCAGCCTGAAGAGAGGGATGTGCTCCCTAAACAAGCCGGTTGTGGCAATGCATCCAGGGTAGAGGGATGCGAACACGATCCCTGTGTCCTCATGGAAGCGTCTGTGGAACTCCTGCATTGTGAGCATGTTGCACACTTTGCTGTCCTTGTAGGCCTTGGCACCATCGAAGTCTCCGCCGTCGATCATGGCCGAGCTATTCAGGCCATTCAACCCTACCGCGAGCCCCCTGAGGTCTCCGAGGTTGGCCTTTGGGGGTACATTGCCAGCTAGAGTGTTGGTGTTCCCTGTTCCAATGAAACCACCAAAATTTTTAGCTCAACTGCAGGTCGATCATCATGTGCAATCATGAGATCTCAATGCACGGCGGTGAAATGTTAACCTGTGATCGAGCCGACGATTATGAGGCGCTTTGACGGGTAATCCGACTTCTTCAATTCATCGAGCAGCAACCTAGCGAGAAGGAAATGCCCGAGGTGGTTAGTGCCCACACTGAGCTCGAACCCTTCGGCTGTGAAAGTAGGCTCCTTGGCGGTCGGCAAGTAAACAGCAGCATTGCAAACCAGAACGTCAAGGGACCGTTCTGATCGCTTAAAGTTATCGACAAATTGCCTCACACTGTCCAGCGAAGCCAGGTCCAAATGCATTATGGTGTAGTTTTCCTTAGAGATGCCGGCCGACTTCGCGGCCCTTTCGGCCTTCAAGAAGTCTCTGCATGCCATAATCACATGCCACTTCCCAGTTTCGGCCAAGGCCTTGGCCGTGGCGAGACCTAACCCAGATGACGCGCCGGTGATTATGACGCTGCCCTTCCGGAGGGTTTTCTTCCCATCTGGCGCAGCCCGGGTCACCGATGGAGCCGAAGCGGTCACCTGGGCTCTCACCGCTCCATTCCTAAGATTATACTCCCTCTGCATTCAACATAAAAATACACACCATCACCTTCAATCCAAACCCAAATCCAAATGCATCCCAAACCTCCAGAACATCAATGAAAACGGAGAAACCATTTGATATAATTCAGACCCAGAATCCCAAATCACTTTCTTTCGGACACGGGAGTTCTAATTCTTTCAAAAGCATCGTAATCAAACCCCAAAGGTTTCTCCTTACCTTACACCTCACTGCAGAGGAGTTGGTGAAGTCAGCCTTGAGTTGCTCCGAGAACGAAACCCCAAACAAGCTCGAATCCCTGAACGACGCGGAGGACTTGCCCTGCAAATTCTACGAAAGAAACCTTCCTCCTTTCAGTTACAAAATTCAACCCAACCAAGACATGAACAGAAGCCAAAGACTAAAGGGATAAAGAAGTGACCTCCTTGGGAACAGAGAAGGCTGAGGGAACCAAAGCAGCAGCCTGAAGTGCCATTAACTATCCCTTCACTTTGAGTCACACCAGGATTCTTACAAGGACAGACAGGGCAGAAGATGACCAAACTGGGTTGAAGTAATAATTGATGAAACGAGGAGATGGCAATATGAAAGAGAGATTATTGAGGAAAGGGGAGGGGGTGCATATAAGGCGGAAGAATATGTGATTGAATAGATATGGGGGGTGAAGAAGGGACAGACACGGACAGAGGGACAAGAATTTGTGGATAAGATATAAGAGAGGGTTGGGAGGAAGTGACATGCCAATGCCACATCCACAGGGAACAGCCAATAGAAGGGTGAGATTTGGATACCCTCTGATATTTACTCATGGTGGAAGTGGGCCTGTTGCAAAAAATGGGAACCCTTTGGGCATGTCCACCCCCCCATCACTTCTTCATTCAGAGCATGGGCTTTCTCTGTAGGCATTAAGCTCTGTTTTTCCGGGAACGGGTAGGGATAAAAACAGGACAAGGGAGACTGTTCAACAACTGCAAAGCTTGGGATGTGGTGTTGTTGGTTTTGGGTGGTGCAGCTATCCCAGTAGACCTCTGCTACTTCCAGTGCATTTTTGCAGTTCTGTAAGAAAAAAGGGGATCTATCTCTAAGTGATTGCACTGTTTTCTTCTGCCTTTCCCTTTTATCTTATCCATTTATGACAACATCTCACATGCTAAAAACCAAACCCAATGTGAAACCATTACATCATGGTATCTTCGGACATTGAAGCTGCCACTGTGTGAATGAATTTAAGACGCTTCCC
Organism: Melastoma candidum; assembly: GCA_023653495.1. NCBI lineage: Eukaryota > Viridiplantae > Streptophyta > Magnoliopsida > Myrtales > Melastomataceae > Melastoma > Melastoma candidum. The sequence continues at coordinate 19,261,496 of CM042889.1, forward strand.
GAATTCACATTTCTGGGTATCTTTTACCATTAATTACTCAAAAATGAGATCGGGTCCTTTTCTGTTGTATGCCAATACTCTGTTTGTGTTGGCTGAAAACACATGGTTCACAGACAAGACTCAATGCAACTATGTTAACCCCACCCCAAACCCAAATTCTCATATCCTGAATGGCACCCCAAAATTCTGATATACTCTGATTTCCCCGCCGAGGCCTGCGGTTACGATCACTAGACCCCATGCTGAAGACAGGTTCCCATTCGACAAGTCCACGCTAACTCGCGGGCTGAGGACCTTACCGGCTGCTGGAGCAAGTTTTTCCTCCGGCCAGGTCCCTGATATTCTTTTCAAGAAATAGTTGTTGGTCGCGCTCGACAAAGTCCCATGGAGAGGGCCGTTGCTTGTCTTCTCAATGGGAGTTGGAGGATGCTTAACCGTGGATTTCTCTCCGTCGTCACCCTTGGCTGTGTTTAGTTCGGATAAGGAGAAAGGGCCCTGTAACCCCCATGCATCGGCAAATCCGGGCCATGGTATTGCCGCTGAAACATCCCGACAATGGAAGTACTCGTACGAGTGCGTGATTGTGACACCTTTGTTTCGGCCAGGTCTTGAATCTGCCTCATGACTCCACACGTAAACCGCTGAATCCTCGCTAGCAGAGACAACATATTTCCCACTAGCCGAAAAGGAGGCTGAGATTTGGCTGTTCATGTTGCGAAATCCTGCAACACAAGAAAGTGGGTATTCAAACACAGAAAAACAATTACTGAATTAAAATCATCGAGTAAGAATCTGTGTACATTCGTAGACCTTTTAATCAGAACACACCTGTGAACTTATGAACCAAATCAACGCCATCCACCACTCGAATGCGTGAATCTGCAGAAGTGATCAGCACTTCAGAGGAACTTCCAGGAGCAAACTGCCAGCAACAGAAACAAAAAAGACAAATCAACGGAAAGCTAAAGTACGTGTTGGCTAACCCAAGCATGATCAACCCCACGACCTGTCGATGAAAGAGCTAACTATAATTGGGAATACCGAGAAGAGTTACACAAGCAGGCATATTACCCATATTCTTATACCTGAAATCCCGTGATCTTCTTGATTTGAGATTTCTTCTTCTTATACTGAAGATTTATTTGACTCTTGAGCAGCAACTTATTATCTGAATAGGAGGCAAATTCCACTAGTTGTCAGGTGCTTAACCTTCTAATGAAAGAGATTGGATAAGCAGGCATTAATGCTGGAAGCACAGAGCAACTACAAAACAAAGGAATCGATCTTGCACCTGATGTATCGTACAAATGACAGATTCCATTGTACGAGCCAACCAATGCTCCCTGAATAAAACAAATAATCACATTGAACTCAGGCGTGTCCAAGGCCAAGTGCAGTTGCACAATTTAATGCTTCGGTGGTGCATACCTGACCATCTGGTGTGTAGCAAGCCGCAGTGACCATCTCATGAATATCATTCCAGTCAATGACTTGACGATCGGGGATGCTCCATATTCGAACTTTAGCATCCAAGGATCCACTGATGAAATATCTGTCATCAACCGGATTGAACTGGATGCATGTTACTGCATCAAATGCAACCATGTAAGAGGCTTGCAAGTTTTACGGGGGTGGATGTTTGGTTAATTAGTAGCATGAACTACTTACCATAGTCATTGTGTGAAAAAACTTTCAGGCAGGAACTGCTGGATAAGTGCCACAAGCGCACGGTCTTGTCCATCGACGACGAAAGCAAGTGCTGGAGAAAGGAAATGCCTTTGAAGGAATCAGAAACAGAGAACCATAACATCGTCCAATGGGGAAAGGTTTCTAAGGGGGACTATTTGCACTTGAGGACATAACAATCAAAAACTAAAGTATCCCATGTGAAACCAGCCGTCATTCTAAGAAGGCTCTGAAGCACAGTTATTTCCAGAAAGATGTGAATGATCATATATTATCCAACAGTCATATCACAGGCAAACTTACAGATCAACAACATACCTGAGATTTGGACCATGAAAGATCCAGCACGTCATCGAGATGCCCTTCAAACGAACACATGGGTTTCTCGGAGAGTGCAAAAACTGTCTCTGGCATAATGGTATTGTCCCAACTCACAGATTTCCTGCTTATGGATAGTCTCCCACTTTTCTTCCTCTCCAGATGATTATCTCTATCACCATTTCGAGTCAACATATTGGCTTCTGGAGATCCGGTCGCAACAACTACGAGACTGAGACTTCCATTCTCTGGTTTTTCATGCAATAGCTCGCCCTTTCGATCTGACTCGACCACCTTCCAAACATATATGATGCAGTCCTCGCCAGCACTTGCAAGATGTCGGCCATCTAGACTAAATTTGATACTCCAGATGGACCCGTTGTGAGCCTGTATCTCCTGACTTTTGTACAGACCGGTCAACTCTTTGGTCGACTTCCCATACTGCCTAACTTTGACTCTCTCGGGACCGTGGAACAAACCGTCCTGGCTATCCTCCGTCGCGGAGCTGGACCTCCGACCACCTTTCTCAGACGAGCTATCCTTTTCATCGCTGCTTCGCCTCTCCCTCCGTGAACTGGCAACAGCGCTGGCCACATTCCTTATGCTTTTAAACCAACCATTCCTTCTCCTTGATTTGGACCCATTGGCCAAGCTTCCGCCCCCAATTGAGCTAGGGCTATCACTGTCACTCTTATCCACGTTTTGTCTTCTCAACAGCTCCTGAACTATCGGTGAATGCCCAACAGTCACCTGGAATTCCTCGAGGGTCAACTGCCTACCGGTACCCACTTCCTTTATGCCATCTCCTTTGATCTCATTGACCAAGAACTCCTTCCCATTGTCAAGATCCTTTATAGTACACGCGCCACTGTTCGTGATAGCCGACTCGGAGGCGGCATTCGACCCCTTAGCAGAAACTGTTGTATCACTGTTACATTCATCCAATCTCTCGTAACATCTCGCTGTGGGAGGCTTCGCCCCCGGGTTTCCAGAAGTACTTTCAGATCCCATCCTAGGACGACGCCCAACCCTCACAACTCCATCGCGATCACCACTATTTACAGAAGAACGTAAACCATTCATCTCCAAAGAAACAAAAGAATTAGAGCAACTGCAGGAACTCCCATCGCATAGATCGCCCGGTCCAGGGCCCGTCTCTACCGAGTTTTCGGATTTAGACCTACTTATTCCGCAACCCTCACCATTTCCAGGAAAACCCAACCAGCCGGACGAGGCCGACCGACCGAAATCCCCACGACCCGGACCCACCCCGGGTCCTCGACCCGGGTGAGGGCTCAGCCCCATTTCCCGTAGAAGTCTAGAACGGCGCTCCGACACAGACGAAGGCTGAGAAACCCAAACGTCGTACTTGGGCAAACCAACCGGGAACCGGGTCATGCCGGGGGCGCGAAAAGCCGGTAACTTGGGATCCGAAAAGGACTCATCAGGCTCCTCGTCGGAGTTGGAGCAAGAACGGGAGGAAGACGAGGCAATCCGATCTAGGGACTCGTGGAAGACTTCCTCCTCATCATCGTCGTCGTCGTCGTCGGTCGAGTCGGCAGTTCTGCGATTCATTCTTCTGGGATTGCGCACATTCGTTTCAATCCCCAAGTAAAATTAAAAAAGAAAAACACCAACAACCAACTAAAAGGACTCGGCCTTCTCCTCCCTCTGTTCCCAAGAACAACCGATTTGCCGCGTTTGTGGCCAAGTTTGGTTCTTTCTTTTTCTTTCTTTTTGGGATTCAGTTGGTCTCGATTTCCGGAGAAGAGAGGAGAAAAACAGAAGGAAATGGGGATTGGGAATGGGGAGGAGGTTTAAGGTCAAAAAGAGGTTAAAGGGAAGGGGAAGGGGAAGGGGAAGGTGAAGGGACGACGGAATCAGATCCCCCCGGTGATGTAAGTTTTTAGGGTGTTTGTGTGTTTTGGGGGGGTTCGAGGGAGAAAAGGTAGGGAAAGGAGGGAGGAGGGAGGGACAAAGTCCGATTCAATGTTGTATTGTGGGGTTTTGGCTTGAGGTGTTGAGGTGGGGCGAGGGGGGTTCGTACGGCCCTGTCGGAACGAGCCGTAGAAGCACACAGCATCACCCCCACCCCCTCACACCCACGCCGGTGGTGAAGATGGTAATAAATATATTCACGGGCATTATTATTACAAGAGCTTAACAAAATCCCCCTCGTTAAGGTGATTGATTAATGGTGGTGGTGGTGGTGGTGTGTGTACAAGTGAGCGAGCCCACATGGTTTCATCTCATCTCTCCTCTTTCTCTTGCCCCTTCTGTTGTCTGCCATAACAAGTTGACTTAACCCTCGAAACAGGAAAAAATAAAACAAAGGAAGAAAGAAACCCATCAACTTAAATGTCAACTGATACTTGGGACCATCCTCAAAACTTAATCTAACACAACCCCCCCATTCCCCTCCCCCCTATTCATTCACTGCACCATGGAAAAAGGCGGCCGTGCTGCCGCTGCCGTCGCGCACCCCGGCCTCGCGCCGCGGTAGAGGGACCGACCCTCCCCTCCCCTCCCTCGAACCTCAATTATATCGGGAAACAAACACTCCCCCCTCCCCCCCCCCCCCCCCCCCCCCCCCCCAAGAACACGTAAGAAGATGGACCCCGGTTCACCAATTTTAGCCAAAAAAGAAAAAGAAAAAACTACTCACGTGATCATCACCACCCACCCCATGATCTTTTCTTACATTTTTATAACTCCCAGTAGGCCAGGATGATTTCCCTACCCCCCCTCTTCCTCTTTTGATGGGGTGGGAGAGGGGGAGAGATCATTGAAATCGATGGATAAGCCCGCCCTACCTCCCTCGAGCACCCCAAAAAGAAAAAATAAGTAAATAAGAAAGAAAGAAAGATGGGATCCCTTTTTGTCGTAATAATAATGTTTTCCCCTCTCCCAACCGGATCCCAAAACAAAACATGCTTTGCTTACACCGACCCTCCTTTAAGAGTTTTCTTTTCTTTTTTAAACTCATTCGGACATCCTGAACGCCAACTTACCCGCCAGACAACATAGGAATGCCATTTGGGCAACAGGAAGAACTCCTTCTCCCCAACCCCACCCCACCGGCGGTCCCTATCGCAGCCGAAAGTCCACAGTTTATATTCACAGAACAACTTTAAAGGAAAAAAAAAAAGAATGAAATAAGAGAGTAGTCCTATTCCTATTCCTAGTCCTCTACATGCAAGCTACTACACAAGAACAAGAACAGAAGAAAAAAAAATTACAGGGGTATTTTTTTTTTCTTCTTCTTCTTCTTCTCTTGACTTTTATGACAAGAGTTTTGGAGTTGTAGGCAGGCAGGCACAGGCAGAGACAGTCAGGCAGGCTAATCTAAAAGCTAAATGGTTTGGGAATGGGAGAGATCCTCAATGATTTCCTCGTTGGGATTAGCTGGTTAGCAAATTGCATTAATAAAATGGGATTGATTATTTTCTTTTGCCCATCCAAATGTAAAATGTAATCAAAAGATCCCCCTTTTTATTCTGGGTCATATGCCAACCTCCCATCATGCTCTCCAGGTCATGTACTTTTTTATTTATTTTATTCATAAATTCTATGTATACCCACACACATAAACACTCGAAAGTATTGTAACTTGTCTATCTGTTAATTTCGATTAGTGCCCAGTTTTAGATTAGGCATGAGGTTGGATTTTGGGAAGGGGAGTGTATGTTGGGGTGGTCTGGATGATAGATGATGATGATGATAATTCTGGGCTACCAGACAGACAGACAGACAAACACATGCCTTTATTCCCTTTTGAGCAAACAGGAGGGGGAAAGAGAAGAGGAGAGGAGTAAAGGAGAGGAAATAAGAGGAAGGAAAGCATAACATAAATGTTTGCAATACAGGGGGAAATTAAAAGGGAGAGAGAGAGAGAGAGAGGGAGAGGAAGGATGGATGGGGGCATTCATGCATGATCCAAAATTTTGTTGTCATTATTTACTGCATTTAATATTAAACAAGTGGAGAAATCATTGGTTAATTATAATGACTGATGACATCATCCCCAGTCCTCCATCGAGTAAGTCTTCTGGTCAATTCCCATCCTCCCTCTCTCCATAAAACCCATAAGGGATAGCGTCAGATCCTCCTGTACCGACCAATTCTCCAGGGCCCATTTCACCAGGCCCATGTTGGTACGAGGAGGCAGATTGTAAAAAGGAAGAAAAAAATTTACTCCGAGATGAAGTAAAAGACAATCAATCACTCAATCCCCGCAGGTTTCTTTTTCTTTTTCTTTTTCTCTTTATCATGGCAAAAACAACAGGAGGACCCAAATGGAAGAAAGGAAGCAAGCAAGCCTTATTGCGTCTGGTATCATCCAGGAAAAACCATTCACGCAAAATCCACGAAGGATAACTTAAGAGGGAAGAGGCAATTGGCAAAGCAAAATGCATGCAGTTTCAGGCGTAACTAATTTTCTTCGGCCGAATAACAGCAGCTTCCGCAGCCCTTTTGCTGGTTTCGGCTGGATGTCCTCGCTGTTCCATTTTTTGCGGGAATGAACTGCTGTCTCTAGTGTAATCTCGCCGGTCCGGGGTGGTGGGGGCGTGTGTATCTGTGGTTCTGGAGCATGAGGTGGCGGAACTTCATCAATGTCGGAAGGTACTTCTTCCACGTGAAGACTGAGCGGACAGTCAGAACCAGGGGACGGAATTGGGTGGACGGTTAGTTCATCCGGGGCATTGCTGTCTTTGTGATCATCGTGTTTGAGTGAGACGTCCATGCTCGAGACCTTATCGCGCATTCTGGGGATTGTTTCTGTTGAGTCCTCTTTCGGGGTTGGCAGATTGATGTAGCTCTGCACTTCTGTGGTTTCGTCCTTCAAAGAGGATTTTCCTTGGCTCGTCCTCATGGGATTGGTCGGAAGTTCTGGGATGTCCTTGAAATCGACTTTGGCTTGAACAGGTCGAGGTGGTTGTTCTCCTGTCGAAGCCTCCAGTGGAGGCACCTTCACGGTCTCTGCATTTTCCCTCTTTCCTTTACAGACTTAGAGAAGCATCTTACCTTCAAATTTTGGACAATATCCTTCTCGCCCACATCACATATTATCTTGCCTTTGTCACTTTCCTGTACATATACAAGCATGTAAGCATTTGATGGCAATGAAAGATGTTGAAATCAAAGCCGAGATAGAAACATCAACAGCACAAACATAAAATAAACAATACTTCCATCTTTCCACTGTTACTACGACAAGCTGTTGATTGTTACCTCTTGTTCACCATCATATTGCTGCTCCAATGCCTTTTTCATATCCTCCTTCGTCACTCTTTCCTCTTCGAGCACATCCTCCTCGGGCACATCCTCCGTAGGCTCTTCCTCCGCGGGCGGCTCAAGATCGGTGTTGACATGCTCCAAACCAAGGTATTGCTCTCATCCGCTGTAAACTTCTCCTCCCTGCACACACGCAAATGAAACCTGTCTTATCAGAAGAAAGCACGACAAGACCCCATATACATATGCTTGGAAGGATCAAAGATTATAAAACCTGAAAACGTACTACACAAACTGTCAATGTCATAATGCTACCAATAAAAACACAACGCAAATAGAGAAAGTGGCAAGAAAGAGGGGAGGCAAAGAACAACAAGACAGCCATCATCTGAGAAAGATTAACGTATCTTGAGATAGATAAACTGTTTTAAACCCATTATCAGTATTATTATTTAACTACGAGGCACGCACCTTTGCGAAATCTTCATCCGGCACCTGCAATCTCTTTTGTATTCATCCTTTGATTTCTGCCAGAGTCTCTTCTCATGGATGACAAAGAGAAATGGTTCACCAAAATTTTTAACCTGATTTTGTTTCCAATGGTGAGTACATGCGAACCCAATTGATTAAAAAATATAAAAAGACTAGCATTACGTTAGCCGATCATTGTCCAAAGCCACAATATATCTATCAAAGAGAAGAAACAGAATGCCAATCTTGCAACATGCATCGAATGATCAAATGTTTACCACCTGATTATGATGACTGTCTCTTGTAAAATGGTATACGTGAATAAGACGATCCTATGGACCAATGGCTCTGATACCATGTTAGAAATCGCTCTTGTTCACCACCATATTGCTGCTCCAATGCCTTTTTCATGTCCTCCTTCGTCACTCTTTCCTCTTCGGGCACATCCTCCTCGAGCACATCCTCCGCGGGCGGCTCAAGATCGGTGTTGACATGCTCCAAACCAAGGTATTGCTCCCATCCGCTGTAAACTTCTCATCCCTGCACACACGCAAATGAAACCTGTCTTATCAGGAGAAAGCACGACAAGACCCCATATACATATGCTTGGAAGGATCAAAGATTAAAAACCTGAAAACGCAATACACAAACTGTCACTGTCATAATGCTACCAATAAAAACACAACGCAAATAGAGAAAGTGGCAAGAAAGAGGGGAGGCAAAGAACAACAAGACAGCCATCGTCTGAGAAAGATTAACGCATCTTGAGATAGATAAACTGTTGTAAACCCATTGTTAGTATTATTATTTAACTAAGTATTATTATTTAACTATGAGGCACGCACCTTTGCGAAATCTTCATCCGGCACCTGCAATCTCTTTTGTATTCTTCCTTTGATTTCTGCCAGAGTCTCTTCTCATGGATGACAAAGAGAAATGGTTCACCAAAATTTTTAACCTGATTTTGTTTCCAATGGTGAGTACATGAGAACCCAATTGATTACAAAAATATAAAAAGACTAGCAGTACGTCCATTAGCCGATCATTGTCCAAAGCCACAGTATATCTATCAAAGAGAAGAAACAGAATGTCGAGCTTGCAACATGCATCGAATGATCAAATGTTGACCACTTGATTCTGATGACTGTCTCTTGTAAAATGGTATACATGAATAAGATGATCCTGTGAACCAATGGCTCTGATACCATGTTAGAAATCGCTCTTGTTCACCACCATATTGCTGCTCCAATGCCTTTTTCATGCCCTCCTTCGTCACTCTTTCCTCTTCGGGCACATCCTCCGCAGGCGGCTCAAGATCGGTGTTGACATGCTCCAAACCAAGGTATTGCTCCCATCCGCTGTAAACTTCTCCTCACTGCACACACGCAAATGAAACATGTCTTATCAGAAGAAAGTACTACAAGGCCCCATATACATATGCTTGGAAGGATCAAAGATTATAAAACCTGAAAACGCAATACACAAACTGTCAATGTCATAATGCTACCAATAAAAACACAACTCAAATAGAGAAAGTGACAAGAAAGATGGGAGGCAAATAACAACAAGACAGCCATCGTCTGAGAAAGATTACCGCATCTTGAGATAGATAAACTGTTGTAAACCCATTATCAGCATTATTATTTAACTACGAGGCACGCACCTTTGCGAAATCTTCATCCGGCACCTGCAAACTCTTTTGTATTCGTCCTTTGATTTCTGCCAGAGTCTCTTCTCATGGATGACAAAGAGAAATGGTTCACCAAAATTTTTAACCTGATTTTATTTCCAATGGTGAGTACATGCGAACCCAATTGATTAAAAAAATATAAAGGGACTAGCATTACGTCCATTAGCCGATCATTGTCCAAAGCCACAGTATATCTACCAAAGAGAAGAAACAGAATGCCGATCTTGCAACATGCATCGAATGGTCAAATGTTTACCACCTGATTCTGATGACTGTCTCTTGTAAAATGGTATACGTGAATAAGATGATCCTGTGGACCAATGGTTCTGATACCATGTTAGAAATCGCTCTTGTTCACCACCATATTGCTACTCCAATGCCTTTTTCATGTCCTCCTTCGTCACTCTTTCCTCTTCGGGCACATCCTCCTCGGGCTCATCCTCCGCGGGCTCTTCCTCCGCGGGCGGCTCGAGATCGGTGTTGATTTGCTCCAAACCAAGGTATTGCTCCCATCCGCCGTAAACTTTTCCACCCTGCACATACGCAAATGAAACCTGTCTTATCAGGAGAAAGCACGACAAGACCCCACATACATATGCTTGGAAGGATAAAAAATTATAAAACCCGAAAACGCAATACACAAACTGTCACTGTCATAATGCTACCAATAAAAACGCAACGCAAATAGAGAAAGTGGCAAGAAAGAGGGGAGGCAAAGAACAACAAGACACCATCATCTGAGAAAGATTAACGCATCTTGAGATAGATAAACTGTTGTAAACCCATTGTTAATATTATTATTTAACTACGAGGCACACACCTTTGCGAAATCTTCATCCGGCACCTGCAATTTCTTTTGTATTCGTGCTTTGATTTCTGTTAGAGTCTCTTCTCATGGATGACAAAGAGAGATGGTTCACCAAAATTTTTAACCTGATTTTGTTTCCAAAGGTGAGTACATGAGAACCCAATTGATTAAAAAAATATAAAAACACTAGCATTGCTTCCATTAGCCAATGATTGTCCAAAGCCACAGTATATCTATCAAAGAGAAGAAACAAAATGCCGATCTTGCAACATGCATCGAATGATCAAATGTTTACCACCTCATTCTTATGACTGTCTCTTGTAAAATGGTATACATGAATAAGACGATCTTGTGGACCAATGGCTCTGATACCATGTTAGAAATCGGGGTTATCGGATCTTTGTCCGGAGGTTGGGCGTCCTCGTTCGGAATCTTTGCCCGACGGGACGAATCTGGCTCTGATACCATGTTAGAAATCGTGTCGGGGTTCCCTTCACCTAAAAGCTAGCAATTAAGAAAAGGGTCCCAACCATGTATAAACCCTTGGCCCAAGCCTATTCTAGGCAATGTGGGATTATTCCCAACACTTCTCAGCAATGACAGTAATGCTTAGCCACTTTTAAATAGGCTCTCATGAAACAACATAAGCACAATGATATAATTTTGAGATAGCAAAAGTATTCCTCCGAGCTTACATTCATCTATCAAAACTAAAAGGCTGTGTCCCATTGATAGAAGGCCACAATGTCGACATATCAAAATGAAGAATTATAAGTCGAATACCAATCAAGGAAACAAAACGCTACAACGCAGTACTTACTCCGGCAGCGGTGAGGGTAGTCATTGCTTCGTTCGGAATAGGAAATGGAGGAGGTTCGTCCAGAGATGGAATCGGGGACTAGGGCTTCCGTCCACAAGACGGAAACGAGGAGGCAGGCCCATGTTGGTACGAGGAGGCAGTTGTAAGAAGGAAGAAAAAATTTACTCCGAGACGAAGTACAAAACAATCAATCACTCAAACCCCACAGGTTTCTTTTTCTTTTTCTTTTTCTCTTTATCATGGCAAAAACAACAGGAGGACCCAAAAGGAAGAAAGGAAGCAAGCAAGCCTTATTGCGTCTGGGATCATCCGGGAAAAACCATTCACGCAAAATCCACGAAGGATAACTTAAGAGGGAAGAGGCAATTGGCAAAGCAACATGCATGGAGTTTCAGGCGTAACTTATTTTCTTCCGGCCGAATAACAGCAGCTTCCGCAGCCCTTTTGCTGGTTTCGGCTGGATGTCCTCGCTGTTCCATTTCTTGCGGGAATGAACTGCTGTCTCTAGTGTAATCTCGCCGGTCCGGGGTGGTGGGGGGGTGTGTATCTGTGGTTCTGGAGCATGAGGTGGCGGAACTTCATCAATGTCGGAAGGTACTTCTTCCACGTGAAGACTGGGCGGACAGTCGGAGCCAGGGGACGGAATTGGGTGGACGGTTAGTTCATCCGGGGCATTGCTGTCTTTGTGATCATCGTGCTTGAGTGAGACGTCCATGCTCGAGACCCTATCGTGCATTCTGGGGATTGTTTCTGTTGAGTCCTCTTTCGGGGTTGGCAGATTGATGTAGCTCTGCACTTTTGTGGTTTCGTCCTTCAAAGAGGATTTTTCTTCGCTCGTCCTGATGGGATTGGTCGGAAGTTCTGGGATGTCCTTGAAATCGACTTTGGCTTGAACAGGTTGAGGTGGTTGTTCTTCTGTCGAAGCCTCCAGTGGAGGCACCTTCACGGTCTCCGCATTTTCCTTCTTCCCTTGACGTACGGGTTCGGACAAGACTGGTCCATCTGAGTTCTTCAAATTATTCTTCCTTTTGGGTGGCTCGGCCATCTTTGATGTCAGTTTCCGACTCTCTGTGACAGTAGTCCTCTGTCGTATTGCTTTAGGGGAGGGCTCTTTTACCTTTGCGACTGCTTTGGTTGGTTGTGCAGACTTTACGGTTACCCGAGTGGTGGCGAGGCGTTCAACTGTAGAGCTCCTGAGAGCTGGCTTCAGTTTCTCCTTATCGACTGCGGAATCCTTGGATGAAACCTGGGCGGTGAGGTCACGATGGGAGCTTCTTTCTGCAATTCTCTTATGACGCTGAACGAGCAATTCCTCCATCCTCCTCCGTCGTTCTTCCTCCTGTTCGGCCATAGAGGAAACAAACCGCTCCTGATCAGATTCATGTACTCACCTGACGAAGATATGACAAAAAACCTGCGACGTCATCATTGGTGGAACGTACCGTTTGAGCCTTCAACTTCGGAGCAGGGTTCCGGGATCCAGGTACTGGTTTCCTATTTCTCGCATTGATATCGGGTTTTCCCTTTCCAGGAGCACCGTTTACAACCTTAGACCTCGCCCCTTTGTTCGTCTTCTTATTGGAAGCTGCCTGACTTTCATCTGCTGTAACGTTCGATGGTGGATTGTTCTCAGAAGACTCCAAGCCTTCATCACCAACACGTTTTCCAACTTTTGCCGCCACAGAGTCATCGGCGTAATCCAACTCAGGAGTCCACGATGCCATGGCATTGTCAGTGGCATTGCGATCTAGCATCATATAGAGGTCATCTGGCTCAAAAAGGTTACTCTGTGATTGCTCCAGTTGGGGGTTCTCAGCAACGACAGCGTTTGGTACAATTTCTATATCCATCACCGATGGATAAAGGGAATGATCATAGGCCACCAGTCGACCTTCGAGCATGAAAGAATCATCGGCGATAATTTCCTTCTTCTTTCTCTCTTCAGCAAATGACAAATTGTAGTCGGGTTCAACCATCCTCGGATCCATGCTTCCTTGTTGATATACCGTGCCAGTCCTTTGGTTCTCAGACAACCAGTCCTTTTCCTTCTGCATTTTCATTGTTGCAGTAAGACTCGAATAATCCGAGGCGGGATCGTTATCGAATCCTCCAGATGATTCTTCAGGATTCCGGGCAACCAGCACATCCTCATAAATGCCATTGCTTTTCTTGACAAAGGATCGGTGGACAAATTGGCCATCGTCAAACTTGTTCCTTGCTCTCGGAAACTCAGAACCGCCATCCTCTCCAGCCATCAAAAGAGGATCATTGATAAATGCCGACTTGTTCGGCTTTCCCCTCATGGTTTGACTGGAGAAGTGTTCCTCCTGTAGAGCTCCATGATGTGTCGTGGAATCAGATTCCCTGCTCTCCATTAGAAGGTTCTGAAAGGCATTCCAGTTCTCGTTTCTTTCATCTACTTTCGCTTGACCAAATCCTCGCGTTGTACTTTCGTCGTTTCCGTAAGCATTTTTCAGTCCGTCCTCGCCAAACTGATTTCTCGACTCCCTTTTCTTCTTGTGGTGTCCGTGTACTGATCCGACTGCTTTCTCCACCTGGTGCTTTATGGACTCTCCATCTACTTCGCTGAAAGAGTTATCATCCGAGTTATCATTCCTTCCTTCTCTCTCTGAAGTGATGTAGTTAATGTTGCGAATGACAACCTTTCTCGAAGACTTTTTTCCGTGCTTCTTGCTGGACTGCGTTTGCCTGCTTCGTTCATTTCCATCGGATTCGCTGCCACTTTCGGATCCGCTGACATCAGTTGACTCGTCTGTCTCCACATCCTCAGATGCCTTTCGTCGTGAATGCTTCTTCTTGTTCTTAACACTTCTCTTGCCAAGGGGAACATCAGATTCTCGTCCCGACAATACACCGTAGTCGTCTGCTGTAGAAGGCCAGTTTTTTCCGTTGCCTGGGAAGTATGATGGCGGGATTTGCATATTAGGCATCATGTAGCCGGGATACGGTTGCATTGGGGGGAAGAAAGGGCCTTGAAGATTCTTCATGTACGGATGGAGATGATTCGGCCATGGCATCGGCATCTGCGGTCTCCCATCTTGGTATGCAACCTGGGGAAGCCTACCATCTACAGGAAAGATCAATTGCTATTAGAAAAAAAAAAACAAGCACCACGTAAACAGATGGTCGGGCAAAACAAACTGCGGACCGCAAGAAGAAGGCTATAATAATAGCCGAAAGGAAATGTGCCTGACAAACCGGTATTTGGGTCTGCAACTGATGCATCCCCTGAGTTATTTGATTTCCCGCTCATCGATCCGCCATCCTGAATGCCCGTCGTGTATCCGGGAACATCGTCGCTCGCAAGCATGATGCCAGATGCTCCCAAGAATGGAAAATCGGGCCTAGACAATGCCTGCATCGCTGCTATCTCATCCTTCCAGTGCCTGTCTTCTTCCTTTTCTTTGCACAAGTTCATGAAATTAACACACGCCTCTCTGTTTGGAAAAGAAAAGACGAGCTATTGCAGTTTAAGACGGAATCATGGAAACCGGAATATGTGGGCAGTCATGGGATAACTTAATGTCACTTAAGATGCCGCTTGCCTCATGCGGTGAGCTCCAAAGGCATCGGCGAAACATATGAGATTATCAATGTAATCCATTTCGAACCCAGCAACAAGAGCGCGGGCGAATGCCATTCCTTGTTCCTTGCAAAGAACGGCCTTTCTGGTCTCCAGGATTCGCCGAAGCCGGACCCTGATTAATATAAATAAGCCAGTTGACTAAAAAGTTGCAGCTTCTTCTGGCAAGGAGAACAAAACCAGCTATCGTCAAATGGATAATTTACTTGGAATTTTCCTCAGGGACAGCCTCTGCATCATCAGATCCATCAGGTGCATCCCTCGACTGATGAGACAAACAATCACCGATCATGCATAGAATAGTGAAGGTTCTCGACGAACCCGAAACAAAGTTCATTTTCTGAAATGTGTTGCCTAACCGGAACATACCAAAGAAGTCAGACCAGACTCTGCTTCAGAAACCAACATGTTCCCTGGAAAACACCATCCCGAAGAACTAGTGTCAATCGAATGAATGTTTCAGAATCGGTCATCTCAACTCGAAGCTCCTACCAAACCAGTGTTGTGGAATTTACCTTCTGGAAGGTCATTATTCTGCAGCTCATTTGATTGGATTTGTTTTTCTATCTGCACGATCTCCTTTTCCAACGTTGTAAATCTCTCAAGAACTTCAGGCGTGCTAATGAATCTCACGAATCTGCTCAAATAGGGAAAGCCATTCCAATATCGCCGGTTAGTCTCCAGGAAAATGTTTTATCCAGGTTCATTCTTGTTGATACGGAGCAGAAGTCGTTCACTTCCGCTAGAAGTGCAGAGTAACATCTTCTCGGTGACGGAACAACGCCCTCAAAAAGTCACGAGATCTCGTCAAATTTACCTCTCAAGAGTCCCTTTGGTGAACCAGGCAGCATTCGAGCGGAGAGTAATCGAGTATCCCCCCTTTGAAATCTGGTCCTTGGCATACCGGAGATGCGAAAGGAACGGGTCGAGCAATCCCGACGCCAACTTCTCAGTCACCCCGCCGGCACAAACCACCAGATCACATCTGTAAACAGTCCCGCCAAAACCGCCGAACAGGAACATCAGGAAAACATTGTCGGTGCAGTCAACAAAACGCCCACCATTACTCACGACAAACAAAACAACTCCCAGAACGGTTACCTGGTTCTGGTGGGAGTAAGCTGGAACAAGGCATAGTCAAGAACAGTCCTGGAATCCATAGGAACGCAGAGAGGAAGCTTGGGACTCTTCTCTACGACAGCATCCAGATGTGATGGAACAGTGACTCCGCAACCTGTGGATGCAAGTTAAGAATGGGGATAGGAGAATGGAAGACAAGAAGGAAGGAGAGGGAGGGGGGGGGGGGGGGGAGAAAAGGGTGATTGGCAGGGGAGAATTTTTGGCAAGTGGGTCATCCGCACATCCACCGACACACACACAGAGACAAACAAACACACAGAACAGAGTAAATCTAAGGTAAGAAAAGACCACAACTTCAAATGATGTAAGGAAAAGTGAAAACAGGAGTTGAGCGGGCGGTGACAGAGGTGGGTGGTGAGGCGATTGACAGAAATGACTGGATCTTTCTTTTCAAGGCGTAGTTGCCAAGTCACTCATCGTCTACTTACTACTCTTAGCTGGCCTGGCCAGTTTTCTCTCTGGGGTGAAGCGTGGCGAGATCCACAGGGGGTGAGGGTGGTGGAAGGCTTCAATCATGAGTTTGACCCTTGATCAGTGGAGGGGGTTCGGTTGTTCCGTGATGTTGACCCTTGAGTTGCCAATGAAATCGTTAGTTGTATACTAATTATTGTTATTCTCTTATTCTCTGTCTTGCTGTTGAGAGGGGGTGGGGGAGGGGCTTCATCATTTGATTGTCTTACTTTGTAATGGATGGATATATTGTTGATGGGTCTGAATGTGATGATGACTAAAAATCAATTCCAATCACCTCATCCTTCTCCCTTGTTACTGGGCCTTCATTGATAATGGGCTTCCAGCCCAATGAGGCCCATTTAACGATATGCCCCGAGCCCACAACTCCGTTTCCTAGGACGGACCGACCAGTCCTATCACATTAGTTAGCGACCACGACGATGGGGAAGTAACAAATCAATCACGTGGGAGCATTTAGTGGCGAATATTTTACTAATATGATACAAACGCGAGAGCATTTGATCCACGAGGAAGAAGGCCGACGGAGACTTTAATGTTTTTCTTAAAAACTATTTCAAATTTAAGGTGTTGTAATAACGGAACTACCCCCATTCTCGTGATGGGCGGGAGTCAATGTTTCAATGCCATTGCTTGGTTTGGTGGTTTGGTTCGCATAGATATTTCAAACGAACATGGTCCGCCCATGAGATCGATGCACCCGCCTGAAGCAGTTATTCCCAAGTAGTAATACGAGTATTCATGGTAAGGAGATGTTTTCGTTGTAAAGAAAAATAAAGGAACCAGACCTCATCGTACTTATTTTCAACGTTGTGCCAGTAGCCATGTCGGATGAATCGGAGAGCTAACGTCACGACCACCGCCCGAACGGCTTCCCTTGGGTACAGGTTCGACCTTTCGGACAAGGTGGGGGCGGCAACACCCGAAATCTTGAGGGGCCAGCGTGTGTATATCGTAGATTTCCCTTTGCGAATATTTATTCACCAGCCCTCGAAGCGCCTGCGTGAAAAGATGCCCCGTGAATGTGTTCATGTACAAAAAACAAGCAAATGCTGTTCAGAGATTCAAGTCCAGGAAAAAAAGGGGTACATAGTAAAAAGGATTACCAGCTCCAACTCGATCAGTCACAAAAAATTGCGATGGAAAGACTGCTGAATGGACGAGCCGAGGGAGGGACTCCCGCGAACTGCCCGGAATACCGCGCTCCCCAGGATCACCGCCACTCCTGCCGCATACCTCATGATCGTCGGCCTTAAGCACAACGCCCACAGTCCCACCGCCGCCAAAGCTATATCCGCTCCAACCATCATTGTTATTCCAACCCTTTTCGTCTCGTCTCCCAAAGCTTCCGGGTCCGAGGTCCCCCTCCTCCCCAAACCCCGAAGCAGAAGTAAAAAACCCTCGTCGAGACTACCCGTCAGTCTCTCGCATTTGGCGACAAATTTCGACAGAGAGGAGGAACGAACGAACGAACCTTCGCCAAAGAAGAGACAAGGGCAGCGTTGGAGAAGTGTTGAAAGAAAAGACGAGACGATAATTGAAAATGGATCTTGTCCTTAGCACTCACCAGCCAGGCCTCACGAGATTCTTTCCAATATAAGGGAGAACGTTTTTTCTTCCTCATCATCCACACGGCTCTATAACTACCGCTCCCATCCCCAACCACTAGTCTCTCTTCCTTGGCATTCGCTTACTTACCACGATGTACCTTGACCTTTGTAATAAATGAGTGCGTAATAAAATATGGAAATACGGGAGCGAGTAATGCAAGGAAAACGATCGGATGGCTCCGGTTAGTACCTCCGTGTGTATTAAGGGTGTTAGGTATATAAGATGTTTTAATATTGTTGGTGGGATATCGTTTTCGAAGATTCGAGTCGACCTGAATTATCATGCACACCCAAATAACTAGATTTGGTGGTTTGAAAGAAAAAAAAAAGATTGGGTCCTCTGGATATTAGATGACAATTGGGTTTAGGACGAGGACATTTATGAAACGGGGTCGACGGAGAGTGAAGCACCAGTTGGAACCTTTTCCTTTAGGACAAGTAAGCATCTCCCCCAGGTAAGCCCTTTCCTAGGAAGCGCCTCTCTAACCACCCGCAAAGTCACAAAGACGATCTGGCAAGACTCGCCAGGTGGGCCAATGACAAAGTAATTATTAAGAATGGTGGGGACATTCCCCGTCGTCTCGATTGCCCATTCCGTGACGGGTACTTCTACGTACTTGGTACGACTTGCTTTCCCGTGCTTGTTTCACTAAGAGTGATGGCTAAAAGTCCATGCATCTTTCCCACCGAGGGTATCTTTTAACTAATGTGAGACATGGATTTCTGGGGTTCCTAGGCGCTAGGAAACAATCAAAAACAGTTCTGTTCCGGACAAAAGTCAAAAGGATAAGAAGATGATGACAAAGAAGATGAAGAAGAAGAAGAAGAAGAGCCTCTGATCGTGGAATATAGGCCCCGGGTGCTGTAAAGGCCCAAAACAAAATATTGGGCCTTAAAGCCTGAAAAATCATATCGGGCCTCATCGGCCGGACTTTGAAGGCCCAATAACGAATCGAGACTTGTCTCACAAGGTTGAACGTTTGGTAATATAAATCCGAAATCTTTTTTAGTAATAACTTAGTAACGTACAAATTCACGGTAAAATTTTTATACAGTGAATTTGTTTATATATATTACAAAACGGAATATCTAATAAACACACGTTTGCTTGGCCTACACACGTAGAATAATACGAGGTATGTTAATACACTCGTTCAAAAGTACAGACATCCCAAAAAGGAGCAGTACAAAAACAGAAAACATTCGTCCCTATCGAAAACCCACGCAGAAACAACGTTTCCAACGAGTTCGTGTGATCATGAAATGATGCCAACGTGGGACACGTCGTGGGGGGAACGAGGGACAGGTGGGAAGTCATATCGTCACAGTTGGGTTGGGTTGGTGGTGGTGGGATGTTCGGTTCTCGGAGGTGTGTTCGTATTTATGTTCATCGGATGGCCTTGATATTAACGCATGCAATTACAAATCCCTCCTGGACTTTGGCTATATTCCCAAAGATAAGGGGATAAGAAAGAATGGCATGGGAGGGGAAAGGGGGCGACAGAAATTGTTAGGCCTTCTGGTGGGTCACGGTTGAATATTCAACACCACCGAAGAAGCCGAACAAAAAGTCGTAGAAAGGGATTGTTCTTGCTTGACTTCTCGCCTTCCAAGGGATTATATTTTATGTCGTGGTGTTCACATCGCATGTTTTGACCCCAGGTGGGAAAGAAGGGCTGGTTAACAACGCGGCTGAGATATAAAGACCAACCAAGCTGTATTTTTTCTCCCACATGTTTTGTGCCATGATCGTATGCCTAATGTCTCGGCGGCCGAGTTGTGTTCCCCTATTCCTTCGCTATGTATGATATGTACAGGAGGAGCCCCCACAACGAGATCTGGTGAAAGTTGGACATAACATATAGGTTTCCCATGTTCCACCCACCTTACACAAACTATCATTTTTGGTACGGACACCTCATTCGGGTCGTGTCTCCAAACGTTTCGAATGAGCGGTCCGCGTCGCATGATAATTGGATGAGTACCAAATGAATTACGAAGACAACCGACTGATAATTCATACAAAGGAATAGAAAATTCTCACACCCAACAAAGTCCAAACAAATAATTATCAAAAAGATTTGCGCCCCTAATTAAGCTGAAGGCCCCCCCCCCCCTCTCCCACGACCTTGTTAGCGATGCACGAGTCACTTGCTTACATACGTCGTCAATCCGAGCAGTTGGGAGGCACACATCTCATTCTTCACCCCCGCTTTAATTTATGCCCCACTTCTCCTCCCAACCAGAATAACATCAGTTTGCAACATCCCTTCCTTCCTTCCTCCCTTCTTCTCTTATCTTCTCTTGATCCCTTCTTCTTCTTCTTCTTCTTCTTCTACATCCTTCTCGGCGGTCCGTTCGAAACGCGGAGCGTGTGTGATCTTTTCTATCTTGGGATTATGGTTTGCTTCTGCTTCCTGGTGGACCAGACGAGGAAGGTGAGATGGAGCAAGCCGGCGGCGGGGTTATGCTCGCGGTGTGGATGCGGAGCCAGCGTGGCCGATATGAAGACGTCGACGAGGTTCTGTCTCGTGCCTTTCTACTGGAGGACGTGGAGGGCGGTCATATGCACTTTCTGTGGTTCGATCCTCAGGTCTTATAGGTAGTTTAGTTGTACAAGGATCGGGTTTCCCTCTTCGTGTACAAATGGTGACCTCTCCTTACTCCTTTTGCTTACCCCCACTTTTTTTTGTTATTACCAATCCTTGGACAAACACAACAACACCCCCGTTGGGCATATGGTGTTGGACTTGGTTATGGATGGATACGTTTAATATCTATATGGCCGTGGAAGTCGGCCTACTTAGTCTTACTTTTCCTAAATGTCAGGATTCCTAAAATATTGGGTCTTAGAAGGAGTTTTCAAAGTCATATATCGAGCGCGACTATTGAATCTGCCCTTGGTGAAACACGAGTTGTCTGAATGAAACTGTCGGATGGAACTTGTCTCTTTGTACTTGGTTTACGCGACGTTTTCCTCATATTATATACTACATATCAAGAAAAACACAAAGAGAGGCCACGATCTTGGGGCACTTGGAGCATACGATCTTCCCGTATGAACTTCTGATTTCGACACATTACCCCTTTATTGTGATCGACCATGCTCTACTGCGATCTGTCCTTGACCTTCTGCATGCAAATTGATGAAAACAAAACGTGTCGCTCAAACCTAACCTGTTAGGTTTCCTGTTAAAATCTCAAAGTTGAGGAGAAGGTTTAGCGTTACCTCCTGCTTATCCTCGTTCTTCCCTTTGATGTAGTACCAGTAACCTCCGTAGAAGAGCAAGCTCCAGCCGGCCACAGAGACTACCACAAACTGATAGAGAAATGTATTCGATTTAGTCCATTGCCTCCCTGTGAGCTTATTTCATGCGTGAAGGTCATGAGAATGCGCTTACGTGCTCGTCTTTCCACTTCGAAGGATGGAGCGGGTCATCCCAAAAGTTAAGCTTTGGCGGTCCCTGACGTGCTGCAGCGAATATAGAAAAATATGTGGTGAAGGCGCTAAAAAAATTGCGACCATGGGAGCCCGCTTCCCTTCGTGCATCGCGAGGATTGTCCTCTCCCCTTGTGTTACAGAAAATTGGAACACCCCCCTCTCCCCCATTATACGACCCTCGTATTCTTACAGAAAACATATTACGACCCTGCTCGAGTGGAAGGAGCGTTTACCAGCCGAGGTGGCCAAGCCACGTTGATGGAGACGTCGAAGCCCAGCATGAGATGAGGATGTCGCCATAGTCACAGAAAAGCGAGCGAGAAGAGAAGCAGGAGGCATACCGGCCATGGCGGATGTTGTATCCGTCCCCGGAAGAAGAAAGGACAGAAGAAGACACGAGAGAGTAAGAGAGAAAGGAAATGACAGGGGGCAACGCGTGTTGCATAGATCAAAGGCTTCTGTCGGTCTCTTCTTCTATCCGAAGGGTGATTCCAGCCCTAATCCCAGAACAGCACTGTCCGTTTCACGTGCCTAAATTGCATTATGGTTTATTGGGTGGGGGTGGGGGTGTTCCATCTTGATTTTAAATGTGTTGGGACAGTCGCAGAGATGACGAATATCACACCAAGATCACTCTGCTGAAGGAAGCACAATCTAGTTATCGCTCGTCTTATTAACATTTACATGACCAACCAAAAGGAAAGGACTGTTCCTACAGAAACCACTTGCTCTCGCTTTCCTTGCTGGGAGAAGATTAGGAGGAGGATGTCAAGCCGCACAAATATGTGTCCGATTAACAGAGTCCATCCATGGCATGTCTGGAGGAGAAAGCCGCTGGCGCCCACGACCAAGGGCTAGGGATAGTTCAGACCTAGGGCCACAGGACAGCATGATAAGATGAACACGAGGTTGGGCCCCGAAAGGGAAGGATGATCGACCGGAAAACAGTGTCTTAAGTATACCAACTAAACTGCACCCTGTTGTGGTCATATGGATAGGCTGGCAAACAGTAACTCTAGCTCTGCGTCTTGAGACGATGTTCTCTGCCAAATGCAAGCACTAAATTTTAGGGCAGGCAAATGACTTCAAGACTGTTACAAGCTCACAAGTATAAGGAAGTCCAGAGTATCATATTTTTGAACAAACCCACATAGAGTCAAGTGGACTCGAACAAAAGGTGCCATATCACAATGTCAACAATCGCAAATGACGAACCTGGATTGACATTAACTGCAAGAGCTTGTTGAGAACCCGGAGGCGATGAGCAGCGTACATACTATTTGACGGCAACCGGGTCATTCTCTTCATCTCCATATGAACAGCTGCTCTCTTGTCCTCAATCGTGGCCGGCTTCACCCTACCATCGTGCAAATACCCCTCACCAGCTCCCATACTCTGATCAAGAGGAACCCCATCGTTTCCAATCCGACCAACCTTACCCGATTCACCTCTAAAGTCACCAAAAATTTCCCACATCACACGCTCTTAAGCCCTCACATCAAAACAGGTACAATTTCCCATTTCACTCACACAAATCAAATAATCGGGCAGGCCATAAAACAAAGAGTCACTCGAACAAGCAATCACAAGACCACATCAAAGACTAAAATTGGACTCAACGACATCCAGATATCATGTTCAGACTATTAACATCAATCGATGCATTCATCCGCATCCTGCTTCGGTAACCCTAAAAGAAGTGATCTTTCTGGGAATCGGAAATCAAACCGCTGTCAAAGGGAGACGACGGGAGGAGGAAACGCCGTTCGGACTAACCTGAAATCCATGGGGGGCGGGGGAACAATCCCGTAGGAAGACTGATGAATGCCAGAAGACACAGACAGTTGTCCTCCGTAGAACGAACCTCTCCTCCTTTTGAATCGGTCCTATTTGTCTGTTAGTGGTTTTGGGCCTAATGGATAACGCAGGGCCAATTCAATTTTGGGCCACTGGCCCGACTCATAAATCGGCCCGGCCCATTTAAAATTGTTTGAGAAGGTAATTGTTTGAGAATGCAAGAAACTACTGCCAAGCAGTTGTTCTGAAAATCAAGCCGAGTCAATTAATTGCAATGCAGTGCGTTGATTCTCGAATCATGAAGTAGGGCATCGCCATCACTGACGCCTAGGCTGGCGATGCGTCCCAGCGTGGAAGCCCTCCGTATAAGCAGTGTTCTTGAATATTATCTGCCATAAGATTCATATAGATGGTCGACATTTAGGCTTTTTTCGATGTGATGCTTAGAGAAGGGCATGTCACTGCAGGTGCAGTGTATGAGGTTCTATGGTTCGAGACTTACTGCGAGGTTCTTTAGCTCGGAACTCAGACGCTTCCTGACATTGTCAGATACGAATACTCCCAAGTTCCCACCATGCTGATTGATTGATTCTTCAGTAATCTGCAACACACCATCGTGCACTGAGTTGCAATGTGACAGAAGTTGAGCAAGTGATGACACAAATGCGACTTAGAATGGGTTCTTGTACTTCTGAAAGCAATAGTGATGATGTCTTATCCAATATCTCCTCCACGAATTGCCCAGGGTCACTGAAGGAGGCAGGGGGCTGCAATCCAGCAGCCTTATCCTTGGGTTTGATGATATCTGTTGTCTTAACAGCTTTGGCTACATAAATCGAAGGTCCAATGTTAATACAATGAGAAATGGCACATATTGGAGTCAATACTCTGGTAGCCTCATATGCATGACAACTTCATTAAGGAAGCAAAAATTTAAACCTTTGACCGCATTGGGTTTGATATCAGCAGAGATCTTCTTGACAACACTGCTGTCAGAGGAAGGTGCCTTCTCAGATATCTCGGGAAGGTCAATGGAATCGGATGGAACAAGAGCGGCCAAATCAGGAGGTTGATCTTTGCCCACTTTTGGGTTCGCCTACAAGGAAATAGGAAACAAAATAATGCTGAAATCATCTTGATACATGCTTATTCTAGAGTTAGAAACTTAGGTATACCTCCAGGTCAACATACGAGGGATCTCTCCCAACTGATTTCAGGAAATTGTCTAGATTATTTGCACTGAGAGCTGACAATTCCAATAACAAAATCATTAAATATGTCTAAAACTAAGAAACAAAGTAAAGGCACAATACTACATCTGCAAATTTAGACATCTGAACATTGTCTCACAAACCAATACCCATTACTTTTCACTATACTACACACAATATGTTGACTATACCACGTGGGATATTGTCTAGACCATACTCATACCATAGAACTTCCCTAGCAAGAAGGACAGATATGATAACACTGATACCTGCATTGAAGGGCTTCCATTGTAGGTATATGACTAACCTATTGATGTATCGTTTGAGAGAGGATGGAAGATGCAGCTCTTCTGAGACTTGAAACCTTGATCCAGTAGCAGAGACACATGTCTTCGCCAAGATAAAAAGAAAGGTTAGAAAAGATAAGTTCGAACATATAAAGGATCACGACATTTGTGGAATTTGCTGACAGTGGTGATCATATGCCAGGCTGTTACCTGGCCGATTCATTTATCACAGCAAAAGGTGTAACACAACCCAATGGAACCTTGAATGAGAAGAAAGCAACGGAAAACAGGTCAGTAAGTATCAGGAGCACAATAACTATTATCTCCAAAACTCCAGGGCAATACCCTTCACATAATATGAACAAAAGGTCGGAAAAGGTGAACAAAAAAACTGACTTGCATTATAAAACAAATAATTAAATTAAAGTACTAGAAAATAATTGGTAACAATCAAAATAGTACACCAAAGCGGACTAAACCAAACGCATACCAACCTGGAGTATCTCACCTAATGCCTCTTCAGGCGCCATTCTGACACCACCCTTTCCTAGACCAAGCCGTTGTGATAAGACTGACTCAAAAAAAATATCTTTATTAGGATTTTAATAAGTTAATTGACTTGCATGCATCAAAATCATTCAACATACACAGTTTACAAAATCTACACTACCTTTCAAATCTACAGTGGTGTTTGCAAGAGCCGACACGATATAGAACCTTTGTTTCTTATCCTTCACATATAAGACCGGGTGTTATAAAGGTGATAAGGTATCAAAACGACAGAGCATGCAGAAATTGTATAACCACCAGGAAGAAGACCACATAATATGTGCACTAGGAGGCTTCACTTCAGAGCATTTGCAAGAAGAAGCATTAAGTTTCCATCACATAAACTGGTGTAGATAGAAACTTAGTAAAAGTCGAGCGTTTAACATACCTTCAGAAATAAGTTTTTGCTCAATGCACTTCCCACATCTCCCACATACTTGGCCTGGAGGTTAGTGGACACAAGGAAATCTTTGAAAGCTATCCTTAATATGACGTGTGAAATCCAAGAACTTCAATCTGGTCTACCTGAGCTTCCACCGTCAAAACGGCAGGATGTTCATACTTTGTGAAATCAACTCGAAGCTCCTATTTAAAAGAGAAAAGAAAAGTAGAAACCCGGTGAGAAACAACAGAAAACTTTCTTAATCTTGAAAATTCGACATATCCACAGAATCTATTTTCTTCAACTGATACACTGAGACTAACATAAACTAGAAATTCATTCATTCATTCATTCATTCATTCACGTTGGCTCCTACTTACCGTAATGAGGAAAAATCCAAAAGTTTCAATTTATATCCCGAATGCCCATAAAAATTAAAGCAGGAGGTCACGCATGAACACCAAAACAGAGGATGATTAGGAAAGACCCAATTATCCTCTTCCATATCCTGAGCCCTCCCTTTAACATACGAAAGAGTCGCAGCAGAATCACAGCATTTTAAACTCTTTCGCAACAAATGAAATTGACGAAAATCCGCACTGTATGAATACGCCAAAGGGGGACAATGACAAGGAGGGAGCGAAGGGGCAACCTGGAGACGAGAAAGCAGCTGCTCCTTGGTGTACCCCATGGCTTGGTGGCCGAGAATGAGAGGAGCGGAAGCGGCGGAGCCCGAGTAGAAGTGACAGACGCCGATCGCCGGCCCTGGGTAGGTTTTAGCCTTCCCAATCCCAGCTGGCTCCTCCCTCAGAAATCACGGGGATCGGAAGTGGAAAGTGGGCCGACGCCGACCCATCAGTAGGCTCGAGATTGAATGGGCTTTGGGGAAGAACACAACGTCAACACCCACCATTGATAAGTCAATGAGTCAAGTCTCCCAATCCCATCTACTCAATCACCCAATCATCAAATCCTGATTCATTCATCCATTTTCTCTCTCCCACTCCTACACACCCACCATTCATCTGACAACCTTTTTAAAATTATTTGTCTTTTGGGTCTCTGTCTCCCTGCCTGTCCAAACGACTGCTCGGAGGTTTGGGAGGGAGGAAGGAAGGGCCGAATCGATTCCTCCGATCTCAGTTTATTTCATCCCTGGGCGATTTTTGCAGCATGAACGAGAAGGCTAACGTCTCCAAAGAGCTCAATGCCAGGCACCGCAAGGTCTCTCTTGCTTTCCTTTTGTTTCTTTTTTGGATTGTCGAACCTCGTCAACTTTGGATTTTCTTTCGTTGTCGGATTAGTTATTGATTGCTGATGTGATTGGACGCTTTGGGAAGATTGCATCTTTTTGCGGATTAGGTGCCTTGGGTGCGGCTGCAGGTTGTTGGGTCCTCCCTTTTTTTTCTTTGGATAATAGTTCGGTTCGTCCCCTGTTGGCTAGATGGGCAGGTTGGCTGATCGTGTTTAGTGATTTTGTTGACCCGTTTTCATGTTGAAGTGGGGGCTTGACCTTGATCGACTTTCGTGCTTGTGCCTGTTCGTGATTCCGTTTCTACCTTAGATTTTGGGTCGTGGAATGGAGAGATTCCATCCGTGTCTTTATGGGAAGCAATAGGATGGGTGGCTTTGGTTTTCGGTAGATGTGAACTCGTTGGGGGATTTCAGATTGATCCTTGAATTGCCTGTGGAATTCATCACACGATTAAGGATTCGTGCTTTATATGTCAATCCATCCTCACTCCCCAACCATTTTAGGATCCACCTCTTGGATCAGACGATCAACATTTGCTCCGACTTTTCTATCAGTGTCCTGCATTGATGCAGCTATTTGTTTAGGGGTTGACACCACGGGTTCATGAAAGGAGAATCTTTGGTGTTTCTGTCTGTTTTGTGCTGTATTGTAAAATGCAAGCAGCTCATTCTCTTTGACGAGCTCCTGTTTTTTCATCAATCGGTTATCCAATCAATGGGACTGTTTTCCTGATGCTCGACAAACATAACGTTGCTAATAAGCAACATTCTGTGTTGTATGACTTTTATCATGACTTTCTGGCTTTCCTTATCATTTGCAGATTTTGGAAGGGCTTCTCAAATTGCCAGAAAATAGGGAATGCGCAGATTGCAAAACCAAGTGAGTATTTTTAGTGACGTTAAGCAAAATTATGAGGGAATTACGTGAAAAAACTATGCTTGAGTGCTGTTCTCATGCACTTCCATCCACCAGCACTGGGTTTTTCTTATTCTTGACATAGCTAAAACACTCAATATCACCATTCCTCCTGTTGCAGAGGTCCAAGATGGGCAAGTGTCAATTTAGGCATATTTATATGCATGCAGTGTTCAGGAATTCATAGAAGCCTTGGTGTACACATATCAAAGGTACTGTAATTTGACTTATTACAGGGAACAATAGGTTATTTGAGAGGCTATAACAACAATTTTCGCATGAATTTGGTTGCACGTTGTTCTGTCCCAAAAGTTTATCTGCCATCTTCCTAGTCCTTTCAACTGCAAGTACATTGAATTTTTTTTTTTTTTTTGCCTTTTTTACAGTCATTGATCCATTTGATTATAGTCTCTAGTCTCTACATCAGATTATATGACAATAAATTATTGAGCTTCATCTTTCAGACAAGCTTTTGTTGGTTGTAAACTGAGGTTATCTTATGTAGAGACCATAAATATCATCTTGACTTCATCTGTATCCAGCAAGCCCTTTAACAGTTGGTGAGTTTGACATATACGAGATTCCATATCAAACATTTTGTAGGTCCGGTCTGCCACATTGGACACATGGCTTCCGGAACAAGTTGCTTTCATACAATGTGAGATTCCATTGCTTTTGGTCTGGTGGCTTCATTTGTGGCCAAATTCCAGGTGTTCTAATTATCATCTTCTTCGCAGCCATGGGTAATGAGAGATCAAATAGCTTTTGGGAAGCAGAGCTACCTCCAAATTATGATAGAGTTGGGATTGAAAATTTCATTCGTGCTAAGTATGTATCATGGTGGTGGATTACAGTAGCTTTCATTCTGACATTTGTATCCACCATTACGTTGTCTGCTTATGGGAAATGTTGGCATGCTTCAGGTATGAAGAAAAAAGATGGGTTTCCAAGGATGGTAGACAACCTCCCATATGGCATGAACAGAGGGATTCTGTGCAAGGGCAGAGACCAGTTGACAAAGGAAGTGAATGTGAGAGTCCACCAGAGGAAAGGAAGAAGAGTGGCCAAGCACTTAGCTCAAGATATACTGTTCCTTCTACAAGAATCAGTGTCCCTCTTCCTCCAAGAGGACAAGAGCAGGTATTTAAACCTGTTCTTCAGGGGTGTATTTAAGGCATTTGTTCCAAGAACACTTGAGATACTTCTAGTTATGGTCTGATATTTTCTTATGTATACTTAAGATAAAGTCATGTGGCAAGATCCCTCCATTGTTTTATCCCAATCTTGTTCTTCACACGTGGTATTGGGAAGGAAAATAGATGCTTTCGATTAAACGCTAATGCATTTGTTGCTTCAACTAGTTTCTACATACTGTTGTGTGATAGAGTCTATCCCTGCAATGACCAGGTTACGCATGCTTCAAAGCTACCAGAAGTTGTGCAGCCAGAGCTGCCGGCAGTGTCTGTGGACTCAAGAAAAGAAGTTTTAGGCAGTCAAGTCATGTCTCCTCCCAAAGTGGATTATGCTACTGACCTTTTTGACTTGTTATCAGTAGATAGTTCAGATGGGAATCATCCAGAGGAAACAGCTCCAGTTGATGATTGGGCTGGTTTCCAGTGTATGTCACTGGTTTCTCTATTCTCTCCAATCTGTATCGTTCTTTGTCTATCTAACTTATAGTTCTTCTCAACTGATGATTTTTTTTCCTGGTTTGTGGTGGTTATCGGGTTTTTCCTTTAAGTTGCAGCTGCTTGTGCAACAGCAGTTTCTGAAAAAGAACAAACCACTTCAAAAACCCAGGATGTTGTCTCCACCTCGAATTCTGGGGTAGAGGATCTATTTAAGGACATGTCTCCAATTACTCCAGTTTCAGAGAAACCACAAAAGGATGTCAAAGGTGACATCTTGAGTCTTTTTGAGAAGGTATGTGATTGTGACAAGTTTTTGGATTCCTTACCCCTGCAATCTCATTCTTATGTTTTCTTTGATGGACGGAAAGCATTTTATATTAGAAACACACTTCCGGAGTTTTCACGTAATTAAAATTTTTATTATCAAATCATACAATTTACTTTCTCACCTGCCCAGGCACTAATAATGTTCTTTTCATGAATCCCATTTGACCTCTTAAGGATGGCCTTTCTGTGATAATTTTAATGCTTTATTTCGCTCCTCCCTCATGAACTCTGCTCTGACATTTGCTGTTTGACTTGGTTTTCGATTAATTAAGAAACTGAAAACAAGCATGGCCTGTCTGTGCAGTCAAATACAGTGTCTCCATATGCGATTCATCAACAGCAACTTGCATTATTAGCTCAGCAGCAATCACTTCTAATGGCAGCCGCTGCTAAAGCCAGTGGTCAACCTGCATCGTCTGCTGCTAACTTGCAGCAGCAACAACTTGCACTGTTAACTCAGCAGCAATCTCTTCTCATGGCTGCGGCAGCTAAAGCCAGCGGTCAACCACCGGCATCCTCTGCTGCTCACTTGCAACAGCAGCAACTTGCACTGTTAGCCCAGCAGCAGTCACTTCTCATGGCTGCATCCACTAAAGCCAGTGGTGGGGATGCAAGTGGCAATATTCACCAAATCAGATTGGGTCCTGTCAACTTGCCCAACATGAATGGGCTGAATACTGGCTTTCCAGTCGCGGGAACGGTGAATCCATTGGAGGGACAAGCTCAGTTACAAACTTTTATGCAGGTACATAGATTGAATGCGACTAAAAAAGTGGCGATCTCTTATTTATGCACTTTGTTCTTACACATTACCTTCTCAATGCAAGGCAAGCAATGTGGCTGCTTTACAGCCATCTGCGGGTTCTCCATTTATGACAACTAGGTAATTTCATCGTCTTCTTCTGATGATAAGCTATTTGGTGATTGCCAGGGGTGACATCAACCTGTCAGTATTTGTCCGATGCAAATGTGTTGAATATTGCAATTCCAATCGTCTTCAGACTTGTGGAGATAACGGAATTTCCTTGCGGACTATCTTGAGCTAACAATTCTGCTGATTATATTAGTTTTTGTTCTTGTTTTGCGTGTTCAGTAAATCCCTTGCATCTACTTTAGAATGATTTTGGGTACTCTGTTATATTTTGTTGCAAGCTGCATTCTGTGAAGCATGCTTGAGCAGAAAGTTTTTTTTTTTCCTTAGAAATGGCTGAACCCTTAGCTATTGATGCAAAACAGCTATTTCACAACGGCTCAGGGGGCCACAAGCAACGGTTTCCCTGCATCCGGGTCAACCAATCATCAAGCTACGGTGGCCACCACGTCCACTCCATCGACACAAACCGGTAAAGACTATGATTTTTCTTCCTTAACCCAGGGAATGTTCGCAAAGCACTGACCCGAAGTCCATGCCGGTGGCATCGTTTATGCTGTGCCAAAAAAGTATAGTAGCACTTAGAAGAGAACTGTGCCTGAGCTCCTCCTGTGACGTGGGCTTGCAGTCCACTCATAGAGGCGATTCTTTGTTTCTTCTTCTTCTTCTTCATTGGGTCGGTCATGGCTTCGATTGTGTGAGTAGGTTCTGAGAGCAATAAAGGTTGATATTATTCGACTTGAGCATCAATCTAGCTATATCCCCGGTTTGGTCTGTCTCCATTATTGTAATATATCATTCATAGGTGATAGCCATAATCCAGTATTCACTTTGGACGGCTAACCATAATCTATTATTCACTTTGGACGGCTTGTGATTCCGATTACTCGAAGCATTACTTATGGCAAGATCTTTCTTTACCTTTAAGCATCGCTCCTGTTATGTTCTATCAGATAAGCCTTCGTGGTGTCTGCTGATGTTGGGGGTCCAACTGAGAATTTCCCAGAACCAAAGCCTCAGTCGGCTTATCATCACTGCCTTTCATTCGATATCTTCTCATAGGAAGGAAAAATTGGGAATCGATGTCTCTGGGTGCCGTTTAAGGACAGCTCTCTGCATTAGGCAAGAAAATTCAGAAGTACAACGAAGACGATTACTGACAGACAGGTGTACGGCCTGCATTTGTTGGTCGGCAATAACCCAGTCGACCGATGCCAAATATTTTACCGACTGGTTGACTTCTTACAGGCAACCCAAAAGTTGGGTGATCTCCCCACATTTCAAACCTGTTGTGAATAATCGGGCAAAGTAACTTGGACCCAAGAAAGCATCGTGTTTTCCAAGTTAACCCAGATCTTAGAGAAATCATAACCAGGGTTTTGTTTAACCTAATACGTGAGAAAGAGATTTGTGTAAGACCAACAAACAGCAAGGAGCAAGAACGGCCTTGACTGTCGTTTTCAATGTTTAAAAAAGTCGAGTGGTTCCAATCTGTCCGAGAGAACCCCATGATTGTATCCGCCAAGCCGATGATAACCAGGCGTTTCTTATTTTGTGGGTGGTGTAGTCCCCATCTCTCGTGTTTTAAGCAAAATCATTTCTCGGAAGAAGGGAAAGTTCCACGGCCGTATCTTGGGAGAAGAGACAGCCATGGCCCAAATTAACAAAAGCCACACTGTTTTTGTATGTTTCCAGTGGGAAGCCTCAGCCTTTCTCTTGCTATGTTTTCCTTTTGTTTTGGCTTGGGTCTGAATGATGTTTCGGCTTGGCTCAGACCCAAACTCTGATCCCAAAAAATGAATCATTTGCCAAACATATCTAATTGCCCCTGCTTGAGAGAGCTTTTAATGCCAAACTCATTCATTAGACGAGAAGGACAGACACATGCCAGGTGCCCCATCCCTTTCTGCAAGTATTACTACATATCGCCGGAACCATCGTATATATATTGGGGTGCATGTAATGTAATGAATGCATGTTCATGGTTTGGTTGAGTGTTTTTTTCTTAAATTAAATCCATTGCAATTCCTTTAGAATCATTGTAAGACCCTCTAACTTATAATAATTGAATATGCCAAAATCAAGAACTAACAAGTACTTCATTCGAAAGTCATTGATTTCCAGAGTGAACCCAGGTTGGGTGGCCCTCGTGACCATGGTTTGGTGTTTTGTCAGCCGTAGCTTGGTCGGTCACACATCGATTTCGAACACGAGATTGTTCTTCCCTGGCTGACACGTGTCATTAGGACCGCACCTCGTTATTACATTTACAAATCTCCTCCCCCAACACTTACGAGATCTCTTTCACTTCCCGTATCACTTGTTGCAACCCTCGGAAGACAATTCCCAACCCCCCCTGTTCTCTCCTCTTCCTCTCCATCGTCAATTCTCTCCAAAAGATGGCGGTTTTCGCTCCCTGGTCTCATCTTCCTCTCAGGATCTTCCTTATTTCCGCCTGTGTCCTCTCCTCGGCCTTGTTTCTTCGTTCCTGGCTTCCCACCGTTGTCGAGTTCGTCACCACCGAACTCCCTTCCCTTTACGCCACCGTCTCTGCTTGCCTTAGGCCTCCGTATCTCTACATCCTCATCAACTGCATCATCCTTTGCATCGTCGCCTCCTCCAAGTTGCAGCATGGCAGATCGGCCGGAGAGGCCCCGATTCCGATGCAGAAGGCTGTTGCGGAGGCGGTTCCGGTCGAGGTTATTCCCAAGGAAGTTGATGTTCCTTTGGAGTATGCAGGATATGAGGGCGGTTACGTTTATGGTGTAGCGGTGGAGTCTGTTGTCACGGAGGCAAAGGCAGAGGAAGAGGAGGAGAAGCAGGTGCTGGTGGAGGAGGCTGCGGCGGTTGATGTTACAGATGTGGTGGTTCCGGGATTGATCCCCGAACTCGAAAGGAACCACTCGGCGGAGTTTGCAGTTATGGAGGACATGAAGGAGAAAGAGGAGCATGCGGTGAGCGGGAGACCTCCGTTTTCCACTAGGTTCGGCCACCGGAGATCGGCTAAATCTAGTCCCGAAGGTAAATCTCCCGTTGCAATTCAAAACCGAAGATCCGTTAAGTTAAAACATATCGGTTTCTGACTTAAGATGATGTTACAGTGGGGAAATCCTTGCGAGTGTCTAAGTCAAGACGGCATGACACACTGGAGAGCACGTGGAAGACCATAACGGACGGAAGGGCGATGCCGTTAACAAGGCACTTGAAGAAGTCAGACACATGGGAGACACATGCTAGACGAAGCATCGGCAACGATGAGAAGTCCCCGCCTTATCCCAAGACGAACAAATCAGAGACCTTCAGGGAGGAAACTGGGGGTAAGACGGAGCAGAACGCAGGGCAGGAGCAGGGGAAGGTGAGGAGGGAGCCGTCGTTGGGGCAGGAAGAGTTGAACAGGAGGGTGGAGGCATTCATAAGGAAGTTCAACGAGGAGATGAGGCTGCAGAGGGAGGAGTCTTTGAATCAGTTCCAGGAGATGATCACTCGCGGGGCCGACTAACCCGAACGAGGGAAACTTTTTTCAAAATTCGAACATGGTGGTGGTGATGGTGGGAGGAGGATAGGACGTTCGATTGGAGTTTGTACCAGAATCGTCCATCCCTTTTCAACTTGGAGCAGTGGGTTGGGTTTGGTTTTCTGGGTGGGAGAGGAATTGGATGGGATGGAGATTGTAGAATCAGCCCAGTTAGGATCTTCTGCTTGTCACGAGATTGATTCCATGCACTTGCTTTCTTTCTTGTTGTTTTCTTACAACAGTCAGGACTGTGTCAGACTGTTGACATGGTCAAAAGATATTCAATAAAAATGATGAGATTCCATTGCGAGTCTCCTTTGAAGTTTCGAGTGAAAGTGAATCTGATCTCATGTTTATCCCCCCATTTGTTCCTTACCCACAACTGGCCATTCCGCCGCTTATCATTCCTCCGGATAAGAAATGACAGACAATTGCACTGAAAAAACTTGTTCATAAACGGTCCACAGAGGCAGTGCCAGCAGGTCGAGAGGTCACCAATTTTGATGAAGATTTTGCCGACACCCCTTTTATCCGATTCTCGCCGCCATCCATCGCATGTTGTTAAAAGGACGACGCAGACAAAACCCGGTTCGTTCGTGTTTGCTCGGCGGGAAAAAGCTCCTGGGATTGGGAGCTGCAGCTGACGGATGGTAGAAAACCAGCTTATTTAACCTGTTGCAGTGATGCATATGTAGATCGAAAGAGATATCCGCAAGCGAGGATGTTTTGCCAGGGAGGTCTCGGCGGAAAACGCGATACGACTCGATGTACCACTTGATCCAATATACTTTACTCGAAGCAACCGGGCAATGAAATTTTACCTCTGGGGTCATGCAACGCATGCTTCTCTGCATCTTCACAATGTTATAAATCAAAATAGGATGTAGAATGAAAGACCAAATAAAAAAGACAGATAACATAATGATACCTAACTTGTCGAATGCCATGGCTAATCTGCGATCACTGTACTGGCATTGAAGCTCCTTCCAGTATGAGCGTCGGTTTGTGACAATATTTCGTGTTTTAAGTAACCTGAACTCGGCTTTTAAAAGTCGAGTTTCTTAAGGTAACGAGCATCTGCCTTCTGCTACGTAATTTCGAGACATTATTTCAGTGTCGAAAGTGGGTGTCGTAAAGTGTTCGCCACTAGTCCAAATTTGGAACAACAAAATCTTAGTTATGTCGATTGGAAATTGGAGAAGCGGAACCGTAAAAAAATCAGGCCCGAAAGTAATGGGCTAGAAATTGGGGCGCTTTTGTTAATGGGCCTAAATTCGGGCCGGGTCCATGAGGGCCTATCACCATAATCACACTTCTTAGCAATTGTTTAAGCGGTAATTAAATCTTAAGAGAAAATTAATTAATTTTGAGAAGAAAACTTGATGTTTGGTGAGGATACAACCTTTTTTTTTAATGGAAGTCCGTCATTTGTCCTCTTTCTCCAATTAACCAAAAACT
The DNA here is from genome assembly GCA_023653495.1 of Melastoma candidum. Lineage (NCBI taxonomy): Eukaryota > Viridiplantae > Streptophyta > Magnoliopsida > Myrtales > Melastomataceae > Melastoma > Melastoma candidum. The sequence continues at coordinate 19,296,988 of CM042889.1, forward strand.
AAATCACATATTTTACAAGCATTATGCGCCCATGAAATCCCAATGAAGTTATGACCTGCCGACGGATTTATGACCCCGGCACGAACTTGGTGGCGTAGACCCAGGCGTTGTTGGCGACCGGGTTGTCGAGATGGTCTAGGAGGTTCTCCAGGGGTCCCTTCCCTGTTACGATGGCCTGGACGAAGAACCCAAACATCGAGAACATGGCAAGCCTGCCGTTCTTGATCTCCTTAACCTTGAGCTCGGAGAATGTTACGGGGTCGTCTGCCAGTCCCAGCGGGTCAAAGTACTGACCGCCGGGGTACAGGTCGTTACCTTCCCCGACGCCAGGGAGTCCATTGATCCTGAACCCCTCGACGAGCCCCATCAGGACGACCTGGAACCCGAGGACGGCGAGGATGCTCTGGGCGTGAACCAGGCTGGGGTTGCCCAGGTAGTCGAGGCCACCCTCGGAGAAGATCTGGGCACCTGCCTTGAACCAGACAGGCTCCTTGAAGGTGATCTTGAGCCACTTCTGGAGCACCTCCGGGGTAATGCAGCCCAGAGCGCCGAGCATTGCCCACCTACCGTGAATCACCTGTTCGTTTGATCCCAACCAACACCTCATCAGCACAAATATACCCATAATCCCTCCAAATTATCCAGATCTACATACAAAAAATTGATGAACATAAATCACCTCGAGAGCCCTGTTCCTGGCAAAAGCCTCGGGGTCAGCGGACAGCCCGGCGGTGTCCCATCCGTAGTCACCAGGGAACTCCCCGGTGAGGTAGGACGGGGTCTGAGCAGAGAAGGGTCCCAGGTACTTGACCCTGTCTGGTCCATACCACAGGTCATTTCCCTGCGCAGCCGCCAAGTCGAGAGTAACCTCAGCAAGAAGGAACATAAAACACGGAGATAGATGCAAGAAAGAAGAGGGAAGAAAACCAAACCATGGTGTATTTGCCTTGGGCCATGGGGACAACATCCCTAAGGGAGTTGACATTGGACCTCCCCTGTCCAAGGAAAGGGCTTGCCCTTAGGACACTGCTGCAGTTAGTAGTTGCTGCTGCTGCTCCCATTGATGCCATCCCTTCTTACTTTCTCTAACTACCCTTTTGACTTGCTTAAACTAAAAATTTTTCAGGGTTGCAGAGAGAAGGTGTCGAATTCACCGAGCCCAGATTTTTTAGAGTAGGAGGTGGTCTTCTTATTTCGGGTGAGAGTGGATGGGAGACGAATGAGTGACCCAACAAAAGAACTAGTGGTTCACATTTGGCAAGAGTTTGGGAGACGAAGAATCTGACAGGAGACTGTGAATCCACCAATGGGAAGGCTCGAAGAGATTTGGGCATCTCCCAGCCATATCCACACGTTATCCCCTCTCTATCTCTTTGTCCTTCCATAACAAAATAATTTAGTTATGGCATATGCCATTCATTTTGGCCCATCCCATTTTTCTCGGTCATGACATGATAACTAAAAGTAAAGACAAATTTGCTAGAACGGGTCGGATGAGAATCCAACCAGCCGAACAACTAAGGATGGGCAAAAAGGCCAATGATTCGGAAGATCATGGAGTTAAAGCCGCTGGAATAATTAAACATTTTTGTGAATTTCGCCAAGGTCGCGAGAAAAAATGTGTACGAGGGAGCAAGAGTAGCAAGAGAAGTGCCTTGCCGAGCTGCTGAATCAAGAAGACAAGAAGAATGAGAGGAGTGACTGAAGATGGTGCAAAGAGGGGAGGTGGTTAGGAGTCTGTTGTGCGAGCGTTATGGGCCGGGTTGAATAAGTGGGCCTTAGGTTGGGCTGTGTTAGTGAGGGTTGAGCCCAACCCACTCCAAAATGAATGTTTGTCAGAAGAGGGCGTCAGGCGGGAATCGGGACAAATACGACCGTGTCGCATTCTCTTGTGAAATTACAAGAATAACCTCCCATTTATTCCCTCCCTATAAACTGTTGTACAGCAGACAATGCCAACTGTCTTAAAAGTTCGAACTATTAGGTGAAAGCGTGTCATGCTATATATTTTCATTTTCAACACTCCCCTACACGCTGAACCGGGCTGGCATCTTTGAACATTTTTTGTGATTTCGGCGTGAACCCTCGACCTCTGACTCTGATACCACTATTGTACAGCAGACAACGCCAACTGTCCTAAAAGCTCGAACTGTTAGGTGAAAGCGTGTCATACTATATATTTTTATTTTCAACATAAACTACCCCAACGACCCCAGGGAGACTCTGTTGGCCCACTTCCTTTGGCAGTCTCTCTTCCACCGCTTCCCCCACCTTTTCCCGCCTAGTTCTTGTGGAAGGTCTCGTCGGGTTTGAGTTCGACTTCTGATCGTCGCTTCCCGCAGCTATGACTACCCCCATCGCTGTTCCTTCCGGTGTAAGTCCTGCATTGATCAGCCTGTGCGGATGACTAGTGTGGCTTGCGCCATTTTTTGTTGAGTTCGAACGGCGCCGGCATGCGTGTTTTCTTGGTTCATTATTTAGAGTCTTGCTGCAGGAGTTGGTTCTTCTTCTTGCACGGAATTGTGACAGTCGGTCTGAGTCAACATTTTGGCGTTGGTGTTTTCTCGTGGAATTTCGTCTCTCTTAGGGGTTGGGATGTTGAGCGAGGTGTTTTGGTGGAATCTGGTTCAGTTTTTGGAGTCTACTTAGCTCCCGGGACTGCGGGAGGGGGTGCCAATGATGTTTTTATGAGGTTTTTGGTTGCCCGGGGTTTTGGATGTTAAGACTACCTTTCTCGTGGAATATTGTGGGTGCCCTTGGCAAAGAGTGTTGGTTGTAGGTTTATCAGTTGGTAGGGTTTTGTTTCTTTCCCGAGTTTACTAGCCGTGTGAACTGATTTAGTTTTCTAATATGGTTGTGTATTATGCTAACTGTAGATAACATTCTCGACTGGCTGGAACTGGCACATGATGTGCTTGGGTTTATTAGTGGTTTTGCTGGCAATATCTTCGGCTTTACTATAAGTTAATATAATTATGTAACAATTTTCAGTTTTCTTGATTTCTCGCCATGGAAAACTGTTAATATATAAAATATAAATCAAGCATTCACCTAACCGCTTAAGTTTTTAGGTCAAACGGTAATGATTCTGATATGGTATCAGAGCCCGGTTAAGCCCAGTAAAGATTAATGATGGGTCCCCCTCGCCTGTGTGGTGTGGTGCAACCCAAAAAGAGAGCTCGTGTGTGTGGACCAGTTCAACCCCAAAAGGGTGCTGGCTTGTGGACCTGTATGTGGGTCGTGTATGGTCCGATTTAACCCCAAAAGGGTGCCGGCTTGTGAGCCTGTATGTGGGCTTGGGTTTAAGGGGGCGTGTTGAAAGGTTTGCCATATAGCAAACTCAATCCCATATCGGATAGAGAAAATAGTCTGGTCTAGTATATATAGCCTAGCGGACTATTCCCTCTAAAACTATTTGGCTATGGAGGGAGTAGCCCACTTAGGCTTATAGCTATAAGCCTAAGTGGGCTACTCCCTCTATAGCCAATTGGTTTTAGAGAGGAACTCCACTGGGCTCGGCATGTGAGCTGATCCGATATTCTTACATTGTATCAGAGCGGTTCTGGGTTCAAACCCCGCACATGTAAAAACCCCAAAATATGGCAAGAGGCTAAACGTGCCCACCTAGCCTTGAACCAAGGGTCCAGAGCCAAAGTTGCCAGCCCGGTTCGGCTTGAGGGGGCGTGTTAAGATATAAAATATAAACCAAGCCGTCACCTAATAGCTTAAGCTTTTAGGTCAAACGGTAATGTTTCTACAAAAACTATGAGGCCTTTGTGCCAATTACACATATTTCCATTAAATTCTTGCAGATTAATGAGCGTTATCAGTTTTCCTTGCAACTTGACCTTGATCGTGAAGACAAAAATACTTTCTCCTGGTGCTGACAGAACTGTTCGCAATCTCCACTCTCTTCACAGGTCGTTCATTGTTGTTAGACGCGAGTGTTTATTGCATGGCAGGCGGGCAAGAGCTTGCTCTATAGCATACATGTGTGGACATTCGTCTTATATATATATATATACACGCACACATGTACATACACACATCCATATACATATGTTCATTTTTCATATATTTTTTTGTTAATTGGTCGTGAGTCCTGACCCAGTTAGTGTTTTCTAGTGTTCTAGTTCACAGTGGAGATGGTCACGAAGGTCACTATTATGTGTTCATCAGACCCACTCTTTCTGCCCACCTAAATGGGCAAATCCTCGGAAAGGTAAAAGAGTCCGACATTGTATATAAGCCTATAAGCCTAAGCGGGCTACTCCCTCTATAGCCAATTGGTTTTAGAGAGGAACTCCGTTGGGCTCGTATGCTGGGCTCGGCATATGGGCCGGTCCGATATTCTTATATGGTATTAGAGCGGTCCTGGGTTCAAACTCCCGCTTACGCAAAAACACCAAAATATGGCAAGAGGCCAAACGTACCCGCCTAGCCTTGAACCAAGGGCCCATAGCAAAAGTTGCCAACCTGGTTCGACTTGAGGAGATGTATTAAGATATAAAATATAAACCAAGCCTTCACCTAACCGCTTAAGCTTTTTGGTCAAACGGTAAGATTTCTACAAAAACTATGAGGCCCCTTTGTTGTCTTTGTGCCAATTACACATATTTCTATTAAATTCTTGCAGATCAATGAGCATTATGATTTCCCTGCAACTTGACCTTGATCGTGAAGACAAAAAATACTTATCTCCTGATGCTGACAGAACTATTCGCAATCTCTACTCTCTTCACAGGTCATTCATTGTTGTTAAACGCGAGTGTTTATTGCATGGCAGGCGAGCAAGAGCTTGCTCTATAGCATACATGTGTGGACATTCGTCTTCATCACAAAGTTTCTCATGTTGATGACCAGTAAGTCTTGATACTTATCCAGATATTTTTAATTAGCATTTTCAAGAAGTACATGCCTTCATGGATCCAACTTGACTTAGACATCCTAATAAATTTCCTACTTTTCATTTGGCATTAGCTAATTTGCAACATGCATTGTGATACTTCTCATTTTCTTTATCTCATAGGTATAAGTTTGACGATGAAAGAGTAACGAAGGAGGACATGAATGGTGGTGAACAAGAGGTAACAATCAACAGCTTGTCGTAACAATGGAAAAATGGAAGAACTATCTTGTAGTAATAGAAATTATTGTTTATTTTATCTTTGTGTTGCTGCTTTATTGATGTTTCTTTCTCGTCTTTGATTTCAACATTTTTCAATTTCTCAGATGCCATCACCAAATTTATTAAAATTTACTGACTCAAATGCTTACATGCTTGTAGATGTATGCGAAAGTGACAAAGACAAGATAATCTGTGATGTAGGTGAGAAGGATATTGCACAGGATTCGAAGGTAAGATGCTTCTCTAAGACTGGAAAGATTTCTTGAGCCCCTCTCCTTCTTAGGGCCACCTTCTCTTCTGTTTGCTTTATCCAATATTAGATTAAGTATCCACGTTGGGCACCTTCTGTTTGCATTAAACCTCGAGTGAAGTGTTTTATGTTTTGATGAATTTATGAGTAAACTGAATTTATGAGTGAAGTGTTTTATGTTTTATGGATTCCTTAACTTGAAGCATCCCTTCATTTACTGGTACTAATTGTTAAGCCACTCTTTTTCAGGACTTGCACCCAATAACTCCTCCCAATAAGTCGGACAATGATATTATGCTATTCTTCAAGAACTATGATACTAAGAAGTTGCAGTTGCGGTGAACTTTTTATCGTCTTAACATTATATTGCGCAGTTATAAGGTGTCAACATATGAGCATGAAGCTCTTCATTGTGCAGCTACGTTGGTCGTCTTTCTGTCAAGAGCACGAGCAAGCCTATTGAAATCTTATCAAAGTTAAATGAAATGGTCGGCTATTCTACCGACCAAGAAATTGAACTTTACAAGGTTTGTGGACACTGAAAGTTGTACTTTTTACATTGTTTTGCAGTCTTCCAACTGTGGTACCTGTTTGTTTTGCTTATCTTATTAATAGTATGGCAACTTCGGTATTTACTGATAGTATTATTGCAATGGCAAGATGACTTGAATTCCTGGCCTGAGCTACTAGTAATAATATATGGGGAACAATTTTGCTTAATATTTGTAAGTTCTTTGTCGGTTCATAGATGTTTTTTCGTTTCCCAAATGTGCCCTCAAGTGGATTTATATGCATTTCTAATAGGCTAATCTTACTTTTGATTGTTTTTTCAGGAAATAATGTTTGAACCTGCTGTCAAGTGCGAGTTATCAACAAGGAAACAACTTTTCAAACTTGCGAGGTTTCTCTTTTTTTTTGTTTCCCTCTTTCCTTCCACCATGGTCGTTGTTGTTGCGTGCTGACTTTTATTCTTGAGGTTGATGCAGCTCAGAGAGGGGGACATAATATGCTTTTAGAAGGCTGTTTCGAGAGAATGTCACAATGATCTGTGGTATCCTGATGTCCCTTCATTTTTGGAATATGTGCAAAATCGTCAGGTAGGCAACAAAACCACCTCAAGCCGTTACCTAATACATGCGGTCGGCTATGTAAATCCTCTGATCATAACCTCAGTAATGTTTACGCAAATCATGTCCTTTATTTCTAGAACTTTTTGGGTATTCCCTTCTCACATCTAATGTGTCTAATCGGTGCCACTATGGTCTTCTCTATACGTGTTCCTTTGTGCCTTCTTTCACCACGTTATTTTGTTCGAACCAATCAATTGCCAGATATTGTAGTTTATAGAAAAAGCTATGACTCTCAAATGACACTTAGCTAGTTTAAGTGTTCCGTGTTCTGGAGTTTGATGTCCAGTTTTTCTTCCTCTGCGATGACTCAAGTCCGAGTGTTATAGACCTACACCCCTTTTAGCTTGAAATTACAATATGATCTTTTACTATTTGTGGTGTAGATATGTATTACATCCCTGATGATTCTAGGCATCTTTCAGGTTGTTCAATTCCATTCTCTAGAGAAGCCCAGGAGACATTACTCCTTGGAAATGTATCACACTGCTCTTGAAATAGGCAATACAGCCCATCAGGTGGAGGAGGAGTGGGAGGAAGAGTCGGAGGAAGATATCGACTCAACTAATTGTTGGAATTTTTATAAATATTTTATTTTATTTTATTTCTTTATTTTAAAATTCATTTGGGCTATAATTAATTGTTTTGTTTATTTTAAAATCGGGCTGTATGTTAATTACGGGACAATGCATGATAGCCCCTTTCGGTTTTGGGTAATGTATGGGCTTTTGCAACATCTCAGGTTGTTATTGATGTGGGCTGGACGGCAACTCGGTGTAGGCCTAATGTTGACATAAACCCGTGATGGAAGGGTATGTCACGTTTATAATAGCGCTAGGTCCCCTCTCCCACTGATGAATTAATCAGACAGTTCCATCGGTCGTCTCGTCAGGAGGGAGGGGAAGACCTAGGGCACTTTCTTGATTGTTCTTGTAGATCCGTATCTCTGCTTCCGCTTTTGTCTTGGGGATTATTACGGCGCAAACAGGTACACTTCAGTTTTCTCCCTTCTGGTGTTTCAAATCGACTGCGGAGATCTTGGGTTAGCGATTAATTCGCTTACATGTGGTATCAGAGCAATCGTACGTCGATTTGGGATCCATTTCTTGAAATTATTTATCGTTCCGATTTAGGGTTCGTCGTTTGAATTTCTAATCTGACGAATCATTGCCTTCAATCAATTTCACGGTTTTGATGATCGCTTTGGTTTTATTTTACCGTTCTTGGTTCAAGAGGAGATAATGAGATCTAGGTTTAGGGTTGAATAATCTGATCTAATTTTAATTATCTTTTATCGATTTTGTTATCTTTAATATATTTTATATTATTTTGGAGGAAATAACAGATAACAAATTCAGATTACTGTGATTTAGTTAAATTCTAAAAGTTCACGGTGGTTTGGGGACAAGAATCAATAAATTAATAATATTATTTTAAAAAAAAGGGAGGACTCCTTCACGTGGGAAGGAAAGTTAATAAAAAAAAAAATCTCTTCACGGAGGAGTTATTGTTATTATTATTATTATTATTATTTCATCTATTCTGAAAGATTACGGATTGAATTTATTAAAATAATAGTATTTTACATAGATTCTCAATGGAAATTAAAGATTTGAGTTATTAAAAAAAAAAAGATTCCTCATACTCACGTAAAGGACTGTGGGTTTGTAAACTTAAATTTAAAATAATAATAAAATAATTTAGAGAGTTTTTTATGGGTTTACGATCTTTAATATTTTAATGTTTATGAAATTTATGCCTATTTCACGGTTCTATAATTATTTCTTTAATACATCGTGTTTGTTCCTTAGTGATTTTGAAATTAGATGCATTGTGTGTAGAAATAGGTGGTGATTTTAACTGTCTGCCGTTTGTGGATAAACTATGCTGAGTTGCTTTCTAATTCTGGTGACTGGGCAACGTGTTATTTGGTGTGAGTGAACATGTGGGGCGACTTCATATTTGTGCTGTAAATGTTTGGCTGCCAAAGTGGCTCGTTTACAGTGACAGGTGAGTTGTCTCACAGGCATGTGCATTTAGGGTAAGTGGCTTTCGGATTTGTACAATCCGGAGTTTCTTACAATCGCACGTGTTCTCATTAAGTGAAATGTCTCACATTTGTGCTTTGAGTGCTTGGCTGCCAAAGTGGCCCACTCAAAGTGACAGGTGGGATTTTCTAGGACTTATTGAGGGTTATTAGAGTGTCTTGGCTTTGCTGGTGTGGAGTCCTTCTGCCCAAAGGTGTTGGATTTTCTGCATTTGTCGTTGTTTGAGATTCTCTAGTTGATAGTCCATGTAATTGACTATTATATTTTTGTTCACTCATGTATTGTTGCTTTTTGTTTTCAGTCACTCTTGCTTTGAACAATGCTGGTGTTGGTGTTGTTGAGGTCCTGAATGGATCAAATTATAATAAATGGAAGGACGAACTTCTGTACGCCCTGGGATTCGTCAATTTAGATCTGCTTTGTATATTCTTAACCGTGTTCCTTCAAAATCTGTGCCTAAAACTCCTTTTGAAATTTGGACCGGTCGTAAACCTAGCCTTAATCATCTTCGTGTGTGGGGTTGTCCTGCTGAGGTGAAAATTTTCAATCCTAATATGAGTAAAATTGATCCAAAGACTACTCGTTGCTTTTTCATTGGATATCCCGATAGGTCTAAAGGGTACAGGTTCTATTGTCCTAGTCGTGGGAGGACAGTGATTGACTCCATGAATGCAAAGTTCTTGGATTTACTGATGATATTAGCACTGGTGTTGATGGTGCCGACACTTTTGAGCAGAATGAGAGAGTGTTTTTTCCTATCCCTATCCCACGTAATGATGTGTCTATTGTACCCAGTGACGTTGTTGAACATCCTATTGTTGATGGTTCCTCTGCACAGCCTACATCCTCTTCACAAGACACTTCTCATGAGGTTCCTGTTAGAAGGTCTGTTAGACAAAGACGACCCGCTATCAGTGATGATTATGTTATTTATCTTGGGGAGTCTGATGTTAATTTGACAGATCCTTTAAATTATCAAGAGGCTGTTGCTGATTCCCACAAAAGTATGTGGCTTGATGCTATGCGAGATGAAATGTTTTCTATGTCACAGAATGGTGTGTGGGAGCTTGTGGATTTACCCGATGGTCATCGTCCAGTTGGGTGTAAATGGGTATTCAAAACTAAGCGGGATGCCAATGGAAAGGTGGATCGCTATAAGGCGAGATTAGTGGCGAAAGGGTTTACCTAGCAACTAGGAGTTGATTATACCGAGACCTTCTCTCCCGTTTCTTCTAAGGACGGTTTTCGCATTATTATGGCTTTGGTTGCACATTATGACCTTGAACTACATCAGATGGATGTTAAGACCGCTTTTCTAAATGGTAGTCTTGAAGAGGATGTTTATATGGAGCAGCCAGAGGGTTTTGAGGAAATTGGTAAGGAGAACATGGTCTGTAAACTTAAGAAGTCCATCTATGGTCTGAAACAGGCATCTCGTCAGTGGTACTTGAAATTTGATGAAGTAGTGACTTCTTTTGGTTTTGTAGAGAATAAGGTAGATCATTGTATCTATCTAAAGACCAGTGGGAGCAAATACATATTTCTGGTCTTGTACGTAGATGATATACTGCTTGCTAGTAGTGATGTTAGTTTGCTACATGAGACTAAGTTGTTGTTAACGAGGTCTTTCGATATGAAAGATCTTGGAGATGCATCTTTTGTTCTCGGGATAGATATACATCGAGATAAATCTCGTGGGCTGTTAGGACTTTCTCAAAGAGCATACATTGATCGAGTGCTTAAGCGTTTTGAGATGGAAGGTTGTAAGCCAAGTGTTGCGCCTGTACAAAAGGGGGACAAATTCAGTAAAAATCAATGTCCCAAGAATGACTTCGAAAAGAAGTCAATGGTGAATGTACCTTATGCTAGTGCCGTTGGGAGTTTAATGTATGCACAGGTATGTACTAGGCCGGATATTGCATTTGCAGTGAGTGCTCTTGGCAGATATCAGTCTAATCCAGGCCCCGAGCATTGGATGGCTGCCAAGAAAGTCATGAGGTATCTGAAGGGGACATGTGATTATATGCTTGTGTACAGGCGCTTAGACAATCTTGAAGTAGTGGGTTATACTGATTCTGATTTTGGGACATGTCCAGATGATAGAAAATCTACTTCAGGATATATATTCATGATGGTTGGAGGCGCAATTTCTTGGAAAAGTGTGAAACAAACTCTCACAGCTTCCTCCACTATGCAAGCAGAGTTTGTGGCGTCTTATGGAGCGGTGACGCACGCTATCTGGCTTAAAAACTTCATATCAGGACTTATGATTGTTGATTCTATATGCAGACCACTTAGGGTATTTTGTGATAACAGCACGGCTGTGATGTTCTCAAAGAACAATAAGAGTTCTAGTGGTTCGAAACATATAGAGATCAAATATCTCGCTGTCAGGGACCATGTAAAGAAAGGGGATGTTGAGATAGAGCACATTCGCACTGACGCGATGATAGCAGACCCATTAACCAAGGGACTACCACCTGGTACTTTTCGGGGTCATGTTACTAGCATGGGGTGGTAGAGTCTTTTGATATACTTGGTTAGTGGGAGTCTTTACTTTAATGGTTTTGAACATCGATGTTGATGTATGACTTGAGACATTTGATGGTTTTAATGTTATATGATGATCATCTGTTATTCATTTTGTTAAATGTTACATGTGCACATGTTTGAAAGTCTCAAGATCTGGTGTTTATCTTAAGCATGACGGTTTTGTCAAATTAGTATGTCTCTGATAACACTATTGAGGTTCTCGCGAGTTTTATTTTTGAGACATATGGTGGCATTAGTGCCAGTTTATTTCATCCGGCTTCTCTGAAGTATTAAGGTTACGGATGGGTACTCTGATTTCGCTGAAGTATGCAGGTTACAGAGGTTTTCTCTGACTTCAGTGAAATATAAAGGTTACAGAGGGATTTTCCTGACTTCTATGAAGTATAAAGGTTACAGGAAAATTTATAGGACCGACCGAAAATAGCATCGTTATGATCACCATTAAGAGATGTTGTTTTCGGCTACACCGCCACATTGACCTATTGACGTTGGAGTTGTGGATGCTCGTGATCATGGTTGTCCAATGTCGTTAAATGATGTGACGACGACCATGGTTCGATGTTAGCGACTTTAATGGTCGAGGTTGTTTTGAGATGTTGTCTCGTATATTATTTACTATGATATGGCCATATCTGTATACAGCCCGAGAGTCATTTTAAAACTAAAGGTTTTGAACTTTTGAAATTAATCATAGCCCAGTGGGAGAATGTTGGAATTTTTATAAATATTTTATTTTATTTTATTTCTTTATTTTAAAATTCATTTGGGCTATAATTAATTGTTTTGTTTATTTTAAAATCGGGCTGTATGTTAATTACGAGACAATGCATGATAGCCCCTTTTGGTTTTGGGTGATGTATGGGCTTTTGCAACATCTCAGGTTGTTATTGATGTGGGTTGGACGGCAACTCGGTGTAGGCCTAATGTTGACATAAACCCGTGATGGAAGGGCATGTCACGTTTATAATAGCGCTAGGTCCCCTCTCCCACTGATGAATTAATCAGACAGTTCCATCGGCCGTCTCGTCAGGAGGGAGGGGAAGACCTAGGGCACTTTCTTGATTGTTCTTGTAGATCCGTATCTCTGCTTCCGCTTTTGTCTTGGGGATTATTATGGCGCAAACAGGTACACTTCAGTTTTCTCCCTTCTGGTGTTCCAAATCGACTGCGGAGATCTTGGGTTAGCGATTAATTCGCTTACACTAATGATTATAACAGAAACTCCAACGAATCCATCTACAACAAACCCACACTCACTTTATGCCACTTGGGTGTCCCTTTAAGACAAGACAGTCATTCTTAAAAGTGCGGGAGAGGGAGACGAGGACCCGACCCGACCAGTCCCACTATCCACTCAGTGATTAAGGTCTCCATTTGGGCCTTGGCTTTGGTATAGATTGGGCCCGCGGCCTGTATATCCATCGTATACCCATTGACATATAAAATGCAATTTTTTTCCACATATGAGTGAATTTTGGAGCGGTCACGCGAATCGTACACTGCGGACGGGAGGGAAACGCAGCATGGGGAATGTCCGCATCTTGTCGCAAGGCTCATTTTGAGTTGTGGGCATAGGCCCGTCGAGAATATATTTTCTAAGAAAAGATTGGATTATAGATGAATGTTGTAGTTCGTGGGAGATTCCGTAATGGAACAAAAATCATCTTACCTTGGTCTTCTAACACACGATATGGCCTGTCGCCATGTCGGTCTCTCCGACCACGGCCTTCCCTTGCAGCATCTTTGTCCCGGAGGAAGACTATCTTGACTGACACCAGGAATGATTGCTGGATGAAATATTATCCTTTTTTTTGTGAGGGTAATGTGACGATGAGTAGAGGAGGAGGAGGATACTTGTCCGTGATGGGTCCCTCACAAGGGGGGGGAGGAATGATCCACGCATTCATCCATCCAATTGGGGGGAAGGGGGAACTGATCCAATCATGTGGTGGCGATGGAGGGGGGCAGGTGGAGCTCTGAGGAGGAGTCATGGGATACAGCCGAAGTGCAAGGCGGGAGCCCCCAGTGCCAAACACCCAAGACCCAGAAGCTGCTACTGCTACGATGTGGCAAGAAGTGGTTTTGGCTCAGGACAGGTGGGGTGGCGTCCAGACAAGGACTGTGTCTTGGTGAGGTTTTTGTCTCTGCTCTGCCACTAAACTGGGTTTGCCTTTCTGGCGACTTTGAAACCCATAAATGTCAATTAAGAAACAGGGGACAATGATGTGGTCGTGATCAAGAGTTGAAAAATGATGAGGAGAAGATGGGGGGGGGGTTGTTTTTTAAGTTTTCATCTAACTAAAAGCGATGTGTTAACCAATTTCCGGCAACATCTTACCATCCCATGTCCCCCCACTTACAATTGACAGCACAGCAGAAAAGTTCGTCTAACCAAACAACAAACCATTAACCTCAAACTTCCCCCTTCATTCCTTATTTCACACATCTCCATCCATCCTTCCCTTTGATCTCCATTCCTCCCCCCGTCCTCTTCGCTCAACCATCTCCCTCTCCTCCATTCGGCGGATCTCGCTGACCCGAGTGATCCCGATGTCGCGCGGTCTCTTCTCCTGTTTGGGACGTGGCCGCTCCCACGATAGGCCTGCAGCCACTGCCGACACGGCTTCCGAGGAGAACAGAAGAGGGGGAGTGGTGCTCGTCGAGCTGTTCTCATCTCAGGGTTGCGCCACCTCCCCTGAGGCGGAGGTCCTGTTGTCGAGGCTCGGCAGGGGCGACTTCGAGCTCGATGTGCCAGTCATCGTCCTAGCTTACCACGTGGATTACTGGGACTACAATGGGTGGAAGGACCCGTTCGGATCCAGCTCCTCAACAGTCCGGCAAAAGGCCTACGTGGAGGCGCTGCGGCTTGATACACTGTTCACCCCCCAGTTCGTTGTCCAGGGCGGGGCTCAATGTGTCGGAACGGATCAGGAGGCGATGCTGTCGGCAATCGCGTCCGCGCCCAGATTCCCCGCCCCCACATTTCAGGTCTTCATCGTTTCCTTCCGTGTTTGTGTTTGAAGATTCCGAAACTCGCCTGCGTGATCACAAAGAATGAATCTTGACATCCGAGGAATAATCCAACTCTGTTACGATGGCATTTCTTGTTCCATAATGACATGAGAGGTGATTAGATCTGGCATTTGACGAACAGGCGACCTTCCAGAGGCCTTCCCCCGATTCACTGCAGGTGACCCTGTCCGGCGCCTTGCGGAACAAGATCGACGGGCAGGGCGCGAAAGTCATGGTGGCGCTGTATGAGAGTGGATTGGTCACAGACTGCACAAGAGGGGATAACAAGGGAAAAGTCCTGGCGAACGACTACGTCGTTAGAGGATTTGAGAAGCTCTGTTCCGTCAAGGACATATCGGCCAAGAAGACAGTGTCAGGCACCACGACCTTTCCGCTTTGGGAAGGCTTCAGTGGGGACAAGTGCGGGGTCGTTGTCTTCGTCCAGAATGCCGCACATCAGATCCTCGGCGTCCAGAGCATCGCACTGCCGGAGAACTTATGAGAGAGCTCGAATCTCGCACAACCCCCCATTTCATTGCATGTATGTGTGTTCTGTAACTTCCTAATAAATAAGACTGTCAAAGCCTTGTCTCGAGGCCAAATTTGTTTGTACAGCAACTAGATAGCGTTGGCAATCATCGGCATATCAGATTCATGTCTACCAGACTTCATTCTTCATCGCGAGAAACTCAAAGATGCCTTTCAAAGATTACAGAAGCTTTCTTTGTACAAAAGCGAGTTTCCAAACAAGATACTGTTTCATGAAGCAAAGAACATCCCGTCCGAAACAACAAGAAGGATATGAGGAACACTCAGACAACTCAAAAGACTCAATAATTTACAGAAAGCAGCTATCTGACCATGTTTGAGGACAATGTAATGTGATTCCTGTGTGCAGGACACAAGACGGCAAACCATGCCATCCGGCACTGTGACAGCATCGAATTTACTAATATTCACAATGACAGAGTCATCTTTGGCGAAAAAAGAAAGAAAAAAACCCATTCATTTGGCGTCTGCGGCTTCGACTTGCTGGCGAGCCAGATACTTTACCCTCCTCTCCTTCTATAAAAGGGCAGCAGGAGGAATTACCTTTCAGTAAAGGAAGGGAACAAGGATGATGAAGAGAAGTTGTTTTGGACGTACCCATTCATCGATAACCAGACGGTCACCGACGACACAACGCATTTTTTCCACGAGAGGCTTCTTGCGGGTTTCGAGAGCAGCCTCGGCTTCTGCTAATTGGCACTTTAATTTGTCCATTGCCTACACAATCGTGGGAAAGAACATTTAAGACTGTAAGCTACTAGAACATGAACTGACTACCGACGTTAATGGAACAAGATCGTCGATTTTTCTCTCCTTACTGGACTAGGTCGTTTCACATCCAGAAAGACGACGCGGAGGACTTGTTCGACCTTCACCTGATCTTTCAGCTCATCAAACTGCAAAAGAAATAACGCACAAAGCACGAGTCGACATCATCCCCAGGTGCCGAATGAAGCTGCACGGATGTAAAAGCGCTGTCTCTCGGATGATGAGAGAATGTAAAAAAGCAATGAAGACGTTACCAGCTCAGGCACATAATACGTCCCTGCTTTGACTTTCAGGCTCACAATCTTGAACTTGACCTTGCATTTCCGATCGGCATGCTTTTCGTTGGCCTCTGGATGCTCGACGAATTTGAAAACTGCAAATAACGTTGCCACAGGGGTCACTCATCCAATCAAACGAAACCTGGAAAGAAGACCAAACAGATCCAGGGAAAGTAATTCATCACCCGTCGCGATGATACTCTCGCCGGGAGCAAGGATGCCGCCGGGTGGACGCATATAGCAACTCTTTGGAGCAGTCGTTTGGAACTAATCAGACAAAAGCATTAACCTTCAACTCTTACACAATCGGAGCACAATACAAACGCATCATTGAGCCTGAAGTGAAAAGGATCACCTTGAAAGCTACATGCGACCTGCTTGAATTCTTCAACCGAACAGCGCTCCGCGCCTGTTTACCCGGTTCGTCTTCAACAAGAAGCCGACCAACAGGGAAAAACCAATCACCATATTGACTACACCACTGGCATCGAATAGAATCAACTCACAAGCCACCGGCTACTCATTTACTGAAGTCAAAACTGTAAATTTTATATCGGTATTCGACTAACAAATAACAGCAAAAGTTGACTCTCATCCGACAATTATTAAGCCAACTCATTTTGACATCTTCAACGAAGCAGACATCAAATAAGAAAGGGACACGAACACGAATGGATGGCAAGCGAGCGAGCGAAGCAACTACAAGTTCTTTTTAAAAAAAATTATGGAAATCGACCAACCACTCCAGAAGTCAACCACCATCCTTACAGGGGAAATAGAGGTTGTTCGGGGGGTCGAGCCGAAGCCTGCGGCGAGGCGGGATGAACAACCTGGTGATCGAGTACACGGAGCCAGAAAGGCCGTGAGGGGGGGCATCGGACGAACATCGGGCGGGGTCGGCTCGCGCGCCGTCGTGGCGGTTGGTGCTGTTGTGTAGGTTCTGCGTGGAGGACGAGGACGACGAGGCAGTGACGTTACGGCCGTGGGGGGAGGAGGAGGACCGCCAGAAACGGCAGAAGCCGAGCGCCTTACTGTCCCTCGGCTTCTGCCTCCGGCCGACTACCGCCATCACGAAACGCCGTCGTATTTTTGGGAGGGAAAAGGGAGGGAGGGGGGGGGGGGGAGGGTTCGTTTCTGGTTAAAGTAGAGCGTGAGACTCTGGGGGAGGGAGAGTCGTTAAAAACAAAAGCGCGAGGGACTCGTGTCCGTTGGAGTCCCCAACACGACGTCGTAGGTGGTCGGGGGGGAAGGCAAGGTAATAATTAGGGGAACCTTTTGATATCTTATTCATTTTGTTATTCAAAGGGACTGAGGGACAGGGCAGGAAGTCAGATAGATAGGAAATAAAATATACGAAAACCGGGGGAAGAATCTGTTCCATAAAGAAAATGGGAGAAGTTGGGTTGGTTGGTTGGTTGGTTGGGTTGGTCTGGCTTTGATTGATGAGATTTGGGACAATACACTCCATCTGTCGGCCGAAAATTTTTTATGTTCGTCTTCAATTGGCCCGATTCTAGTCGGGCTTTTGATCGGTCGAGCCCCGTTGGATCCTCAAGCATCGCATCAGAAACATTACTAGAAATGGAATGCAGGGTTCAGTAGGACAGTAGCTTTCTATTAACACTGACAGGAGTTCAAAGAGTTACCATCAGAGGGGAGGAGCTCACATGTTCAATGACGCCAATCGACCAACACATGACAAGCCAGAACTCATAATAACCGGACTATAATTGTTCCATGTTGTGCAGACATCTTTACAAACCGAATTGCCGAGCATCTGCGAGTTCGATACAGGTTGAGACCCAGAAATCTCCCCTTCTTCAACGAGCCTCGTACTGAATGACTGCAGATGAGAAAGACAATGACAAGAAACGAGAGAATCATCGTCATCATAAACTGGGACATGAATAAGAACGTGACGAGTAAAAAAGGGTAAACCATGCTGCAAAAATGTGCATGCGCATGTATCGGAGTTGGCTAACACCGTCAAATCACATGACAAGAATCACGTCTCATGAATGGTTCTCTAGTACAACGTTTCTAGCCTAAGTAAGCTACTCGATTGTGTGTCATAGTGCCTCCACAGATAAGCATTTGAGTAATGACGACGAACCAAACAACATTATAAAGATATCCTAAGAGCCTTTCTTAGTAGCTGATGCGGTCACATGTCTATTTGTGACTGCTCTGAGGGGGCAGTGAACGTTCGTTCCCTCATATCTTTCAGATACCGAAACAAACTATCCAGAAGGGGGCAATCCCCATCTTCCCTACTAGATCATCAAAAGCAGATAAACAATAGGCCATACAAAATTGCTGGCAGAACTTAGTATGGCCATCAAAAAGGTGATCCAAATATGCACAAGCACAGCTGCCACAACAAACACCACAGATTCTGGTAAAAGACGAAGAAACTCTGTACAAAGTCCTAATCCCAATCTAAAGCACCACTATTCAGATTCCAAACGAGGATATAAGCCCAAGAACATCCCTCGGACGAATCACACAGTCAAGACACAAAAGAAAAGAGGAGGAGGAGGTAACTCACTTCTGCGAGTCCGCTTCTTGTAAAGGATGCGGTAACCGCACTCCCTGCACTGTATGACGTCACCAGGCTTCAGAGTATTCTCCATCCCGCAATCTAACATAAACAGGAACCGCAAAAGAAATCACAGGTCCGACAAGCACCCCGACGGAAAAAAAAAGGGTCATCGGGAAGAATCGCAAACGAAACGAAGAACAACAATCCAAAACGATCGAGGGAGGAGGAAGGGGATCGTATCAGGATCGATACCTCCGCAGATGTAGCTGACCGGCTCCGGCTGAGGATCCATTCGGTTTTTCTTAGGGTTCTTCGCGAAGGTGGGTTTATTCTACCCCCCGTACTCGTCTACAGGGTTATGCACCACCTTTATAGGCCTCTCACTTGGGCTTTTCGGCCCGTTTTTTGTCGTGTGAGGCCCATATCCGATATACCATACTGGCCCAATAATTGACCCGTTGATTATAGTAGCCGTTGGCAGTTTGAAAATGAAATGATTTTGGGCAGCAAAACGTGCAATGCCCTTCTTTGTATACAACTATCCATAAACTGTTTAACTGAAATGTGCGAAATCAACTCCTTCGGGTAGTTTGAACGTGCTGGCCGCCCCGAACATCCTCCTTTCTTCCCAGTCGTCGTTCTCGCTGTTATCTTCCTCCTCTGCATTCACTTTCATTGGCGAAGCCGGGTTGTAAATGCTTCTAGACTTGCACAAGGGGGTCGCGAGCATTGTCATTTGGCCAGAGTGGGATATCTCAACAACCATGGTCTCATCGTCGACCGGTAATGGTTGTTTCCATGGCTCCCCGTCTAGCCTCATGTAGGTATGGTCCACCGCCCCCTTATGGAACTCAAACCGGACTCTGCTCGTCTACAAGAAAGAGGACAGCACATTATTCTCGAGAGCCATTCATTCTATGAAAAAAGACATTGACATGTATAAGTTATACTGTATACATTCAAACGGTGACCGAGCGAGCTGAGTTGGTATGAATATCAGACATATTTGATAAATAAACCCTCCTCTACCTGTGCAAGGCGAGTCCCGTGCCCATTTGGGGCGAGCAAGACAAGCCCATGCCATGCATCTCTAAAACCAACTATCTCCATGAGGCCATCATCGACGAAAGGTGGAGTCAAGTCTCTCTGAAATATTCGATGAAGACCGGTTAGTTATATCAGAAACGAAAAAGGCCACAACAAAAAGCAGTTGGTGGACCAACATGGGGTTGGTCCAAGTGGTAAGAAGTTTGGATTCGCTTAAGGAGGTCTCGGGTTCAAAACCTACCGTACGCAGCTACCTCTGTTGGTAGACTCACCCACCATAGCCAGGTGTCCTACCCGGGTCGAGTCCGAATTAGTCGGAGCAAAACTCCGGAAACCGGGCGGACAAAAAAAAAAAAAAGTTGGTGGAGTATAGACAACTCACACAACACGACTTCTTCTGGTCTGGTTTCCCCCACGGGTTGAGTCCCCCAGAGAAACTGGGCAGATTGAGGCACACAATAGACCTGATGCTGTAAAACATATATCAAACCACAATATCAGGATGAAATCAGATCACCGAAGCAGGATGATGATACCAAAAAATGTATGCATGACGCCAGGATTCAGGAAAGACCAGACAATCAAAGTGTTTTATCCAACCTCTGAGGTATGTGAAGTTCCTCCCAGTGGCCGTGTCTCCTCATAATGTTCACCCTAGCCAACTGTGCTATGTTCCTGGGAGTAATATCACAAAATACTCGTCACTGACCTGGAGTTTCATTGACAAATGCTAGCTTGTACAAAATGACTCACCTCGAGGAAGGATGAAACAGGGAAGCGCAAAACCATCCTTGAGTACAGCCAAGCTTTAAATACGTTCTCTGGAATCAAGGGAAAAGGAATTAATCACTCCACTAACCATTTTATAGACACAGCATATTACAAGTGTAATGCTTAGGGAAATCTTTTTACGGCCTTGAATAATCTAGGTAAACTTCTTCCTTAATGCCGATTTCAAGGTTGGTACAACAGGCAGTCACCTATCTTTGTGGATGGGAGACGTGCTACTAAAATTTAAGACAGAGTTTCACTATAAAGATTGGTATGGCTTCACACCCTTAAGTATCCTACAAGTGCCACAAGCTTGATGCCAGGTAGCCACATGCAACCTTCGCTGGTGATTGGTCAACGAAGAAAGATTGAAAATATCACCTGATTTGCGAGCTGATTCTTGAACTTTTCAGGGTGGATCTTCCTCTCCGAGTGGAATGCATACGAAACTTGGGAGTCCATTCCTGCAGAATGCCAGAAACAAACAATCGTGAGTTTTTTTTGTTCAACAATGCAGCAGGAACTGCTCTTGGTGCTGTAAAACAGTGTTGTTCTCATACCCATGCTGAAGTAGTTCCAAAAGCCACCTCGAAATGTGTGGTAACCCTCCTGCGGACATATGCAAAGATAAGATGTCAATACTGAAGGAGACGCAAAAATAACAGCCAGCTGAAGGCACATAGTACCTCCTGAGGCGAGACGGTAATACTTACCATGGTCTCAACAATAATTTTTCATACCATGGGAAAAAATTTGGCAGTAAAGGTAAACTATACAGGTGAAGTAACATTTAACTGATAACAAGGTCCCTTAATCTGTGAAACTTAAGAGGATACTTATTTAAGCCACCCTGCTCAAGAACAAAGAATTGGCATCAAAATAACCAATAGAGCTAAGTTAATAAATGGAGCAGCAGTACAACGGGGACTTTTTGTCCAAAGATGAGTGGAAATCCAAAAGCATTTATGATGTAACAGCAGAAAATTTTAAAAGAGAGGACAGAAAATTCTAGGAAAAAAACTGCTAACTTACCATGCTTAGTTTATCAGCCGAAGATACCCGTTGAAATGCTTGCAATGAATGAGGCAGCTCAAGAGGACCAATAGGATCGCACGGACCTCCCTTAGGGATTTTCATTCTCATGAACATATGCCAGCTGAAAATGAAGAAGAAAATGATTTCTTAGTGTATTTCCTAAACTGAATAAAAACACCAACAAATAGGCACTTCATGGTAAGGGATAAGTTTAATGCTATGGTTTCTCATACATGTTACCAAGGCTCCAACTAAAAGATAAAGCAATCCAGCTCTGTGTGTTAATAAAATATCCATGGATAACTTATCAAAAAAAAAAAAAAAATCCACGGACGTTAGTTTTCATCACCCATTACTTGTGGTGGCATGCTATATTTATGCCTTTAATGCTGAGGGAGGTGTAACCACGACTTCTTTAAGTGCATTTCACCTGTACGAAGGCGTAATCAAATGCCATCTAATCTTTACCTGTCTATCTTCATCTCCGTTGCAGTGCTAACTTGTCGCAAAAATGACCGCACGGATTCAAGATCTGTTCCGGGATTCTTCTTTCCCTGAAACGGCAAGTATATCTTAGGAAAAACAGAGTAACTTGTTTGTGCCAAACATTTTGCTTAAAGCAAATCCAAAGGCCAATCCCTTTTTTTGGGGGAAGCATCAAAACCAAAAGGCCTTACAGAAGCAATCCATTTGATTCCATGGGCCAAAACGCCATTGAAACAACTTGATGGAATGATTGATGCCGAAAGTCCATTTGATGTTACTCTGAAAGGATCCACACCAATAGGGAGAAAAAGAAAAGCTGACCACATACCCAGCCAAATGAAAATGGGAGGTTGTTTCCGGTTCCCAGAGGTACAGTTGCTACCGGCGGAGGTCTGGGGAGTTTAAGATCCGAAATCACTCCTAAAAGCCAGCTAGCAGTGCCATCACCACCTGCAACCTGAAAATTTTACTGTCCTTAGTCAATTGTATTTAAAAAGGAGAAACCATTACCATTATCACTATTGGATGGGAAAGTGCAGAACGATCTAAGCCAGAGACCCCGGTGGAACATAACAGAATTGGCCAGACATATATCACAAAGTGCATAATCTTACTATTATTCTGAGTCTCTTATCAATTTCACTCGCCAACTTATCTCCATATTTCTTCAATATTTTTATGTTCGCATAAAGTTGATGCAAGACGACATCAGGAGCTTTCTCCCCCAGGTCGAAAACCTGGGAATAGAAAAACACATAAGAATCAAGCTTCCAAATACCAGGGCAATCAAAAGCTCCAACCACCGCAGCGGTTACCTGATTTCGATTTAGGAGAGAGCGATAAGTGGTGAGCAGTTCACCACCGAGCTGACCGCCGCTTTTTGAATTTACAAACACAATTACCGGGCAAGTGGGGCTATAGAAGTCGGCAGCTTCCTTCGATCCAAGTAGCAGTATGCTGTCTGGTATATAGTAGTCCTTCAACTTAAACCCAGATATGGCTTCCATAACAACTTCAAAAGCTGCCAAAAAATACCCGCGGGAGAGAGCAAGGAAACGAAAAGGGTAAGCGCGCCAACAAAGAAGCAGTTGAATCTCATTGGAACGGAGAAAAGTCAAGTATGGGATGAACCCTCAACATGGAAAGAAGCATCAGCTATACTAAGAACAGAATAACGGTGACCGGTCTAAAAGCAACGATCCAAGAAAAGTCTCATCAGCCGCCAACCCACTAGAGGAAAAAAGGGCAGGCAGCTCGACAAACGTTAGAGAAGAATCACCCACTGAGGCAAGAGCCAAGGACAACGGAAGACAAAAAAAAAAAAAAGCTAGAAAAATCCAGTTCGGACAACGGAAGATACTAAATCTGAAACTGATACAGCAGCAGGGAACAGCCTCGGAGCGAAGAGCCGATCTCTCCAAAAGTAGCGAGAACTAAAAAGAAACAAAACCAGCGGCATGCAAGTTAAGGAAGGATCAGAGATGTCAGCAAAGCAAGCTGGATTCCGAAGAACAAGAAAAAGCAGATTACCCGCGTACGAAGGGAACCAACCTGACGAGCAAATGCAGGCAGGTGGTGGGAGACGAATGTGAGGGAATTGGAATATAGAAACTCCTCCCCCACTCCATTTTTTTTCTTTGAATAAAGCCAAAAGAAGAAAGAGAGAAAGAAAGAGAGAAAAGAAAAAGGAGGGAAGGTGCTTGGCATTTGTCCCCATCCGATTGCTTCCGCGCGGCGACCTGGGAGTTCTCCCCGTGACGTGACACACCAACTCCATCTCCCTTCTCTCCCTAGAGAGGTTTCCGACACGTCAGATCATTCATGATTTCATGGGCCCTTTTTCGTTCGGCCCGTTTAAGCCAGATATTTCTTGGGCTCTTCTACTTCGCACAGCTTTCTTTCTAATCAATCCATAATAAGTTGATTTTGTCATGAAGAGACGGTTTCTTAATGGCTGTCCTATAACTGTTATTTCCTTCTTTCCATGGTATCTGTTTGGGACTGTAATAGCAAGGTTAAAAATGTTACCATCCCCCTGTCGACACTCCATTCCCTCTCCCTTTTCAATTGGCTTCCCCTCCACCAGGGCCTTAATTTATCGGCAACCCGTTTCAGATGACAAAGGGATGCATTGTTCGAAATGCGGCCCCCCTGCCTACTCCAGACTTACCAGAACGAAGTTCGACCACCCAGACCACGGATTGAACAACCTGCGGGGGGATCTTTTGTAGTAGATGTGCTCGAGGAAACTTTTTTTTTTTAAGTCTCAGACTCCAGAGTCATGCTTTGACTATAACCAGATAATGCCACCCTGCTTCAGCTGCTTAGCCTTTCGAAGAAGTACAAGTACCCCATGTCCTTGGGTGGGTTCACGGATGCCCCAACTTTATCATCGTTGAAGATCACCCACTTCCCCTCCTTGAAAATGTGAGCGACGTAGTGACCACAGTGGGTGGACGTTCCAATGTGGCTCACGAATCCTTTCAGTCTGTATCCTGAACAAGGTATCCAGAAAAAAGGTCAGGAGCTCCATGATCGTGTCATCCAGATCACACAATTTCAAACCCCGAGCAAGACACTTACTCCCTCCTCCATCTGACAGTATGGCATTGCTAGCGTTGCCGGTGGATTCTGATGTCATGGTATCGTCGTTAGAGGAGGCGGAAGCATTAGGATTACTGAAAATCCAATCTGTAGCCTTTTCAATATCACCCCCCTTTGCATGAAAAACAAACAGAGTCAGCAGGAACAATCTCAGAAGATGATCATATTTTAAAGAACCAAGTAAAAGACAAAGGCAAGTGAGAAGATTCGTACAGATTCCTTGAGCGCCTTTCTCGCAACCTCCTCCTGGAAACCAAATGAAACTAAAGTATCTATGGCCGACTGGTCTATATTTGAAGAAGCCGCCTCCGTGATGGCAGAATCAGGAATGTCTATGTCTGAGAGAGAAATGGATCAACCAAGTAACAAAATAATTAGAAATTTTAAAAGAGTGATTTAAGTTTCACACATTTAAAAATTCTAAAAGTCTGAAACCGCAACAAGTTCAGAATGTTTTGACATATATACCAGCATCATCCATGTGACTTAATAGCCAATTCATAGCCTCCTCCACTCCAGCATTGGAGGTACGTATAGCTGCTTTCTGGCAAGGGATATAGTTGAAACCCATAGACACAAGTTGGGCAACAATATCCTCATTCGCCATGAGCTTCATAGGGTCTGCCTCATTTTCAGCAACTGCAGGCAATTAATGAATAGATATAACATCACAAGTTCTCCTCTTATGGTTGATAGTTTACTATAACGTCTTCCATTTTTTCTTACAACCATTCCACATCAGACAAACACTGAGGTAGCCATCTCAAAGGATGATCGAATGGCATAGTAAAATAAATTTTTCAAGAACAGGTTACAAATTACCTTCAGGTAGTAGTTCCTCTCCGGGCTGAAGACCCTTGCTGCGCATATGACTAATATCTATAGTATCTGGAACATCTATGTACACATCTGATCAAGGGGAAGAAACACAATAATCATTAGATACCCTACAAAACTAGGGTGAAACACTCCCAGAAGGTTGAGGATCCAAAGTACCTAGTTTTTTGGGCACCCAACCTTCCTCCATTACAAATTTACGCATGTGGAGAACCAAATAATCAGGAAATGTAGTTAAACCAGTTGTCCTGCAATTCACATTTAACATTATATATATCAGCACAAGACAACACCAAGGGTCTTTTAAAATCTCATCCATACGATAACAAGTTTACTAACATGGTTTGACCCCCTCAAGGGTTAAAGGAAAGAATAAAGAAAAGTTACGACCTAGATTCTTCGAGCCCAATAATCAAGCTAATTTCCTTCTCGTGAAATAAATAGTAATGAGCTGGCCCCAGAAAAAAATGTCTAAATGGCTCAACCAAATGCATGATGTCAAACACAATTTGTCAGTATTGCCAGATCTGAAAATTTGGCATAGACAATGACCTCATACAGATGATAATACCAGCTAAGTATCCACTAGGACATCGAAAGAATGCTGGATTTCCTCCCTAAGACTAGAGGAATAATTATGAGGTGGGTAAAAAATTAGAGAGGAATGAAGTAATCAGATGCTTCGGAACTGCACTTTTCCTGTAAAGTTTTTTATTGTGCCACAGTACCACTTCCCAAACTAAGCCAATATGACAGAGCTGAAGTGTACAATGCCTCCTCACTTACTTGATAGCTGTCGTCTTGGACTTTAAAGCAGTGCTATAAAAATCAAGGACCTCCTCTGGGGCGGAAAAATTTGCTAAACATGCCTCTAAAGGCACTCTGGGCCTTACAATTTCATCAGTTGATCTGCAAAAAAGGGCAATTTCAAAGCAATACTAGTATGAAGCATAAATATGAAAGATGAGTAAATATACATACATTTCTGCCCCCGCGGAAACTTTCTCCGATTTGAACTTCTGAAAAGCTTGTAGCTCCTCTGGGAAGAAAGTTTGTACCAAGTATCAGCATGTAAATCAATCACACTTAATTGATCATTTCAGCCAATACCTTTATTGGTTGCCTGATGAAGTGGGACATTTAGAGAAAGGATATAATCCAGTCTTTTATTGTAGGCAACTTTTCCAGATGGACATGAAATGCGATCTTCAATACCAAACTTGAAACTTCTCGAAGGATCCAATTCCACGTTTCCTCCATTAGATCGCTCAACGTGATCGAGAAAGTAGAGGAAAAACTCCAAGGCATCCTAAGAAGCATCAGCAAGTTGGTGAAATAAGAAATAACCAAGAAGTGCCATCACCCGATTCAGGCTAAGAAAACCTAAAGCATTAATTCCCACTTTTGTAGCTTTAATTCATTGGCAATTTCATGAAAAAATCGTCACTAGGATGAAATAATCATTCTATAGATATGATTTTTTTCCTTTCAAAAAAGGAATTCTTCTGACAATTTACTGCTGAGTATAATCCACCCGGCACATCTTAACATGGATTGATCCATCCTTCACCCAAGGACAGACAATCAGAACAGGTAAACCATACTCCATGAAGACAAACAATGACCCAGAAATTAAGCACAAGGAGATAAATCGTGAAATTGCAGAGGAAACTAAATATACAATGCCCAAAGACCTTTAGAAGGACCAGGACTACCTGCTGTCTCATGGTTGAAAATTCAGGGTGATTGGCCGCAATCACAGATTTGAACATTCGTGGTCGAATTCCTTCTTGCTTCTGAGGCAGGAAATACAAATGTGAAGCAAAGATTATGACATGAAAAAGAAACAACAGAATGTGTCGACCCCAGGGAATAATCCTTTTCCCCTTTTCTTGGGGAGGAGGGCATAAGATGAGCAATGCTAGAGGAATACAACGATGAGTTCCTCTTTTGATCACAATGAATGCGAGGAAGAAGATAATTCTGACAATAATTTTGTTGGCCAAACAGCACGATCAAACATCAATTAGCACCATAAGTACAACTAGAGAAAAATGAAAAAGATGATTAAAACTTACTGATCTATTTGCATTGTCCATGTCGCCAGCCTGATCGAATTAAAAGGAAAAAATTACATCAGAAACAGACAAGAAAAATAGAAGTGATGGAACTACCAGAATCACTCTCACCTCCTTGGTAGGGATGGAATATTTTCCTGACAGTAAGCCATGGGCAAGTTTTGTGCTGTCGTATAAAAAGATTGAACATAATTAACTGACTTATGCAATGAACATAAATCCTCAAAGTCTCTTGTTGAATCTACATGCTTATATTAGTAACATGAAATGATGGAAGTTCTGCAACAGCTAAAGCAACTCTAAGATTATTCAAATATAAAGACACAAAATTGTTCATCGCCTTACAGTTGCATATTCAGATCAACAGTTGGATCAGCAGGAGCCCTTTCATAAGCCATCTTCAAACTTTGATTTGAGTAGTACCTAATAGTTAATCCAGCAGCAAAATTGGCATGGAAAATGACTACAGCTGTTAAAGCCAATATAAACCAGAATTGGATGGAATTGATCTGACCAACCTCGAACAGAAAGACTGCGTAGAGAAGACAACTTGCATAGTTGCCGCCATGTAGCAGCTGTGCCGAATTTTCATCAGAAACTACACATTAAATGAGAAAAGAGCACAGATTAAGCAAAAGTACCTGTTCCCGAGATTGACAAGTCCTGTGTAACCAGGACCAAATAAGGGTTCCACTTCTTCCCCACTTTCTTGGATGCGGTTCCAGTCGAAGTTTGTGTTCTGGTCAAGTTCTCTCTCAGCAGTCGTCATTTCAGTCTACAACAGTCAAAAGCAAAAAAGCGGTTCCCCCATAAACACAAGACATGATATAATCATTTAGAAATCCAAAAATAATAAGAGCACTTCAGACATAGTACTGAGCCTCAAATTGAAGAAACATCACACACTTGCATGTGAATAAGCGATATAGTTGGACATATAGGGCGGACAGACAAACAAATAGGTCACAAGGGACAAAGATATCTCTGTGTTACCATTCTTATAACAGAGGATTTCACCACTAACCCAACATAAAGGCTTAAGTATAAAAAATCTCTTGGCTGATCAACAGAAGCAAGTCAAAAGGAAAAGAAAGGTCCAGTCAGTCACCTTCTGCAACGACGTAAAATCAATGCCAAAAAAGGCAAGATGCTGGGCTAAAAGTGGGTCCTCAACGCTTTCATCTTCTGGATAGGAGAAAACATCTGAGCTGCCACAATGCAACGAATTAGTTTTCTGCAGATTATCTATCCTCTCCAATAATTACAGAAGCAGCCCACTGAAACAGACATTAGAAATCACACATCTCGCTAAAAGTAGGAAGGCAGAGAAGCTTCTTTGTCCAAAAGAAAATATAATGCGGCATCGATGCTCTTCACATGAAAAACAACAGTGTCCTTAATACCGCCATGTGGGCCAGCTAAAATGGTCACATTACCTGCTCCCTCCAGATCAGTCGTAATAGTCCCAAGCTTCACTGCAAGAGGATAGCCAGTCTCCTTATAGTACTCAATGGCATGGTTATTACCACCTGTCCCATCCCAATTCCTCCTTCCACAGAGAATCGTGCCATCCGTCAAATTCAACCACAGATTTTCAGTTTTGTCGCACTTTGTGCACTTCCAACCAGTGGGAGGAATCACAACACCATTGTCAACCTGCTGTAAGTTCTCTGCATAAGCACTAATCTGTTTCTTATCTGCTACCCATGCTGCTATCTGCTCTTTCCTCTCAGCACCTTCTGATGCTCTAATTGCATCAACAGCCAGCCTTACCTAAGAAGAAAATAACCACACAAAGCAGAAGTAAAATGGAACGTGACAATGGTACGACACAAAGATATCATGTAAGTAAGAACTAATGGGTTGGATCTGAAAAGGAAATGGAGAGATCACCTTCTCTGGCAACTCCACGGAAGGAAATGGAAGTGTCACATAATTAGGTAAAACAACTATAGAAAAGGATTCTTCGTACTCAGGTTCATTGTTGTCGAAACCACCGTCAATACCTGCAGAAGAAGCAGAAAACATCACAAACTAAACAATCCATTCATTACTCTTGTCCGGTATTGATGAGCCAAAATCGCAAAAAGGGGCGTATCCAAAGTCCAACAACAACACCAAAGAATTCTCAGGTCTATAATCACACTACTAATGAACTCCAAGATCAAAGCACCCTCGGAAAACGAATACGTAGGGGCAGCCAAAATGTACTGATTTTTCTGGACGCCCCTCACGACAATGGACAGTTTGCAGGGGACCAGCTACCCCTTGTTCACGTACCAATGGCCAGAAGAGTAGGTTTCTTCGTAGGCCTGTCTTCGGGAACCAACTTCTTGGTATCTTTTATGTGCAAGTAAACAGGATTTCCAGTCTTCTCGTAGTTCCACTGCACAAATTCCTTGCCAAAGGCGAGGAAAGTGGTCAGGTCTATGAACAGGCCGCCTTCTGATCTCTGCCAGAACATAAAAATACCAGGATAATCTACCGTCAGATTCGATAACGAACAGATAACTCCAAGAAAACGGGAAATGCACCTAAATTCCGAGACCCAACGCGATACGGAATGATCGAGATAGCAACAGGCGAGAATCCAAGACCACGGGAAGTGACAGTATAAGTCCT
Source organism: Melastoma candidum (assembly GCA_023653495.1). NCBI lineage: Eukaryota > Viridiplantae > Streptophyta > Magnoliopsida > Myrtales > Melastomataceae > Melastoma > Melastoma candidum. Next base: position 19,326,723 of record CM042889.1, read on the forward strand.
AACTCGCTGCCAATCCCCCTAAAAAACAAGCAGCAGAAGAAGAAAACAACTCCACCAACAAGAATCAGCAATTACCGGGGTGTCGAAGGAGACGCAGCACTCGTGCTTGTAGATGCGATTGGTCGGCTCCGGTATCCGCACGCGGGACAGGTTGGATCGGAGGAGTTCCATCGCCATGGCCGAAGAATCCGTCGAAGAGACACCAGACGTTAGGGCTCCGATTCGATTTCTTCTTGGCGATGGCAAATGGAGTGGGGCAAGGGAGGGGAGGTCGGTGGCAGCTCAAAAGGGCAAGGAAATAGATTCTTTGCCCTATGCCGGAGCAAACGACCGTCCACAAAACCCAGCCTCCTCCTCCTCCTCTTCTCGGCCCACTATCAATAAAACAGGGTTTGGGCCTTAAGGAACAGTTTGGTTCGTAAAATTAAGAGTCCAACCAAATATCACATTTTTTTAAAAAAGAAATTCCTTAATTCAAACATGACACCAAAAGTAGGTGAACCGGCGAATTATTATTCCCCATTCTTAATGTCACCCCCGAATTAAATGACTGATTCATCGTTAGTCACACACTTAAATCCATTCCATCGCCGTCCTCATTCTAATCATCTTCCCCCTCGATTTCTCAGACCGCCTTCCCACTCCTGTTTCGGACGAATTATCCCCGTCATACGTTGTTATTAACCCCATGACTTCCACGCCTCCGGAAGCCCAGAAGAGGCCGATTATGGCGAGGAGCAACGGTGGAAGTTTCTTCCTCGGTTGCTTTAGGCCCCCGGTTGTGGACACTAGGGATGTCCGTCTCGGCCGCATGAGGAGCGCGCCCCTGAAGGCCAGGGATGCGGAACGCGCTGTCTTGACGTATATTGCTTTCGACGACTACGACGGGAAGGACGGGCGCGGCCTTCGGAGGATCGTCCCCTGTGGAGCTCGCGAGAGACTCGTGCGTGCGACCAAGGCGGTTTTCCTTGATATGGCGTTGGTGAGCCGTGTTTGTTCTGCTTTTGTCCTGCCCCTAGCTGGTCGCGATCTTATGCTGGTCGGACTGTTCTTACTTTGGGGAATCGACAGGTCAGGAAGGTCCGGAAGAAGAGGCATCCCAGGAAGACGGAGGAACCCAGCAGGCATCCATGCAAGAAACCAGGCAGGATCCTAAGGTCGATGTCGGAAAGAACCCATGCCACGAGGGACGACTCCTGGGAGGAACCCGGAAAGAGGGGCTCCGACGTCTCGACCTCGGTATCAGCCACGCCCCTCTCCTGGACGGGTTGGGAACGCACGCCGTCACGTGACTCAAGCACCAACTCCCTGGACTGCCGTTCCTCAAGACTACCGAACCAGGAGAGGCCGCCATCCCTAGCCACCTCGCCACTATACTTAATCCTGCTGGCCCTTGCTCTCCTAATCGTGTGGGGCAAGGTCTGCGCGATCGTCTGTACTTCGGCGTGCCTGGCATCATCCCTGCCGACGTGGGCGACGCGGACGGACGGCAACCCCGGGCAACATAGCAGAGACAAGAAGAGGGTGGTGATGGAAGGCCTGCTGCAAAGGGGTCATCGTCATCATCCCCCGGCGGGCCGTCGAAGATGGTCCGCATAGTAAAAACATTCCCCGCAAAGCACAATAAGTGTTGCGAAAATTGATCGGATCCGAATACGTGACCTCGGTGGTCCAAATAAGAGCTACTCTTTTGTAAGAACTGGTTCATAGTCAGATTCAATTAAATTAATGGGGGGTGGGGGTGGGGACGGGATCGGATCCCGAAGGAGTCTGGGGGTGGGGACAAAATCTTGAAACCCAGAAGACGAGGATCCACCGCTGTCTGTCCATGCCCGGCAATAAAGAGAAAAAGAAAAACCTCGGCAAACACTGGAAACCCCAAAACTCCCTCCCACTAACTCCTCCACGTGTCGCTGTCTTCCAGCTCATAATCATCGCCAGCAGCTGTAAGAAATTAAGGTTTTGGGGTGGTGGCATCCGCGCACCGCACGACGTAGCAGCAGCAGCAGCAAGTAGCGAGCAGAGAAAGAGAAGGAATCCCCGGGGTGGGGTGGGGAATTAGTGTCAATGTTTTTGGAGCCCAAAAGAGGGAAACCCCTCCACATGGAGTCAGCAGCCTCTTTTTTTACCCTACATTTGGTGCAAAAAAAGCATAATCATTACAGCCCTATTCATAGGCGGATGGTGTGGGGATTCTCTCCCTCGATATCTCACTATAAATGATTGCTGCCCCAAAACACACACAGACAGAGTATCCTAACCGTTTGTTCTTCTTTTTTCTCACAGCACAAATCACCTCGAACGTAAATAAGCATAAGGGTCATGATTTTAGCCGAGGTGGGGGTCGTAGTAGTAGTAGTAGTAGTAGTAGTAATAGGGGATCGGCCACCATCACATTAAATGAAAAACTCAAAACAATAATGTATCATCTATCTATCTATACATCCATCCAAACCACATAAGCAAAAAACCGCAAAAGAAAAGTAAAGGTGGTGGTGGGGGGGAAGGAAAGGGGTTTGTGGGGAAACAAATCATGAGTCTCCCCTGAACATGTAAAGTTGTTTTTGTTTGTTACTACAAAGGAGAGCCCACGGCCACGCCTCGAACGTTGTCTCCCCTTCCCCTTCCCCTCTCTATCTCACTGTCCGTCTCTCTCTCTCTCTCACCCTCTCTTTTCATCTCCGAGAATCTATCACTTCCTTCATCCCGCACCAAATCTTTCGAACACACACACAACTCCCACTCCCCTCTTCCAACGCGCAGAAAAATGTCTGCGACAACGGTACCGCCTCCGACCTCCTCCTCCGAGGGGGCTCAACCCGACCCCTCCATGCTTGAGCTCGACCTTCGCCTCCGGCACCCTCAACAGCCACCTGTTCCTCCCGCTGGTTATACGGCTGTCGCCGGTGCCTCCTCGACTGCTACCAAGTCCAGGCCTCGGAGGCCCGCGAAGCCCCCACCCCCGAAGAAGCAGCCTCAGCGAGGCCTCGGCGTCGCTCAGCTAGAGCGTCTCCGCCTCCAAGAACGCTGGAAGAAACTGGTCGAGATTCCAGGCCCCCAGCTGCAGCAACTCCCAGGGCCCATGACCTCCCCCATGCCTGCCGATCCCCAAGCCGTGCCGCATTTTCAGTATCTCCAAGCTGGGGTTGCAGGTGGAGGAACTCCACGTCCTCCTCCTCCTCCTCCTCCTCCTCTTCCATCTCCTTTCCAGTATCATCATGTCATGGAGAGTGCAGGCAGTGTTCCGCCGCATCGTGAAACCGGAGGTCGCTGCCTTCCACCTGGGGTTTTCGGTATGGGCCGGGGGTACCTCGTGGGTAACCCGCTCTTGGATGGTTGGGACTGCGTGAACAGTGGGGCGTCGAGAGAGCTCTCTTCAATGCCAAATGCGCGAGCTCTCGTGCCCGACCATGCCGATCATAACATTTACCTTACGGTAGAGTTCCCTGTCCTCTCCTTGCCTCCTTCATTCGACCTAATAATAAGGATCTTAAGCTTCCTTCCTTTTCTCGTTTCTAGACTCTGTCCAGTACTGAAAGTCTTTCACCTTTTCTGTTTCCATGAAAAAAATCGAGGGTTCCGATGATGAAGAAAGAGGGTCTGATAGGATCGAGAAATACGATTAGTGTTGCTTTGATGTGTTTATGGACACTGTTCCATCAAAGCAAGTTTTTTTTTTTTTTTTAATTTGCAAGGTCGAATAGGAAGACGGAAAGTTCCATTATTTCTTTTCCCTTTTGCCCTTTTGGCCTCAATGAACTGCAATACAGGCTTTGGCAATCAAATGGGTAATGATGGTTTCTTCTTTCTCCCTTCTCCTTCTTTTTTTAGGTTTTTTTTTTTTTGGAATCTAAGTGAAACAAAGTTATTTATCGAATGAAACAGGCAGGGATGAATGGGAAGGTAAAGCCTGTGGTTGGTGGGGTGGTGCTGGAGTATGAGTTCTTTCCGGGAAAGAGGTGCAGGAACACCTGGAACGAGGAGCAGTGCATGCCTTCAGTAGGAGTTGAAGGAAGAGGAGCCGCTTCTGATTCTGCTCCTGCTTCTTCTTCTGCTGCTGCTGAATCTTCTAACTCCATTGATCTATCACTCAAGCTGTGATGATGGTGGTGGTGGTGATGATGATGATGATTTTGTTGATATAGCCATTAGCCCAAGAGAAGAAGAAAGAAGTCAGGACTTTGATTTTATGTTTAATTTCACTCTCCTTGTGCATAAGTATTGTGTCCACACTCTTCTGACAGGAAGTAAATCGCATGATGCAAGAGAGCCCCGGGGGGGGGGGGGAGGGTTTTGGGGCTCCATTTTGATTTTGTTAGTTGAGACTAACTCCTTACCAACTTGGGTTTTTCTTAGGGTTAAGGTCGATGATCTTTCTGCGTGATTTTCGTTTCTTCTTTTATGTCTCTCTTTCTTTCTTTCTTCCTCACTGTCGGTCTCTATCTCTGGGCGAGAGTCTGACAAGAGACTTACATGCTTTTGTGTTTGTGCTTCCTGGGGTTGATACCCAAAAATGCATTCTGCCTTATTGTTGCCACTGAATAATAACTCACCGTACCTGTGTTCCTTGATGCCTTATTGAGTACTCTGTTACATCAACTTCGTGGTTAAATGTGGTATCTACTGGTGTATGGGTGTGTGTTTGTGTGACCTAGGGCTTGCGGCTCTCGCCGTCAAAACAAACAATTGATCCAATCAAACCACGCAAACCCGGCAGGCATTTTCCGACCCTCGACACGGGATTCGGTCGACTGTTGTTTAGTTTAGTTTGGTTTGGATCAAACCCATGAAAGTGAGGGATGTCCCTCCTTTCTTCTTTATTCTTCTTCTTCTCTAAGACAAAGCCCTAAAGATGAGATCAATCTGATCTGGTCCCTGCTCGCTGTCAATTATTCATCACCATCTCCATCCACATCCACCCACTTTGTATATTTCTCCCTCATGCATTATATACTCTCACTCATATATATAACATGCATAGAGACAGACAGATAGAGGGGGGGGGGGGGGGGGGGGGGGCAGAAGAAGAAGGCAGGGCTAGAACAAGGGATTTCTGTTGTTGGGTATGCCCACATACTTTATGCGCTGAAACCCCCAAAGCAGCATCTGCAGGTTTCTGTTTTTAGTTGGGGGGTGTCGAGAAGGAGAGGACTCTGGGGAAGGATGAACTTTTTCCAGGGGTAGCTTTTAAAGAGCTTTGTTGCATAAACCAGAAAGAAAAAAAAAATTCAAAAAAAGCAGAATAAATTCCCACACAAACAAATCCCCCCCACCCCAAGTTGAATTACACATTTTACATGCCATGAAAAGGGATAAGCTACGAACCAAACAAGAAGAGGAAAGGAAAGGTGGGGGTGGTGTGGTGTGGTGTATTATTGCATTGGGGCTGAATTCATTTTTTCTTCCACGAGTTCTCAGTGAGTTTATGTTTTTCTTATTGGGCGTTTTGGCAGCTAGTGGCAACTGGGGGTTGTTTCTTGTAGCTTTTTCTTCTTTCTATTTTTGAAGGGGGGGAAGACGAAGTAGAGAAGGGGGACAGAGATGGGCCAGAAGATACTTATGCTCTGTGAATATGTGGGGGTTGTGGGTGGAGGATCCATGGGCATGAAGAAGTGCAGGTTTTGGGCATTTGGGAGTGTTCGCGCACGAAACGGATCACGTCGGAAATATTTGGCAATGGACTCACAGTAGTTGTATTGTGGTCGCCAGTAAGAAGATGCACAATTTTATTGAAAACAAATGCAAGTCTTACAATCTTAATGAATAAAGGAAACAGGGCTTACAGCCATTAAAAATGGAATAAAAGCGCAAGTATTGACAACGACGTGGAAATCTGTGACGGTGGAGAACTTGTGACGAAGGCCTTGGAAGCTCGCTCCGTCGGTGGTGGTCGCTGGCGGGAGGCTGTGACGAAGGCCCTACGAGCTCACTCCGTCGGTGGTGTCGGTGGCGGGGGGTTGACGGCAAAGGCCCTACGAGCTCACTCTGCTGGTGGAAAGGGAGTTGACCTATGAACCGGGTCGAGGTATCTAATTTCCTAAGGTTGACGAACAAACTTAAGTGTTTTTGGCTGTGTATGGTCGTGTCCTGTCTTGAAAAATCCCTCTGCTATTTATAGAGGATTTGTACGCGATTAACGCGCAACAGATAGCACGTTTTGCAGATCGTGTTATAGATCGTGATCTCTAATGTCGTGGGAGTGTCTCAACAACCCCCTTGATATATGGGATCACGTCCCTGGATATTTAAGATCAGTTACGATCTTTAACAAACGTGATAAATTTATTTCAACTTCGTCGACTTGACTGATCTGTACGGACTACGATTGACTTGGTCGACTTATCCAGGATTCCGTCGACTTGACCCTACTAGCAGACCTAGCTACTGTTGAGTCATCTTGACTGGCTTTGATCACTATATTCATTCGTTGTGAGTCGACCTAGTCGACCCCGTTCACATCTTGACTGGCTTTGATCACTATATTCCTTCGTTGTGAGTCGACCTAGTCGACCCCGTTCATAAGTCGACCTAGTCGGCTTCGTCGTGAGTCGGCCTAGACGACTACGTCCTGGGCCGACTCAGAGTATGACTTGAGGGATTATCGGGTTTCTGTTCTAAACCCAGGCCCAAAATTAATTGCCATGTCAACAGGGAGGAAGGGGGCGGGCGGAGGTTTACTTTACTTACTGTTCATCTGATCGGTGGTGATGGTAGTTATATAAGTAGTAAGGGATAGAAAAGAAATGTTAATAATAATAAAAGAGTGGACGGCAGGCAGGCCAGAGGCCACAGGCTGCCCTGATTTTTACGGACGAAATGGACAATTAATGGAATATCTTTACCCTTATTCTGCTTATCCATACGAAGATGCTGAAAGTAAAATGCTGTCTCGAAAAGACACCATGTGATTGTGCACCCCCGAACAGTGTCCGAAGCCATTCGTCAATTTTAAGGTTCTCGAAGTTCCTACTAGCATTGAAAGTCTTTTGTTAAACGAATACTAGCGACACACACACTCCCAACGCCGTTCCCCCTTTTTATTGATTCCTTCGTTGGAAGAGAAACCTTCCTTGGAAACTCCCTTCCCCAAGTCACCCGATCGAGGAAATACACAGAGCAAAAAATGCAGCAGGAACCCAACTCCGACCACCCTCTCAACCTCCCCACGATCAAGATCCACCACCCCCCTTCCCCCCGCCACCCCCACACCTCCTCAGCCACCCCCGTCTCCTCCGCCACCCGCAAGATCGGCGTCGCCGTCGATCTCTCCGACGAGTCCGCCCACGCCGTCCGCTGGGCCGTCGACCACTACCTCCGCCCCGAGGGCGACGCCGTCGTCCTCCTCCACGTCTCCCCGACCTCCGTCCTCTTCGGCGCCGACTGGGGCCCCCTACCCCACTCCCCCAGCCCCAACCCTACCCCCGGTTCCCCGGCCAGACCTTCCGAACCCAATCAGTCTCAAGACGATTTCGATGCCTTCACCATCGCCAAGGCCACCGAGCTCGCCAAGCCCCTCAAGGAGGCGGGCATCCCTTACAAGATACACATCGTCAAGGATCATGATATGAAGGAGAGGCTTTGCTTGGAGGTCGAGAGGTTGGGGCTTAGCGCCGTTATCATGGGGAGCCGAGGGTTTGGCGCTGCTAGGCGGGGCAGCGATGGAAGGCTGGGGAGTGTCAGTGACTACTGCGTGCATCATTGCGTTTGCCCTGTTGTTGTGGTTAGATATCCTGATGACAAGGACATTGCCGGAGGTAATCATCCCGTGGTTGCTATCAATGAGAGAAAGGAAGATGAAGAGGAGGATGTAGATGAGGAGGAACACCAGAAAGGTTTAATCTTTTGCTAGTTTTTCCTGCCTTTCTGCATAAAGATTTCATGTCGTGTTGGATCGATCCTACTTGTGCATTTCACCAATCTGTTGTGATTGGCATTTGGTTTGTGAGGATTGTGGATCCTGAGTATGCTGCTTTCTATTAGAATTCTCGATGTAAGTACTTAAATATGCCGAGATAAGAAGATTGTTTAGGAGATGTTGCTGATCTTAGGGCCATGATTTTCTCTCATTGCCCGAGATAAATGATGGTGTGTGGGTTACACAGCTTCTGCATGTTCTGTAGAGATGCAAGGGAACATAGTTTGAATTGAGGACGTTTTGGTGAAGTTGTTTTGGGGTTGTTCTTTCCAGACATCGGCGGATGTGATTTGACTGCACATCCCTGCTTAAACATGGCCGTGAAAGTGAATGTAGATTATTTCAGATTCCCAAACTTTGTGTTTTTTAATCACGCCTGCCGGAGATTTAGTTGCATTTGACCGAGGATTGTGCCACTGCTTCTTGTGGAATCTTGTCTGTTTGAATGACCTTGTCGGATGATCCTATCCTAAGGGTAGCCAACGTTGTCTCGTCCGATCATGGAGTTATTTTCCTTCACTATGAGTATGAAATTGCAGAAAACGAGTTAGTTACCTTAACACGCACCTTTGTTTTGTTTCCTTTCGGCCGATGACGCTCTCTTCTATGAACTGCAGTTGCTTAGCACGGACTTGAGAGATCGATGCACAATCAGTTTGTTATTCAGGTTTACACTATTCAGGTTTACACTATTCCACATCCCATATTCAACATCCCTACTCGTTATGGTGGGATCCTACTTATTGTTCTAACTGTTATGATCCTTCGTTCGCTGTATGGACTTTTGAAGAGCGAGATCAGTGGTGGATGGCACTAGAGAATGAAGGGAGAGACCACCCCAATGTATGTTCATGAAGTATGCTTCCTCTTCTTCTTGTTGAAGCCTTTGTGTGCTTCTCAGGTTTCAGATTTCTGGTTTTTCCTCGGAACTTCTTATGGGGACCTCTTTGATGGGTCAATCTGGTGTTTTCGTGTTCAATTCTCAATGTTTACTTGAGTTGAGTCAAAACCCTTGTTTCCAAGAAAATGAGACTGACAAGATGAGCCTAGGCAAAGGCAGTGTGATGTAATTGGAGAATATCAGATGATTATCCATTTGCTATTTTCTAAAGGGAGGATAAAGTAAAGTTGCCTTCACGTGACAGCCCATCATACCAAATCCCCATATCCCCTTTGTCATCAGCAATTAAAACATGCCCATTTGGCAACTTGATCCCCATCTCAAGCCTAATGTAATGACTATGTTGAAGAGTACCTTGTAGTAATATCCATAAGTATACTTCTAGAGTGATCATGCAAAATGAATACAAAACTACATCAAGCTGGGTTTAACCGAAATTAAAGGCGACCTGAGCGATTGTTAGTAGGAAACTCCAGGAAATTCACAAAATCCCGAGTTGATCAGAGTGAAGGAACCAGATCTTCAGCCTCTTATTTGAATCAATTGCTGGGTCCTTCCTCTTGTCCGTCGCTGCAGAGGTGTTGCCCATTCCTGATCGGTTCATCAATCCTCCTCTGCCTCTTGGCTGGTCTGTACGATGATGGATTTGACGAGGCGGTGACCCATGCATTCTGTGCCGAGGATGCATGGGAATGGCAGAGTTCTTGTTCCTGCGTCGTCAAGGCATCGCGTGTGAGACCCCGAGAGAAATCGGAATGAATTCCTAGACTTTAGAAACATTCGACAGGAAATTACCGCCAAGTCAGGATGCACGATCTGATGTGTCCCGTCCATCCTGGATTCGCAGACATCACCAAAGTCGTCGCCTATCTCTCCCGTGCTCGACGAAACATCGACCGGGGGCGGCGAATCGAACGCCAAAGGAACCACTTGATTCTCTCCATCCTCTTCATCGTCCAACTCGTTCGCATCTTCATCCTCCACATCGTCCTCTCCCCCCTCCTCATCATCCCGGCCTTCGTCGTGCGCGTCGCGATCAACCCCACCCCGTCCCTCCTCGCCGCACAAAACTCCAACCCCGGACTCGCGATGGCGGAAGCACACCTCGCAGATGGTGGCAGCGGATCCAAGGCACGCGCCGGAGGCCTTCCAAGGGGTATGGGCGGAGCAGGAACCGCAGAGGAGGACCCTGACGTGCTTCTCCACAAGGAAGTTAGCGGCGTGAACCTTGAGGTCGCAGGCCCAGCACAAGCTCGCCTGGTCGGACTCGCAGTGAACCCTGGCCTGGCTGCGGCCGCAGAGGTCGCAACACTTCCTCATCGCCGGAAGGAGTCAAAAGGTCAACAACAACAACAACAACAACAACAACAACCGCGTCGGTCGGCTCTTACCCAAGCAGAGGGTGGTGGGGGTCGGGGGGGACAGAACAGTAATTTCGCTACCGCAGGGGTTGGCTAAAGAAGTGGAACAGAAAGGGAAAGAGAGTAGGAGAGTTTAGGAGGAGGAAGGAAAGATAGATATTTTTTTTGGGAGGGGAAGTAAAGGAGAGATTAGTGGTGGTCAAGGAGGTGAAAGGGCAGATATCGGGGCTGCACACGTGGCGAGATGTAGTCCACGATTTGGGGTGAGTAGTCCACGTGACCCCCACCTGGCCCCGAGGATACTCACGTGACGTGTCATGGAGGCCCATATTACCATCCCCTCTCTCTTTCTCTCCTTTTTAATAAAAGTCATTTTTTTGTTTTTCCAAATACTGAAATTGAATTGGATATAAAGGATAACTTTTTTTTATTTGTTTTAAAAAATGAAATTAGCTGTCTCCGGGGGATGGGGGTCGATTGTGTGGTGTGTGTGAGGAAAGTTGGCTCTTCCTCATACTAAATATAGAGTGATTAAATTGTAAAATTGACAGTGTTTTGTTTTGTATGTATTGTATTCACTTTAATAGCTTTGTTTTGAACTAGTCTCTCGAATTTCTATTCGCGAAAAAAGAATAAAAGTGCTTTAAGTTTTTCGTTTATTCAAAAGTAAATTCCACACATTATTTCAAGAATCTTTCGCAAGAAACTAACATAACTCTTTCACTTTAACCAGGCTCATGCCAGAGGGGGGGGGTGATTGCGTGATGGACTAAAATATGGAAGAAAAAGTTTATTTTCCTGGAAAAGGAGTTAAAAAAGATGTGGCTGATGTTAAGACTTGTGGGGGTTCTATCGAGGAGTAGTCGGCTACCAGGTGGGGGATTCGGCTTACGTGGCACATTCCCACGTGAACTCCTCCGACCTGTCACCCCCCTCCAAACAAGTCTCTCCTTTCATTTTCCTCCTCATTTTATTTCCTTTGGCGAGTTGATTGATGATTCACGTCAACTTGGGGGGGGATGGTCATGGTGCCAAGACAAGACAAGAATATGTGGCGGAGGTTCGATGTAATAAATAAATAAAAGATGAAATGGCTTTGTGGAAAAGAAAGCCAGGTGCTTTGCATGTAAGACCGAGCGAATATAATTAATCAGATGGGGGGAGGGATGGCATGGAATTTCGCCGATGAACTTCCCAACCTCCCCCATTTCCCACCACGACGAAAAGTTGACCGGAGATATCTCGATGTGGGACTTCTCTGATGAGACCAGGCCCATTATTACATCATCGTTTCGGACCAATTTCCAGAAATGGCGGTGGGGGACATCCGTTTACTTTTTTCTTCCCTTCCTTCTCCTTTGGGTTTTCTTAATCTTTCTTAATCTGTCTTCTTTCGGAAGAAAGCAAACCAAGCTCACTGTTGAATGTCTGACCTTTTCAATTTCGTCGGCTGCTACCAATTTCAATGTTCTAACTAAAAGTGATGGTGATAACTCTTCCCGACGAAACTTGGACATTCCAGGGATATTTATTTGCTCTGACATAAATCCACTGGCATTGACTAACTTGGTGGGGGTGCGTGTTTCACTTGAGTAACTATGTCGAGGATTCCTGCTTGGTTTTGGCTCCATCGGAAGGTTGCGATCCTCGCTCTGGCCGCGGTTGGGTCGTCCTTTCCGGCCGATAGCTTGAATTCGACCGGCTCCGTCCGCGTCGGCCAAACGCTGGTTTCTGCGGGGAACGTGTTCGTGCTCGGGTTCTTTTCTCCTGGTAGCTCGAGGCACTGGTTCCTGGGTTCGTGGTATGCTGTCGACCCCGGCTCGGTCCTCTGGGTCGCCAACAGGGAACAACCCCTGCGTGATTCAGGAGGATCGCTCGCGTTCGGTGATCCACTAGGAACGGGGAAGGCAGACCTCGTCATTGTCAATGGTTCGGGCAGCATCGTGTGGTCCGCGAATGTGACGGGAGTCCTGAGGAGCCCAGTTGCACAGCTCCTGGACTCGGGGAACCTGGTTGTCCGGGAAAGCGATGAGGACACCTCCGATGGCGGTTTCTCGTGGCAGAGTTTTGATTACCCTTCCAATACCCTGCTTCCTGGAATGAAGTTGGGGTGGGACTCGGGGAATGGTCCGCAGAGGGTAATAACTTCGTGGAAGAGCCAGGACGACCCTTCGCCCGGCATCTATGTCCACGGGTTTGTACACCGTGAGCTGCCTCAATCTGTTATCATGATGGGATCTTCAAGGAAGAAGTTCAGAACTGGACCGTGGAACGGCATCGCATTCAATAGCCTGTCTGTTTCTTCCCCTACTATCGGCTGGAATGCAACCATGGTTGTCAATGAAACGGTTGCGTACTTCGAGTTTGATTCTAACATGGATTCACTAGAAACAATTATCCAGTTGGATGTCAATGGTTTGGTCGAACGACTGACTAGGGAGAACGGAAGCTCTAGCTGGGGGGCGAGGTTCACGAATATGGATGATCCCTGCAATGGTTATGGGCAGTGTGGTCCTAATGGCTTCTGCAGAGCGAATAAAGACCCAAGATGCGAATGCTTGAAGGTAATGGTGATAACATGTGCAGTCATCGCTAGTTCGAGTCGAGACAACTCTGCGTTATCTTGCGTTTTGCTCTATAACATTGTTTTATAGGTCGTTTCAATAATGTGACAAATAAAATGGCCTTCCAGGGTTACGCACCGAAATATCTCGAACAATGGCAGAGGCTTAACCTTTCTGGTGGATGTGTGAGGGAAGTTCAGTCCAACTGCTCCGTCGATCGAGATGGCTTTTTCGAAGTTCCGAATGCCAAGTTGCCTGACCTGATAGACTTCTGGTTGGACAAGAACATGAACCTTCAAGAGTGCAGGAGGCAGTGCCTGGAAAACTGTTCTTGTACAGCGTACACGAATCCTGATGTTAGAAACGGAGGAAGTGGTTGCCTCATGTGGTTTGGTGATCTTATTGATGTTGCAGAGTTTCGAGACGACGAGTACCGGCAGATACTTTACCTTCGTCTGCCCAAGTCAGAGTTAGGTGCTGGTTAAATGTTTGAACATGCGAATCCTTCGTGTTACTGCCTCTTCCTTCTTCCTGTGACTTGCTCTTTCTCCCTGCAGATTCATTCAAGGGCTCTGCCGTGAAGAAAAGGAAAGTCGTTCTAGCGGCAATTTTATCCTTTACAGGGTTGATCGTGCTCGGGGGAGCCTTTTTGGCTGTGAAAAATGCGAAACACAGAAAGGGCGGTATGGACTTCTATCTTTACTTCGTTAGCGAACATCTCACTGCATTTGAGCTCACAGAAGAGGTTGCAATTTCTTTCCAGGCTCTAAGTTCGAGGGGGACGACACGGATTTGACATTGCTTGATTTTGCTACTGTGGTCAACGCCACGAGAAATTTCTCCGAGACGAATTTGATTGGAAAGGGTGGTTTTGGATCTGTCTACAAGGTAAAATTATTCAATTATCCATCTTTGTAGAAGACGAATTGTGTTTTGTATGGAGATAAACGAGGCCTTTGATGACTCTGCACAGGGATATCTGGTTGGCGGCAGAGAAGTGGCAGTAAAAAGGCTTTCGAAGAGCTCGGGACAAGGAATTGAAGAGTTCATGAATGAGGCCCTTCTGATCGCGAGACTCCAGCACAGGAATCTTGTCGGGTTGCTTGGCTGTTGCATCGAAGGAGAGGAAAGGATATTGATCTACGAATATATGCCAAACAAGAGTTTGGATTACTTTATTTTCGGTAATGCTCAGTCGCTTTTTCTTTTCGTATTCTGTTGTTTAAGCGTATCGTTGTCTTGAGAATGTTGAAGACGATGTCGATTACGCGCAGATAAGTCTACGAGCGATCTGTTGACTTGGGAGAAGCGCTTTGACATTATCGTTGGAATTGCACGCGGACTACTTTACCTCCATCAAGATTCGAAACTCCAAGTGATCCACAGAGACATCAAAACAAGTAACATCTTGTTGGATGCGGACATGAACCCTAAGATTTCAGACTTCGGCCTGGCAAGGATTGTTGCAGGCAGCGACAAAGAGTCTCGGACCAGGAGAATCATCGGCACTTAGTAAGTAATCTATATTATCCCAGACCAATTCGCCTGTCTTGGTATTTACCATCTTCCTTCGACTTCATGCAGCGGGTACATGTCGCCAGAGTACGCTTTCAACGGCAGGTTCTCTGAGAAATCCGACGTGTTTAGCTTTGGCGTGCTTCTGTTAGAGGTTGTCAGCGGCCAAAGGAACCGAGAGTTTGACCACCAAGATAACTATCATCACCTCCTCGGACACGTACAGCTATTTGGCTACTCGTTAACAGACTTTGTTGTTAAATTGAAAGGAAAATGGTTTCTGAATGAATGTTGATCGAGATCTCCTCTGTTTTCAGGCATGGTTGCTCTGGAGAGAAGGAAGGGAACTAGAACTCATACACAAACCGCCGGGTGACTCGACCTTACGATCTCAGATGAAGAGAAGCATACACGTGGGGCTGTTGTGCGTACAGAAGAACTCGGAGGATCGGCCATCGATGTCGTCGGTGGTGTTCATGCTAGCGAATGAAGGTACTGAATTGCCGGAGCCTAAGCAGCCCGGTTTCTTCGTTGAAGGAAGCCTGAAGACGACCCCAGACATAACGTCCTCCAGGGAACTGTGTCTGCAAGTGGACGGCATCCTTACGATGACAATGCCACAAGTTCGTTGATGAAAAAATCCCCCGGGGCAGCAACGCAGTCCTCAACCTCGTCTTAACCCTCTAACAAACATCAACCTCCTCCTCCCCAACGCCAGAACCCGATATCAAAGTGTTATTCGACGAATTTAGAAACTATTCACTCTAATTTGCGAACTAAATTGGAACAAACCTCGCCAAAAGTTGCATGAGTTCTGCCATCCATATTACTACAGATGCGTTTCAACCCAGCAATCTCGGACGAAGAGAAGCATACACATAGGGGATGCCATCCATGTGAGAACCACCGAGAGGATCAGGGCCATCGATGGCCTCACCTGTGTACAGGCTAGCCAAAGAAGGAACTGCCTCGTCCGGAGCCTCTAGATCACCCTAGACAGAACATCCTTTGAGGAAACCGAGCCGCAAGGTTGTTGACTATGGAGGTAATCAGTTTTTGTTTCCGTTTGTAATCTTGTACAGGGAGACGTGGAAGCCAACCAGTTCACATGTTCACAAAGATCTAATTTGAGGAAAATTAAGACAGTCCAGTCCCTCTGTGTTTTAATTGGGACACAAGACAGCAATCAGAGTCAATTTGGAGGTTCTAGCCGTCAGTTTTTACTTTTGTTTCTGTTTCTTTTTTTGCCATTCAACATGATTAAGCCATCAGTGGAAAGAAAACAGAAACAAAGTAACGTTTCGCATAACTCGAGAATGTTTCTTAGTTCAGGATGCAGAATAGTTTTCTAATGTTTCTTCCGTTGTTGTGTAGCCGTAGTTCGATTCCAAGAGGATTCCCGGCCTGAGGAAAAGCAAAGCGATGTGGCTTACAACAACGTGCATGCTGCGTGAGAAAGACGTGTGTGTGTAGAAAGGGAGAATGATGGAAACTTCTTGCTTGGAAGAGGGTCAGTCAAACTGCGTTTATTTGACATAGCACGCTGCAAATGCAATCAGAGTCAACGTAAACTCGTTCAGCATTGCCTTAAGTTTCTTGGTGTTTGACAATGATCTAACATTTGATAGAAAACAAACTTCTGCCGTATCCCGGCAAAATTTCCATCGAGGTTAGGGTACGAAAATTTGTTGAAGCAGCAAAGTGCTTCAGCATGAGGGGACTCTCCTGCTATCTGGCGTTGTTCCTGTCCGTGGCAGGATGTTCACTTGGATCTGACACGCTAAACTCATCGCAGTCCTTGAAAGATGGAGAGACGTTGGTTTCGGCCAACGGCAGTTTTGTGCTGGGATTCTTCTCGAGGGGGAACTCAGGGAGTAAGTACTTGGGGATATGGTTTTCTGTTACTCCTGATACAGTTGTTTGGGTTGCCAATAAGGAAAAACCCATCAATGGCTCGAACGGAGTCCTCATGTTTGACGGCAATGGCCACCTTAGTATTCTTGATCAGTCGAGTAACGTGATGTGGTCCTCGAATTCGTCTAGGAACTTAATATATCCTGTCGCACGGATATTGGACACTGGGAATTTGGTTGTTGAGAGTAGTTTGGATTTCAAAAACTATTCCTGGCAGAGCTTCGAGCATCCATCTGACACCTATTTGGTTGGCATGAAATTGGGATGGGATCTGAGAACCGGCTACGAAACATATCTGACATCCTGGAAAAGTGCCGACGACCCTGCACCTGGCGATTATACTTACAGATATAAACTCGAGGGTCTGATGCAAGGGGTGCTTATGATGGGTTCGGTTATAAAATCAAGAACCGGTCCTTGGAATGGAATCCAGTTCTCTGGCATCTCTTCTACTCGTGGCCTCGTCCTTGAGCCAATAGTTGTTTACAATGAAACCGATGCTTATTTTATGTATGAATTACTTATGGAGGGAATTACTACTAAGACAACCTTGAATTCATCCGGATTATGTCAGTTAACCAGTATGAAGAGGGGGAGCACATCTTGGGATGTTATGTATGTCTTTCCAAATGACTACTGTGACACATATGGGCAATGCGGCCCTAATGGTTTCTGCACACTCGGCAAGACTCCGAAGTGTCAATGCTTGACTGGTTTTGCGCAGAAGTCGATAGAGGAGTGGGCGTTGTCTAATTATACTTCAGGGTGTGAGAGGGAATTCCCCTTGAATTGCTCTTCTGATGAAGATTTCAAGGAAATTTCGCCTGTTAACCTGCCCGACTTGATAAATTTCTCGTTGGACAAGAACATTAGTCCGGAGAAGTGCAAGGACTTGTGCAGGAAAAATTGTTCTTGTACTGCATATGCCAATTTAAATTTTAGAGAAGGAGAAAGCGCCTGCTTGATGTGGTTCGGCGATCTTCTTGACATCAAAGAGTTCCATGGAGATCAATACGATCAAGGGATGTATGTACGCCTATCTGCACTATCGTTAGGTAATACCATCTTGCCTCTCATTGATGTTGATGTTCTCCCGATAACGAAATCACAGTATTTGCGATCATTCGTATGTTCTGCATCTTGGTTCAGATCACCATTCAACTCAAAAGAGGAGGCTGGTGATTTCTTCAGTGACTTCAGCCATTGCCGGGATGCTCATTCTAGGTCTGACGGCTTGGACCATACAGAGGAGAAATCGAAGTAAAAGAGAAGGTGATCCCCGTCAGGGAGCGAAACTGTGGTTGAGTAATATTCTCACGAGAAGAAGAATGATCGTCAACTAAATGAATGATTACCTTTTTCAGACGCCAACCTTTGGGAGGATGACATAGACTTGCCATTGTTCAATTTTGCTACTGTTGCTGCTGCTACCAATAATTTCTCCGAGGAAAATCTGATTGGAGCCGGAGGTTTCGGATCCGTGTACAAGGTACAACATAGGGCCAAATCTTGGTCATAACAGGCTGCAAATGGCTTGTGGATATTTGTTTAATATGCGGATTCTGCAGGGAAATATGTTCGTTGACAAAGATGTGGCGGTGAAAAGGCTTTCCAAGGACTCTAGACAAGGGCTAGAGGAGTTCATGAATGAAGTAGTCCTGATCGCCAAGCTTCAACACAAGAATCTCGTCGGACTTCTGGGCTGTTGCATAGAGAGAGAAGAAAGGATGTTGATTTACGAGTACCTGCCGAACAAATCCTTGGACAGTTTAATCTTCAGTAAGAAATTATATCCTTCATTGTTCTGAATGGTATTCTCTGCATAAGACGACGATATTGATGCTGGTGCATGGCGGTGAAATGTCTGCAGATCACGATCTAAGTCACTCGTTGTCTTGGGAGAAGCGCTATATTATAGTTTCCGGGATTGCTCGAGGACTTCTTTATCTTCATCATGATTCTAAACTTCAAGTCATACACAGAGACCTCAAGGCAAGCAACATACTGTTGGATGCCGACCTGAACCCTAAGATCTCTGATTTTGGCCTGGCAAGAATTTTCAGTGGAAACGATAAAGCGGTGCAAACTAACAGAATTGTCGGCACCTAGTAAGTTAACTTCATAAACGAGCCGTTTTCGTTTAGCATGTATGATTCTGCTTACTACATGTCTTCTGTGTACAGTGGTTACATGTCCCCAGAATATGCAATAGACGGGAAGTTCTCGTCGAAATCCGACGTGTTTAGTTTCGGTGTGCTCTTGTTGGAGATTGTGAGCGGCAAGAAGAATCGAGGATTCAGCCATCCGGATCACCACCACAACCTTCTGGGGCACGTAAGCAAGAAATCATGTGTATCGGCCGCATTATGTTGTTCCTAATTCCGTCATCAATTTCATTCAGGCATGGCTACTCTGGAGCGAGGGAAAGTCACTGGAATTCATGCAAGGATCTCTACGGGAAATGTGTAACCAGCCTCAAGTGGAGAAATGCATTCACGTCGCCTTGCTCTGCGTCCAAAAGTTTCCAGACGACAGGCCCTTCATGTCATCGGTAGTCCTCATGTTGGCGAACGAAGGAACAATGTTGCCACGGCCAAAGCAACCGGGTTTCTTCCTAGAAAGAAGTCCCGGGAGCAGCTCAGAAGTAACGACGACCGGTGAAAGGCGCGATGTAGGGGGCTTTCTCACGATGACGATGCCGAAAGCACGGTGAAATCTGCACCCCATCGCGGCAAAAGCCCTCGGTGTGGGAGGGAGTTCTTCGCGCGGGGGTTTACATTTTATTTCATGGGTCTATAGATATTTTCTTCCGTGGACCACACGAGGCCTTCTGTGTTTGTTCCACACCACAACTTCGTAACGTAAGATTTTTCATTTACATCTGTATGAGTGGATGAATTATAGGCTTCGCCGGAGTGAAGTCGATACGAAGGACAAAGCTGATTCCTGCCGTCAGGCGTGGTTGTTCCGGAGATGAAGAGATGCACACAGAGTGAGAGATGGCATCGGTGGTGTTTCATGCCATTGGTTTCCTTAAATCATTGTTCACACGTGAAAAAGTGGATCGACGGAACACTCACTGGAGCTTGGTAATTACGACTTATACTTTTCGATTTCAACTCTATCCAGTTCGAAAATCTTGCTTGCTTGTAAACAATCATAAATGCGGCGACATCGTCAGAGTCAAAGCTAAGAGACCCACTCACCTCGCCGTATAATGAACGTGGTAGAATTCTTTCGTCCGTTGAACTTTCCTCGTCCTCAGGATTCGGTCATAATCTGTCCATGCTCGTCGAGCTTTCCCTTATTTAGAATTCGAATCTTTTGTGTTCCCAGTTCTAGATCAGCAAGGAAGGGGCTTCAGGATGTGGACGCCGATCTCTTGCTGCTACTTCCCGTGTGGCTATCTACTGTTGTTCCTGTCAGCGTTGGGATGTTCGCTTGGAACCGATACCCTGACGCCATCCCTGCCCATGAAAGACGGGGAGACGATGGTTTCAGCCGATGGTAGTTTCGTGCTGGGATTCCTCTCCAGGGGGAATCTGGGTAATAGGTTCTTAGGAGTATGGTATTCAGTTGATCCTGAAACAGTTGTCTGGGTCGCGAACAGGAACGTCCCTGTTAATGGTTCGAACATAATCCTTGAGTTTGACAGTGGAGGAAACCTTGTCATTCTCGACCGCTCGGGGAGCGTGGTTTGGTCCTCAAATTCGTCCGGAAGTTTGAGCGATCCTGTCGCACGGATTTTGGATACCGGAAATTTCGTCCTCGGGGAGAGCAGCAGCATTGACACTGGCGTCTATTCATGGCAGAGCTTTGATTATCCTTCTGACACCCTCTTGGCCGGTATGAAGTTGGGTTGGGATCTACGAAGGGGTTTTGAGAGGCATCTGACTTCGTGGAAAAGTGCCGACGACCCTGCACCTGGCGAGTACACTTGTATGTACAAAGTCGACGGTTTGCTGCAAGGGAAGATTGTCAAGGGCTCGGTAGTAATGTTTAGAACCGGCCAGTGGAATGGAATCCAGTTCAGTGGCTTCTCTAAGTCTGCCAACATCAGCTTCTTTAGACCTTTGATCGTTAACAATGAAACCGATGCTTATTTCGAGTTTGGATCACTTCAAGACGACGTTCTTTCGAAGGTGATCATGAATGCATCCGGTTTACTGCAGCGCCTCTTAAGGAAGAAAGGAAGCACTTCTTGGGATGTCATGTATTCAGTCCCCTCGGATTTCTGCGACTTCTACGGGCAATGAGGTGTGAATGGTCTTTGCACTTCTAATAAAGATTCCAGATGCGAATGCCTGCCTGGTTTCTTGCCGAAGTCAGCAGAAGATTGGCTGATACTGAATTATACTGGGGGATGCGAGAGGGAAATCCTGTTAAATTGCTCTAATGAAGGTTTCCGGAAGGTTTCGTCAATAAAGCTTCCAGACATGATAAATTTCTGGTTGGATAAGAACATGAGCCTCCACGAATGCAAATCCATGTGTTGGAACAATTGCTCTTGCACTGCCTATGCCAATTCAGATGTTAGGAATGGGGGAAGCGGCTGCTTGATGTGGTTTGGCGATCTTCTTGACATTACTGAGGCTCGTGGAGCATATTCAAGTCAAGACTTGTATGTACGACTATCTGCTCTTTCGCTCGGTCAGTATCGATCTTCTCTTAACTCTGTCGAAACATCAGATTACTCTTTTTAGGAACATAGAAACACACGCCGCTGCTGTTGTTCTTACTTCCCTTATTTCGATGTCAGATCATAATTCCAACCGAAAGAGGATATTGGTGTTTGCTTCAGCGATCTCCGCTGCCACTGCAGGGATGCTCATTCTAGGCCTCACTGCTTGGATGATGAAGAGCAGAGGTTGTAAACGAAAAAGGGGTAAGACTATGCGAGAGCAGAACTATGGTACTGGGAGATGCTCTTTCGAGAGGAAAGATGATTTTTCTGCAGTAGTTAACATAGCAAAAAAACTAATTTTCAGGCGAACGGATTTGGGAGGATGATATCGACCTGCCTTTATTCAACTTTGCTGCTATTTCTGCTGCTACCGGTAATTTCACCGAGGGAAATTTGATTGGAGCAGGTGGTTTTGGATCAGTCTACAAGGTATAGTCATGCTTAATCTCAGAAGTTGCGATCTGTGAGTGGAGGTGTTGGAATTTCCTAAAGAAACCCGATTTTGCAGGGAAATCTCTTCGCCAACCGGGAAGTTAGCCGGGAAAAGGCTTTCGAAGGACTCCGTCCAAGGCCTAGAAGAGTTCATGAATGAGGTTGTCCTGATCGCCAAGCTTCAACATAAGAACCTTGTCGGACTCCTCGGCTGTTGCATCGAGAAAGAGGAAAGAATGTTGATTTATGAGTACATGCCGAACAAATCATTAGACTACTTCATCTTTGGTAATGGCTTCGTTATTTTAATTTGGAGTAGATTCCTTAAAGTAAAGACAATGTATTAATGGCGTAGCTCGTCTGCTAAATGGCTGTAGATCGTGACAGAGGTCGCTCCCTGCCATGGGAAAAGCGGTTCGGCATAGTTTCGGGGATCGCCCGGGGACTTCTTTACCTTCACCATGATTCTAAACTCCAAGTCATCCACAGAGACCTCAAAGCAAGCAAAATATTGTTGGATGGAGACATGAACCCTAAGATATCCGACTTCGGCCTGGCAAGAAATTTCAGCGGAAACGATCAAGCAGTGAGAACCAGGAGAATAGTCGGCACCTAGTAAGTTGACTTCACCCCGAACCATTTGGCATAATGTAAGGTTCTGTGGTATGCTTACGGCATGTTTTTTTTTCCCTTCCGAAATGCAGCGGCTACATGTCTCCTGAGTATGCTTTCGATGGTAAATTCTCGGCGAAATCCGACGTATTTAGCTTCGGGGTGCTCTTATTGGAGATTGTGAGTGGCGAAAGGAATCGAGGATTCAGACATCCGGATCACGACCACAACCTCCTGGGGCATGTAAGTAGGAAACGGGACAGACTCATGTCTATTCGACACTCCAATCCCCGTTCTAATATTCCATGATCATTGTCATTCAGGCGTGGATACTCTGGAGCGAAGGCAGGTCGCTGGAACTCGTGCACATATCCCTACGAGACTCTTATATCCAGCCCCAAGTCGAGAGATGCATCCACGTCGCGTTGCTGTGCGTCCAAAAGTTTCCAGACGACAGGCCCTTCATGTCGTCGGTGGTGTTCATGCTGGCGAATGAAGGGACGACATTGCCACGACCTAAGCAACCGGGATTCTTCCTGGAAAGGAGCCCTGGGGAACGCTCGGGTGCGACGACAAACGAAGAAGGCCGTGACAGGGAAGGTTTTCTAACGGTGACTGTGCTGGAAGCTCGGTAAATACTGCCGGCCCACCTTCTCTTTCGCACCATTCCATCACAATCTACACACGATTTTACCTTATACATATTTATTCTCTGTAAATACATTATTAAAAAAATATATTTTCTTTTTACACTTATAGCCTGACTCCCGTAATGCATAGACATCGTTATCCCATTCTCAAAATTTTATCATTTAACTTTTCAGATAAAAATTATGAATTTAAATACATAGACACCGTCCACCCCAGCAAACGTCGTCTCCTCGTCCCTTTCCCCTTAATCAGATTTCTGACTTTCGACTGACAAGTCTACCCCAGCCAACTCTCCTCCATTACCCCACCCAAACTACAGAGTCCGCCGGCTCCAGGTCCTTCAAGCACTTCCTCCACCGGAGGTTCAAGTCTACCGGCGCCACCCTCTCCTCCTCTTCCGATTCTTCCCCCCATCCTCAACCATGATGGGAAACCATGAAAGGAGTGATAGGGAAGGTTTCTTAGGGTCTAGTTCCTTTTTACGGACAGTAGGAAAAATATTTTGTCTTTTATGGTTTGAGTTTGGGAAATTCTCAATTTACGGCACTTTACAATTTTGTCTTTTTCCAAAAATCAATTTAAGCCCAAAAGCTTGACAAATTCGTCAATCAAGTCCTTGAAATGGCTGGAGAAGGAAAATCATCAGGAAATCCTTCCGGGACTCCATCTCGATTGGAGTTTGTCCCAGAATCCAGACTGTCTCCTTTTGGGATGAGCAAGAGTATAAACGATGTTTTAACTCAGCTAACCATTCAAGGGAGCACAGAAAGTCTAGAAAGCCGAAACCAAATGGCAAGGGAAGTAGGCTTATATGTTAACAACATACTAGACGCCCTGGAAAGGGAGAGAGGTTTAAAAAGGCCTGAAGCCGAGGCAACCTCTGGACTGGAAAGTACAACTGGAAAACCAGTCGAAAGATTGAATTTAGGAGGAAGAAATTCCAGACCAAATCAAGGCAAAAGTGTGGAAGAAATGTACAAGGAGTCAGTGGCTCCTTTTATTTTGGATACACAAAAGCGAAGTGCAAACTTGAACTCTCAAAGTGGAGAGTTGGCAAAAGACTTAAGGAAAGCCTTAGGTCTGGCAGAAGATGCTCCAGTTCATTTAGACAATAGAACGTTTAATGAACTGGTAACTGCGAAGAGAGAAATTTACAAGCCCGATTATCCACATAGAACTAAACAAGAGTTTGTTCCAAGGGATAATGTTTTGAAGCCTATAATTACTCCCGGTGCTTTTCTGGACATAGATTGTGAAAAGCATGTATCTGAAAAGATAGATGAGTGGTTATCTCTAATTCGAATGACTGCGTCTGCTGGGATATTATCCCCCGGATCTGTCTATGAATTATGCGTGGCAGCCCTCATGGGAACGGCGCAGAAGTATTGGAAATCTTTGGTGGCGCATACAGACATCAAAGAAAAAATAGATCAAGCGTTGACGGTTGATGGAGTATTAGCCATAATTGCTGATGCCCTGAAACGTGAGTTCTGTGGTTTTTCATTGTCCACTGAAACTGTGGAAAAAGAGCAGTCACTGACCGCTCTGGTTAAACTACAGATCTGCGATATGTGCTGGTTTGATAGCTACGTGTGCGAATTCCAGAAGTATTATTACAATCTGGACGTAGTTTCTCAACAGTTCATATTGGGAACCTTTTTTGCAAAACTGCCAGAACCTTGGCCGGAAGTTGCGCAAAAGGCCTATGAATTACTTCTGAGTGAGGAAAAGATTGTCTCGGGACTCGGAGGTAAAATTCAGGCGGTTAAGTACGCGATGAGGAAGGCGTGTACTGAGCTCCAGGTGAAAGAGGCAGCTAAGAAGCTACCCTACCTGAACAAGAGCTGTTGTTCTCAGATAGAGTATGTGCCTGGAAGATACGGATGCGATACTCGCAGTACTCCAGGGGACTCATTAAAGAGAAGGAACTTTCCTCGTAAGAGGAAGTTTGTTGGGTACAACAAAAAGAGAGTTTGGCCCAAGAAGGACGTCCAGCGAAAGCAAAAGGGAGGTCCTGCTTACAAACCAAGAAGGTTTGTAAGGAGAAGGGATAACCTAAAGGATAAAGACAGGATCGAGGCCTTCAAGCGCAAGCATGGCAGAGAACCTAAATGTCCTAAAGGGAAACCCTTGAGCAGCTGTAATTGCTGCTGGTTTTGTGGTTCAAAAGACCACAAGGCGGATAATTGTCCTAAGAAGAACCAAAGGAGAGAAAGACTCCGTATGGTTTTCCTGGATGACAAGAGTCATGAGGAACAAGTCCTTGCTTACGAACCTATCGATGAGCAAGACATTTCCGACTTAGACTCGGAAGTAGAATCTATTTATGAGATTGTGTCTAATTATGATACAGACTCAGAAGACGACTCTGATCTCTGGACCGAGCATCTGTTCATGATGCGAGCAGAAAGGGAAGGAGATGGAGATGAGTTGGTTCCCTTGGAAACAACGAATCAGATACTGGAGGAAACCCGCCAGTATGAAGATCCATCCCAGTCAATTCTGGAATGGAGGTTGCCAAATGTCAATGCTAGAGAAGTTTATGAAGTATCGAGATTTAGGTTTCGATCGACCATAGATATCTCGCAGACAGAAGCAACGGCTCAAGTCACGAGCACTGAGCTTGAGACTTTGGATATCCCGCTCTTGAACGTACAACGCATAAGAGATACCATGCGTAACGCGAGAGGTGTATATAACTATATACACATTGGGCTGATCCAGATAGGATTAGTCCCGCTGTTTCATTTACCAGCGGATAGTCCGGTGGTAGCAGCCGTGATCGATAAACGTTGGCGAGAGTTTAGAGATCAGCTGATATCAGGTGTACAGGCCAACCTTGCACATGGCCCTGTATGGTTCCAAGTCCATCCAAACTTTATGATGGCTTTGAACGATCGCTGTTTGGGGACTTCATTGACCTTAAGGGTCAAGTCGATGAATATGGATCGTATGAATCCCCAGGCCAAATACTTGGCGTATCACACTAGGGTAATTTACCGATTGGTAAATACCACTAGTCCTGGTGTAAGGAACATCTCAAGACTTACAGAGTTGTTCGAAGAAGGTCATAACAATTACCAACAGTTCCATAGGCATGAGGTGAATCCAGTGGAATTAACCTGGCCGAGGAGTTGGGTTATGACTGAACCGGGTAGTAGCTCTAGGCCCATTAGTGCGGCTAATATCCGACAAAGGGGTAATGAAATTACTCTTATGTTGGGAGATCCGTCAAGGGTTAACGAAAGGGCTGATAGGCAGTTGCCTATGCTTAGCGAAAGAGCTGACAGGCATTTGCCTGTGAGGATGCCACTCCTGAGAGAGTCGCTCAGTAGAGCACCCTCTGAAGTCTCTTCGAGAGCTAGTGATGTGGGAGAAGATGTAATAGTCTCTCGACAAGAGGTTGCAAGCGCACCTCCACTAATAGAAGAGATGTCTCGAAGGTCTGTTGATTCAAGGACCCCGTCTCAACATACGGGAAGAATCGTAGGGTACAGACAGGTATCATTACCAGTCTATGAAGATCCTGTAGATCAACCGAGAGAGGAGTCTATACGGATGTTAAGAGTAACCAATCTGGGCAACTCTTTATCTGAGATTCCTGAGGTTTGTGAGGTTATCGAGCAGATAGCCAAGCAAAGGTCTATTGCGATAGACGATATCTGGAGGATGATAGAACCATCCCAAAAAGTACCTGAGAATATTGGGTTTAGTGTTAGGAAGAAAGACCTGAGCACGTATGTAGCTCTAACTTTCAAATTTCCTAGATACTATGAGTATTCTCTGGACACCTTGATAGACACTGGGTGTAGTACAACTTGTGCTAGACTCAATGCTCTGCCAGATGAGTGGTGGGAACCACTGCAGAAACCCATCCACATGGTTAACGTCGATGGTATGGCCACAATTGTTGGTCATAAGGCAAGTAACGTGCCTGTCTTTATTGGTGGACAAAAGTTCATCATTAAAGAGATTCTTGCACATCCTTTACTAGAGGCCGACATCATTATTGGTAACGCCTTTTTAAAGGGTCAAAAGGAAAACCTTCCTTTTGTGCAGAATGAAGATGATATTTCCATCGGTGGTGTAAAGATAAGTATTCTACAAGAGCCTAGACTGCGGTTAAAATTTGGCTTTTACCCGGTAAAACGGACAGAATACTGTGGAGATATCCCATGTGAAAGAGCTTTCAGAGTGCGAGCTCAACGTGGTGATATACGGTTGGATGAGAACGAATCATGGGTGCCCCTGTTTTCTCCAACGAGTACCAGTAGCTCTAGCTGGTATGACGACCTGTTTACCAATCCAAAACAGGAAGTGTGCATGGCTGTAAAGTTAACAGGGACGAAATGGGATAAGTTCCTGATAAAACTAGCCGATAACTTTAGTGAAGACCCACTGAAGTTATGGACTCGAAATGGCCTAAAGGCTAAATTAGAGTTGAAAGATCCCGGAACCATTATAAGAGCCAGAAACATTACATATACGGCTGAGATGGTTGAGGAGTTTGACAAACAAATTTCTGAGTTGCTTGGAAAGGGTTTGATTAGGGACAGTTATAGTCCGCATTCTAGTCCAGCCTTTATGGTAATTAACCATGCCGAGCAGGTGCGAGGTAAAGCATGAATGGTTATAGACTATCGTCAGCTTAACAAAGCTACTAAGGACGATGGCTATAAGATTCCAACGGCGGGCGATCTTATTGATAGGATTAGTTTGAGTCAACCGAAATACTTTTCTAAATTTGACTTGAAAAGTGGATACTGGCAAGTCAAAATGGAGGAAGAGTCGGTTCCTCTAACTGCCTTCAATGCTCCGCGAGGAATGTTTGAATGGTTGGTTATGCCATTTGGTCTGAAGAATGCTCCAGGCGTGTTTCAGCGCAAAATGGATAATGCTTTTAAGCAGGTCCGAAAATTTTGTGCGGTCTATATTGACGATGTGCTAATCTACAGTCATTCTGAAGATGAACACATGAGGCACCTAGATCAGGTGACTGATATCTTCCGACGAGAAGGTATGATTCTATCTGAGAAGAAGATAGAATGGTTTAAGGAGTCAGTTAACTTCTTAGGCATGGAGATTGAGCAGGGTAAAATTAAACTGCAAAATCATATTGCTGAGAAAATAGTTAATTTTCCTGACAGACTTGAGGATAGAAAGCAAGTCCAAAGATTTTGTGGATGCGCTAACTATGCAAGAAAGTTTGTGAAAGATCTTTCCCGAGATCTAAGTAGAATTTCGAAGAAGACTTCTTCGACTAATTTGTGGATATGGGAAGATGAAGACACTCAAGCAATTAAAAGAATTAAAGCGAAGGTGAAGAATTTGCCCCAACTCGCTTTACCATCTGACAAAGATGAGTTAGTCTTGGAAGTTGATGCTTCTGAAGAAAATTGGGGAGCAGTCCTAAAAATTAAAGGACGCAAACCAGAACCGGTATGCAAATACTGGTCGGGAAGCTTCAAGGGGTGCGAATTAAGGTACCCGATACATGAAAAGGAGGTATTAGCCTTGAAATACGGAATAAAGGCTTTTTACATCTTTTTGGCACCGAAAGCATTTTTAGTGCGCTCTGACTCGACCTATGTGAAAAGGTTTATGAGTCTGAACCTTAAGGAAGCTAGGCAAACTAGACTCTTAAGGTTGCAAGAATGGTTAAGCTATTATAAATATGAGGTCGAATACATTCGGTCCGACCACAACATAATAGCTGACTCTCTCTCTAGAGAACTTGCAAACACCTTTCTTTCTAAAAACTCTGCAAATGGATCCTGCTGCAAAGAGAAAGATATGCTGGGGATGCAAGAAGGAGGGACACTCCCGAAAGGTATGTCCTAACATGAGAGATGGTGAGCATAGTGATGCTGGTTCCGTTTCAGGAACAAAGAAAGCAGTTCTCTGCTGGCAGTGTAAGCAACTAGGACATCGTTCATATGAATGTCCCAAGAAGCTGAAAACTGCGGATTCCCAGAAAGGGAAGGCTGAACTTAAGGAGAAAGCAAAAGCTGACTCCAAGAGTGAAGCAAAACCAGATCTCCAAAAGGAGATGACCGATCCCAAGGAGGCTGAGGCCAGATCTGAGGGAAAGGTGAAAGGAAAATCCCAGAAGGGGATGGCTGAACCGAAAGGAAAGGCAAGAGCTAATCCTAAGGGGCAAGCGAGTGTTTCCCAGGAAGGGAAGGCAGATCTGAAGGAGGAAAGCTCCAAAAGAGATGCGAAAATGGCAGATCTGAAAGACAAAGCGAAGGCTGAGTCGCAGGAGAAAGCCAGAAAGAAGAGGAAAGCCAAGAGGCTTAGGTCTTCTGGTCCCAAGAGGGACGATTCTGCAAAGGAAGGTCCTAAGAAGGACGGTAAGGTTGAAGAACCTTGGTGGTCTCCCTTGACCATAGAGCAGTTCGATTACTGCCGAAACCACTTGGCCAAAAAGCAGAAGATTTCCATCAATCAAGCTGTAAAATCCTATAAGGCTTTGTTAAAAAGCAAGGAGGAACAGAAAAAGAAGATGGAAACACAGTATGCTGAGGAAGAGGCTAAGTTCAAGGCCATAATTGGCGAGCCAGTCCAAAGGGTAGACCCTGAACCAAGGGAAGAACCTGAGGAAGCGGCTGCAATGGAGTCTGAGCAATACTTTGACTTTGGAAGTGCTTACGCAGCATTGGAAGGTACTCTGGAGAAGAAGGAGAACCTTGAGGAAGCAGTTCCTGTAAAAGACTTGGTCAAAGAGTCTGGTGAGAAAGCTCACGGTGATGGAAGTCACGATGGCAAAGGCCATGTTGGAAAAACCCAAGAGGATCTAGGAGGATCCTGGTTTTTTGATCAAGACTCATTCGAAGATGGATCCCTAAGCTGGGATGCGTCTGTAATCTGCGGAGGACTCCTGGGCGGCATCAAACATGATGACAAGCGCCAAGTTGAGTATTCCGCAAAAAAGACAGTCGAGTATATCAAAGATCTGGAGTTTAAGCTATCGATTATGGCTTCAGGTGAAGAGGAGATGTCTAAAGTCGAAAAGGAAAGACAGCAGATTTTCTCCACGACAATGTCGATTATACCAGGGGAAGTCAAAAATTATGAAGTCCCAAAGGTAGCAGTAGACATGAGCGAATCCTCGCTGGAGGAGAACGCTGTACTTCAACCGTATCTACACTGGATATCGGGGAAGTGGCCATCTTTGAGAATCCATTCGGAGATGGTGGGAGTAGCAGCACCTTACATACATGCTGGGTTTGTAGACATCCTGGAGATCGACAGATCTGAACCAGAGTGTATGGAAACACTGCCCATGTTGGTAAGGTATGTACTTGGATGCCTAGGCTATGGACCCAAGTATGCCACGGCATTGATTACTAGCACAATAAGGGAGGAAGAAGACCATCCGCTATATGGGAAGGTGATACTGCAAAATTTGCAAGTATGGAACATCCACCCTTGTGAGAGTAGACGTCTGGTGGAACCTCAACGACAGGACCTCGATCAGAAAGGGTTATGGCGAAAATACTACAAGGACAAGACTGTCCGAAAGGCCATAAAAGTTGAGTTCCTTAAGGATGTGCTGGAGCATGTGTTAGCCCGTAAGGACGAATACTACGTGCTCTGTGACGGCTTCATAACTGTCACGATTCTTCGGTCAGATCTAAGTCTCATAGACGAAGAAGCAGGAGGCCGAGGATGGCAGAGGATGCTTGACCTTCTGGATAGTTTCTGGAGGCGAGAGAACTCTGAGTTGCACCTCCGAACCGACACCTTCGAGGTTTGGAGCAAGATTGCTGATTTCACAGACAAAACCTTAAATCAGCAAATCGAGCATGATGAGAGAGCCCAACAAATCTCGCAACAAATTTTTGAGGCGGTTCAAGACCCGCAGGGACTCTCAGAAAAAGAAGAGGTTGGCGGACCATCAAGTGCCAACAACAAGGAAGGAATCTCCCAGGACAGTGCACCTATGCAGACGGGAGACAACTGAACAAGTTAGACTAGACATTTTTGTCGGTCATTAGGACCCCACTAACTTTTGTAAACAGTTTAGATTCCTTTTTTGAGCTGGCAAACAGTGCATTGGCACCAGCTCCTTTGTGTATATATTCACAAGCCCTCTACCTCATTTGGGGAGGCAATCTGAATAGAGAATTTTCTCTCTCAAAACTTTGAGCAAAGAATTCTTTGATGGTCCTCCGGAAGAAAATCTAAAACGAAAACCTCGACCTCAAATTTGAGTTGAAGTTTTCTCTGATCGTTCTTCGAAAAATACCTTAAGAAACCAAGAAAGTTAGAATTAATCAAAACAGATTAAGTCTAGCTAAGGGTTAGATCTGCTGATCGACACCTTGAAGGGTAAGTCATAATGACTAAACCTTGTAAGGCTAAGCCATTGGGCTGAAACCTTGGATGAGGAGTGCCTATATAAGTCCCTCATGGTATGGGCATTGAGACAGCACAGAAGAGCCTCTCCAACGCCTTCTCAGAAATTTTTGAGGAGAAGACTCTTGAAGTTTCACTTCCTGAGTTCTCTTGGTGCGGAAGCTTGGTGGACCCTCCGAGCAATTCGATTAAGGTATGATAATCAACTTTATTTCCTAAGGTTGTTTGTGCTATTCTTTCCTACAGAAAGAAGATCTTGATTAAGGTAACTTAATTAGGGTGGTGCAACTACACGAGTCATTCTATGACTGATTGTCCTAACCCAGATCTTTTGCATTTAGATCACGGGGTGGGCAAGGATTCTACTTCTGGTCTTCTCAATACCATAGTAGATCGTCTTGAAAATCTATCGGCACAGATATCACAAATATCACAGCAGATAGATAGCTATTCTAAAAGATTAGAAGAACTGACTCTAATTCAGAGTGAATTCGAGGAATACTTCCTTGAAGGCAAATCCAATTTAGGATTTGCGGCAAGTTCAAAATATTCAAACGAATATTTGAGGTTGGCAGAACGCCGACGACAAAGACAATTAGGAAAATCTTCTTAAGTTCGATTCCTGGCTATTCTGAAGAATATCTAGCATGATGATATCTAACTCTTATTTGAGTTAGTTTGCTCCGCTTAATCTTCAGTTTATTTATTGGTATCAGAGCCTGCTTAAGAATTATTTTTCGTATAATTGTCTTGAAGGACTAAGCTGAAAGAAGGAAGAAAGTTATTGGGTAAGATTGAGGGAAAAAGAAAGTGAATAGTGAAACTGCCGTAAATCCGTAATTTTGAAACTCGCGACCGTAAAACTCAAAATTTTTCCGAAACCAAAGGTAAAAAGGTACAAAACTCAGGTTTCTTTCCATGACTATGCCCAAAGCACGGTAAAAACTGCCGCTACTAAACTCCGGCAACAAAGACTTATTTTATTTTTAAATATCGGACTTATAAAGTTAGATTTTTAAAATACTCATTTCAAAATCGAATTTCAAAAATCCGATTTCAAGCACTTATTTTTAGAGTTTCGAAAATATAATGGAAAAATAACTCATCATGTGCCAACTCTTTTGACCATATTGAACGGAACAATAATGCAGCAGCACCTTCCTGTGGTTAAGTCTGACTTCGATTTGGTCCAAACTTAAAAAGAATCCAAAATGTTTTTGGGAGGGGGTGTTCGACGCCTTCTTTCGCTAGGGAATTGATTTGACATGGGAAAGTAGATGTTACGGGAGTCAAACTAAGATGCAGGTCTCACCCGTCTGTTCTTTGATTTTCCATCATCTCATCAATCATGTAGACGTTCCACTGTTGAACCAAATTCTCGCGAAGAGTTTAAGAAATCCATCCTCAACTTCAACAAGTCGAAAGCATCAAGGAAGTGGCGTCGGAGTGAGGATGCTTGTCTCCTGCTGCTATCGCTCGTGTTGCTGTCTGATAACTCTACGAAAGTAGAGTTATATGATCACATTTGTGCCTTGATTTGAGTTAGTTCCGTCGTTTTAAGTGTTTAGATTGGTTGTTTCAAGCTGAATTGTGTTACCTCACGTTCGTTATTGTTCGTGTAGGGAATTGAAGATGAAATGAGGAACAACGAAGAGAAGGAAGCGAGGAGTGCGACCACAGAGACCTCCGCAGCTGCGGAGAGTCTTGACGCAGCTGCGGGCAAGAGGAAGTTCGCAACCACAGAGACTTTCGCAGCTGCGGAAGATTTCCTCGCAGCTGCGAAGAAGCCAAAGGGAGCAACCTCAGAGACTTCCGCAGCTGCGGAAGATTTCCTCGCAGCTGCGGAGAACCAGAAGATTTCCTCCCCTCCGAATTCTTAGATTTTCTCTTTATTTCTATTTAGGTCCTTTAGATTATTCCCTAGTATAAATACTAAAAATTAAGGCTTACTAGGGTTAGAAAGAGAGTGGTGGGAATTGGTTTTTCTTTGACGGCGAAAAGCTCGTGACAGGAGATTGGTGTCGGCGGAGAATTGCAAATTCTTTTCCTTTTGCTTTTAGATTTTAATTATGCTTTCATCTTTGATCTGGTTTTCGCGTCCCATCGCTATGAACTAATTTCTTTGTTCTAGGACGACGATGGAACCTCGTGTTCTTTTGTAATTGTTGAACCTTTCTTATTATGAATTGAATTTCCGTTGGTTGTTTATCCAATCCCGTGTTTAATGCGTATTAGCAGCCTGATCAACTGTTGATATTGATTCGATCACCTAGGGAGACTCGAGAGGGTAGCCTAGGTTAGATCGGGATTAGGATAACCTAAGGAACCTTCGAGTCGAGAGACCGGGTTTTAGTGTGAAAGTAGAAATACTGTGCACCTTGGGTAATCAAAGTAGGGTTAAATCGTAAGGGGCCTCCACTAGTTCTTTGCCTAGACATAGAGTAGAGAATTTGATACATGAGGGTACCTTTCCGGATATCTGAGAAGGTTATGGGGAGAGATTAGCAGCCTATAGTTAACAACCGGTGAAACTCAATAGTAATAAGAAGAGGGGATATGGGAGCATAAGTCACGAGAGGAAATCAGTAGTCCTAGATCTTTCACTCTTATTGGTAATTCGATTCACTTTGCTGTTAGTTTAACTTCTCATCACTTGATTTGTTCACTTGACCTTGAATTTGGTTATCGAATTTGACGTTACAAGACCTAATTGATACTGATTCTCTGTGGGATCGACCCTTGCTTGCCCTTACTGCTTAGTTTGTGTGAACGAGGATTTATTTTTGTTGCATTGACGACGCGCATCACTGTCTTCTGTTGTTCCTGTCAATCTTAGCATGTTCATTCGGGTCCGACACCCTGACTCGATCCCTCCTCATGAAAGACGGGGAGACGTTAGTCTCGGCCGATGGCAGTTTCGTGCTGGGATTCTTCTCTAGAGGGAATCCTGCCAGGAAGTACTTGGGGATATGGGACGCAGTTGCTCCAGATACAGTTGTTTGGGTTGCCAATAGGCAGAACCCTGTGAATGACTCCAGCGGAATCCTCTCCTTTGGAAGAGGTGGCAACCTTGTCGTTCTCAATGGGTCAAGGAACGTGATGTGGTCCTCGAATTCGCCTAGGAACTTAACGGACCCAGCTGCTCGCATTTTGAGTACCGGGAATCTTGTTCTTGGAGAGAGAGGCGGTTTGGATTCTGAAGACTATTCCTGGCAGAGTTTCGATTATCCATCTGACACCCTTTTAGCCGGCATGAAGTTGGGGTGGGATCTGAGGACGGGTTTCGAGAGGCATCTGACTTCATGGAGAAGTGTTAATGACCCTGCAGCCGGCGAGTATACATATGGACTCGATGGTTTGATGCAGGGGGTGCTCATGATGGGTTCCATAAAAAGATTCAGGACCGGTCCCTGGATCGGACTCCAATTCACTGGCATCTCTATCGCTAATCCATTCTTCTCTAAGAATCTTATTGTTTACAACCAAACCGATGGTTATTTCGAGTTTGAATCAGTTACGGAGGCAATTACATCAAAGGTCACCGTCAATCAGTCCGGTTCACTGCAACGCCTTACAAGGAAGAAAGGGAGCACTTCTTGGGAAGTTATGTACAGCATTCCGAATGACTTCTGTGATGTATACGGGCACTGCGGCCCTAATGGTTTCTGCACACTCGACAAGAACCCAAGATGCCAATGCTTACCCGGTTTCTTGCCAAAGACGTCAGAGGAGTGGCAATTGCTTAATAATACCGGTGGTTGTGTGAGGGAGATTCCCTTGAACTGCTCTTCCAGTGAAGGTTTTAGGAAAGTTTCGTCCGTGAACCTGCCTGACTTGATAAATTTCTGGTTGGATAAGAACATGAGCCTCGACCAGTGCAACTTCATGTGCAAGAACAATTGCTCTTGTACAGCCTATGCCAATTCTGACATTAGAAATGGAGGAAGTGGTTGCATAATGTGGTTCGGCGATCTTCACGACATCAAAGAGTACCGCAGGGATCAAAAGGATCAGGAGATGTATGTACGCCTATCTGCTCAGTCGTTAGGTATATTCATCTAGCCTCTTGTGGATTCCCATCTTTGCTTAATATCGTGAAATTTCCATAATCCTGACTTCCCTTTCGTCCTGGATCGGTGATCTCCACGATAGCAAAGAGGTCAACGGAGATCAAGAGAAGGCTGATGATCGCTTCGTTGGCTTCAGCCGTTGCTGGGGTGTTCGTTCTAGGCCTGTTGGCTTGGACAATAAGGAGGAAACATCGAAGCAAAAGAACAGGTAATCCTGTCGCAGAGCGAAACTGTTATTTGCTCAATGTTTTTTGGAAAGGAAAGATGATTTAGCTAATGAATTATATGAATACTTTTTCAGACTTAAGGATTTGGGAGGCTGAGATAGACTTGCCCTTCTTCGACTTTACTGCAGTTGCTGCTGCTACCGGTAATTTCTCTGAGGGAAATTTGATCGGAGCAGGCGGTTTTGGATATGTCTACAAGGTAGAATGGAGCTGAATATCCGCAGTTACAGCCCACGGATGGATTGGATATCATCTAAGATACAAATTGTTGCAGGGATACCTCCAAGCCGACAAGGAAGTAGCGGTGAAAAGACTTTCGAAGGACTCGGGACAAGGCCTAGAAGAGTTCATGAATGAACTCGTCTTGATCGCAAAGCTTCAACACAAGAACCTTGTCGGACTTCTTGGCAGTTGCATCGAGAGAGAGGAAAGGATATTGATTTACGAGTACATGCCAAACAAATCCTTAGACTTCTTTATCTTCGGTATAGAATTTACCTATCTTATTTGTTTGGAGTTAATTATCTTGGTAAAGAGAATGAATAGAGCAGTACTGGTCACGAGCACCGGGTATTTTGTTAAATGGCTGTAGATCATGACAGAAGTCGCTCCCTGCCATGGGAAAAGCGGTTCGGCATAGTTTCTGGGATCGCCCGGGGACTTCTTTACCGTCACCATGATTCTTTGCATTATCGTTGGAATTGCGCGCGGACTACTTTACCTCCATCAAGATTCGAAACTCCAAGTGATCCACAGAGACATCAAAACAAGTAACATCTTGTTGGATGCGGACATGAACCCTAAGATTTCAGACTTCGGCCTGGCAAGGATTGTTGCAGGCAGCGACAAAGAGTCACGGACCAGGAGAATCATCGGCACTTAGTAAGTAATCTATATTATCCCAGACCAATGGGCCTGTCTTGGTATTTACCATCTTCCTTCGATTTCGTGCAGCGGGTATATGTCGCCAGAGTATGCTTTCAATGGTAGGTTCTCTGAGAAATCCGACGTGTTTAGCTTTGGCGTGCTTCTGTTAGAGGTTGTCAGCGGCCAAAGGAACCGAGAGTTTGACCACCAAGATAACTATCATCACCTCCTCGGACACGTACAGCTATTTGGCTACCCGTTAACAGACTTCGTTGTTAAATAGAAAGGAAAATGGTTTCTGAATGAATCTTGATCGAGATCTCCTCTGTTTTCAGGCATGGTTGCTCTGGAGAGAAGGAAGGGAACTAGAACTCATACACAAACCGCCGGGTGACTCGACCTTACGATCTCAGATGAAGAGAAGCATACACGTGGGGCTGTTGTGCATACAGAAGAACTCGGAGGATCGGCCATCGATGTCGTCAGTGGTGTTCATGCTAGCGAATGAAGGGACTGAATTGCCGGAGCCTAAGCAGCCCGGTTTCTTCATTGAAGGAAGCCTGAAGACGACCCCAGACATAACGTCCTCCAGGGAACTGTGTCTGCAAGTGGACGGCATCCTTACGATGACAATGCCACAAGTTCGTTGATGAAAAAATCCCCCGGGGCAGCAACGCAGTCCTCAACCTCGTCTTAACCCTCTAACAAACATCAACCTCCTCCTCCCCAACGCCAGAACCCGATATCAAAGTGTTATTCGACGAATTTAGAAACTATTCACCCTAATTTGCGAACTAAATTGGAACAAACCTCGCAAAACGTAGCATGAGTTCTGCCATCCATATTTACTACGGATGCGTTTCAACCCAGCAATCTCGGACGAAGCGAAGCATACACATGGGGATGCCATCCATGTGAGAACCACCGAGAGGATCAGGGCCATCGATGGCCTCGCCTGTGTACAGGCTAGCCAAAGAAGGAACTGCCTCGTCCGGTGCCTCTAGATCACCCTAGACAGAACATCCTTTGAGGAAACCGAGCCGCAAGGTTG
This sequence comes from Melastoma candidum, assembly GCA_023653495.1. Lineage (NCBI taxonomy): Eukaryota > Viridiplantae > Streptophyta > Magnoliopsida > Myrtales > Melastomataceae > Melastoma > Melastoma candidum. The sequence continues at coordinate 19,363,848 of CM042889.1, forward strand.
TTGACTATGGAGGTCATCAGTTTTTGTTTCCGTTAGTAATCTTGTACAGGGAGACGTGGAAGCAACCAGTTCACATGTTCACAAAGATCTAATTTGAGGAAAATTAAGACAGTCCAGTCCCTCTCAGTGTTTTAATTGGGACACAAGACAGCAATCAGAGTCAATCTGGAGGTTCTAGCCGTCAGTTTTTACTTTTGTTTCTGTTTCTTTTTTTGCCAACAGAAACAAAGTAACGTTTCGCATAACTAGAGAATGTTTCTTAAGTTTCTTGGTGTTTGACAATGATCTAACCTTTGATAGAAAACAAACTTCTGCCGTATCCCCGGCAAAATTTCCATTGAGTTTAGGGTACGAAAATTTGTTGAAGCAGCAAAGTGCTTCAGCATGAGGGGACTCTCCTGCTATCTGGCGTTGTTCCTGTCCGTGGCAGGATGTTCACTTGGATCTGACACGCTAAACTCATCGCAATCCTTGAAAGATGGAGAGATGTTGGTTTCAGCCAACGGCAGTTTTGTGCTGGGATTCTTCTCGAGGGCAGGGAGTAAGTACTTGGGGATATGGTTTTCTGTTACTCCTGATACAGTTGTTTGGGTTGCCAATAAGGAAAAACCCATCAATGGCTCGAACGGAGTCCTCATGTTTGACGGCTATGGCAACCTTATTATTCTCGATCAGTCAAGCAACGTGATGTGGTCCTCGAATTCGTCTAGGAACTTAATATATCCGGTCGCACGGATATTGGACACTGGGAATTTGGTTGTTGGGAGTAGTTTGGATTTCAAAAACTATTCCTGGCAGAGCTTCGAGCATCCATCTGACACTTTTTTGGTCGGCATGAAGTTGGGATGGGATCTGAGAACCGGCTACGAAACATATCTGACATCCTGGAAAAGTGCCGACGACCCTGCACCTGGCGATTATACTTACAGATATAAACTCGAGGGTCTGATGCAAGGGGTGCTTATGATGGGTTCGGTTATAAAATCAAGAACCGGTCCTTGGAATGGAATCCAGTTCTCTGGCATCTCTTCTAATCATGGCCTCGTCCTTGAGTCAATAGTTGTTTACAATGAAACCGATGCTTATTTCGAGTATGAATTACTTATGGAGGGAATTACTATTAAGTCAACCTTGAATTCATCCGGATTATCTCAGACTGGTATGAAGAGCGGGAGCACATCTTGGGATTTAATGTATGTCATTCCAAATGACTACTGTGACACATATGGCAAATGCGGCCCTAATGGATTCTGCACACTCGGCAAGGCTCCGAAGTGTCAATGCTTGCCTGGTTTTGTGCAGAAGTCGATGGAGGAGTGGGCGTTGTCTAATTATACTTCAGGGTGTGAGAGGGAATTTCCCTTGAATTGCTCTTCTGATGAAGATTTCAAGGAAATTTCGCCTGTTAACCTGCCCGACTTGATAAATTTCTCGTTGGACAAGAACATTAGTCCGGAGAAGTGCAAGGACTTGTGCAGGAAAAATTGTTCTTGTACTGCATATGCCAATTTAAATTTTAGAGAAGGAGGAAGCGCCTGCTTGATGTGGTTCGGCGATCTTCTTGACATCAAAGAGTTCCATGGAGATCAATACGATCAAGGGATGTATGTACGCCTATCTGCACTATCGTTAGGTAATACCATCTTGCCTCTCATTGATGTTGATGTTCTCCCGATAATGAAATCACAGTATTTGCGATCATTCGTACGTTCTGCATCTTGGTTCAGATCACCATTCAACTCAAAAGAGGAGGCTGGTGATTTCTTCAGCGACTTCAGCCATTGCAGGGATGTTCATTCTAGGTCTGACGGCTTGGACCATACAGAGGAGAAATCGAAGTAAAAGAGAAGGTGATCCCCGTCAGGGAGCGAAACTGTGGTTGAGTAATATTCTCACGAGAAGAAGAATGATCGTCAACTAAATGAATGATTACCTTTTTCAGACGCGAACCTTTGGGAGGATGACATAGACTTGCCATTGTTCAATTTTGCTACTGTTGCTGCTGCTACCAACAATTTCTCCGAGGAAAATCTGATTGGAGCCGGAGGTTTCGGATCCGTCTACAAGGTACAACATAGGGCCAAATCTTGGTCATAACAGGCTGCAAATGGCTTGTGGATATTTGTTTAATATGCAGATTCTGCAGGGAAATATGTTCGTTGACAAAGATGTGGCGGTGAAAAGGCTTTCCAAGGACTCTAGACAAGGGCTAGAGGAGTTCATGAATGAAGTAGTCCTGATCGCCAAGCTTCAACACAAGAATCTCGTCGGACTTCTGGGCTGTTGCATAGAGAGAGAAGAAAGGATGTTGATTTACGAGTACCTGCCGAACAAATCCTTGGACAGTTTAATCTTCAGTAAGAAATTATATCCTTCATTGTTCTGAATGGTATTCTCTGCATAAGACGACGATATTGATGCTGGTGCATGGCGGTGAAATGTCTGCAGATCATGATCTAAGTCACTCGTTGTCGTGGGAGAAGCGCTATATTATAGTTTCTGGGATTGCTCGAGGACTTCTTTATCTTCATCATGATTCTAAACTTCAAGTCATACACAGAGACCTCAAGGCAAGCAACATATTGTTGGATGCCGACCTGAACCCTAAGATCTCTGATTTTGGCCTGGCAAGAATTTTCAGTGGAAGCGATAAAGCGGTGCAAACTAACAGAATTGTCGGCACCTAGTAAGTTAACTTCATAAACGAGCCGTTTTCGTTTAGCATGTATGATTCTGCTTACTTCATGTCTTCTGTGTACAGTGGTTACATGTCCCCGGAATATGCAATAGATGGGAAGTTCTCGTCGAAATCCGACGTGTTTAGTTTCGGTGTGCTCTTGTTGGAGATTGTGAGCGGCAAGAAGAATCGAGGATTCAGCCATCCGGATCACCACCACAACCTTCTGGGGCACGTAAGCAAGAAATCATGTGTATCGGCCACCATCCGTAGCATTATGTTGTTCCTAATTCCGTCATCAATTTCATTCAGGCATGGCTACTCTGGAGCGAGGGAAAGTCACTGGAATTCATGCAAGGATCTCTACGGGAAATGTGTAACCAGCCTCAAGTGGAGAAATGCATTCACGTCGCCTTGCTCTGCGTCCAAAAGTTTCCAGACGACAGGCCCTTCATGTCATCGGTAGTCCTCATGTTGGCGAACGAAGGGACAATGTTGCCGCGGCCAAAGCAACCGGGTTTCTTCCTAGAAAGAAGTCCCGGAAGCAGCTCGGAAGTAACGACGACCGGTGAAAGGCGCGATGTAGGGGGTTTTCTCACGATGACGATGCCGCAAGCACGGTGAAATATGCACCCCATCGCGGCAAAAGCCCTCTGTGTGGGAGGGAGTTCTTCGCGCGGGGGTTTACATTTTATTTCATGGGTCTATAGATATTTTCTTCCGTGGACCACACGAGGCCTTCTGTGTTTGTTCCACACCACAACTTCGTAGTGTAAGATTTTTCATTTACCATCTGTATGAGTGGATGAATTATAGGCTTCGCCGGAGTGAAGTCGATACGAAGGACAAAGCTGATTCCTGCCGTCAGGCGTGGTTGTTCCGGAGATGAAGAGATGCACACAGAGTGAGCGATGGCATCGGTGGTGTTTCATGCCATTGGTTTCCTTAATCATTCATTGTTCACACGTGAAAAAGTGGATCGACGGAACACTCACTGGAGCTTGGTAATTACGACTTATACTTTTCGATTTCAACTCTATCCAGTTCGAAAATCTTGCTTGCTTGTAAACAATCATAAATGCGGCGACATTGTCAGAGTCAAAGCTAAGAGACCCACTCACCTCGCCGTCAGAGTTTACTTTTTTTGCTGGCCATATAATGAACGTGGTAGAATTCTTTCGTCTGTTTGAATTTTCCTCATCCTCAGGATTCGGTCATAATCTGTCCATGCTCGTCGAGCTTTCCCTTATTTAGAATTCGAATCTTTTGTGTTCCCAGTTCGAGATCAGCAAGGAAGGGGCTTCAGGATGTGGACGCCGATCTCTCGCTGCTACTTCCCGTGTGGCTATCTACTGTTGTTCCTGTCAGCGTTGGGATGTTCGCTTGGAACCGATACCCTGACGCCATCCCTGCCCATGAAAGACGGGGAGACGATGGTTTCAGCCGATGGTAGTTTCGTGCTGGGATTCTTCTCCAGGGGGAATCTGGGTAATAGGTTCTTAGGAGTATGGTATTCAGTTGATCCTGAAACAGTTGTCTGGGTCGCGAACAGGAACGTCCCTGTTAATGGTTCGAACATAATCCTTGAGTTTGACAGTGGAGGAAACCTTGTCATTCTCGACCGCTTGGGGAGCGTGGTTTGGTCCTCAAATTCGTCCGGAAGATTGAGCAATCCTGTCGCCCGGATTTTGGATACCGGAAATCTCGTCCTCGGGGAGAGCAGCAGCATTGACACTGGTGTCTATTCATGGCAGAGCTTTGATTATCCTTCTGACACCCTCTTGGCCGGCATGAAGTTGGGTTGGGATCTACGAAGGGGTTTTGAGAGGCATCTGACTTCGTGGAAAAGTGCCGACAACCCTGCTCCTGGCGAGTACACTTGTATGTACAAAGTCGACGGTTTGCTGCAAGGGAAGATTGTCAAGGGCTCGGTAGTAAAGTTTAGAACCGGCCAGTGGAATGGAATCCAGTTCAGTGGCATCTCTAATTCTGCCAACATCAGCTTCTTTAGACCTTTTATCGTTAACAATGAAACCGATGCTTATTTCGAATTTGGATCACTTCAAGACGACGTTCTGTCGAAGGTGACCATGAATGCATCCGGTTTACTGCAGCGCCTCTTAAGGAAGAAAGGAAGCACTTCTTGGGATGTCATGTATTCAGTCCCGTCGGATTTCTGCGACTTCTATGGGCAATGTGGTGTGAATGGTCTTTGCACTTCTAATAAAGATTCCAGATGCGAATGCCTGCCTGGTTTCTTGCCGAAGTCAGCAGAAGATTGGCTGATACTGAATTATACTGGGGGATGCGAGAGGGAAATCCAGTTAAATTGCTCTAATGAAGGTTTCCGGAAGGTTTCGTCAGTAAAGCTTCCAGACATGATAAATTTCCGGTTGGATAAGAACATGAGCCTCCACGAATGCAAAGCCATGTGTTGGAACAATTGCTCTTGCACTGCCTATGCCAATTCAGATGTTAGGAATGGGGGAAGCGGCTGCTTGATGTGGTTCGGCGACCTTCTTGACATTACTGAGGCTCGTGGAGCATATTCAAGTCAAGACATGTATGTACGACTATCTGCTCTTTCGCTCGGTCAGTATCGATCTTCTCTTAACTCTGTCGAAACATCAGATTACTCTTTTTAGGAACATAGAAACACATTCCGCTGCTGTTGTTCTTACTTCCCTTATTTCGATGTCAGATCATAATTCCAACCGAAAGAGGAGATTGGTGTTTGCTTCAGCGATCTCCGCTGCCACTGCAGGGATGCTCATTCTAGGTCTCACTGCTTGGATGATGAAGAGCAGAGGTTGTAAACGAAAAAGGGGTAAGACTATGCGAGAGCAGAACTATGGTACTGGGAGATGCTCTTTCGAGAGGAAAGATGATTTTTCTGCAGTAGTTAACATAGCAAAAAAACTAATTTTCAGGCGAACGGATTTGGGAGGACGATATCGACCTGCCTTTATTCAACTTTGCTGCTATTTCTGCTGCTACCGCTAATTTCACCGAGGTAAATTTGATTGGAGCAGGTGGTTTTGGATCAGTCTACAAGGTATAGTCATGCTTAATCTCAGTAGTTGCGATCTGTGAGTGGAGGTGTTGGAATTTCCTAAAGAAACCCGATTTTGCAGGGAAATCTCTTCGCCAACCGGGAAGTAGCCGTCAAAAGGCTTTCGAAGGACTCCGTCCAAGGCCTAGAAGAGTTCATGAATGAGGTTGTCCTGATCGCCAAGCTTCAACATAAGAACCTTGTCGGACTCCTCGGCTGTTGCATCGAGAAAGAGGAAAGAATGTTGATTTACGAGTACATGCCGAACAAATCATTAGACTACTTCATCTTTGGTAATGGCTTCGTTATTTTAATTTGGAGTAGATTCCTTAAAGTAAAGACAACGTATTAATGGCGTAGCTCGTCTGCTAAATGGCTGTAGATCGTGACAGAGGTCGCTCCCTGCCATGGGAAAAGCGGTTCGGCATAGTTTCTGGGATCGCCCGGGGACTTCTTTACCTTCACCACGATTCTAAACTCCAAATCATCCACAGAGACCTCAAAGCAAGCAACATATTGTTGGATGGAGACATGAACCCTAAGATATCTGACTTCGGCCTGGCAAGAAATTTCAGCGGAAACGATCAAGCAGTGAGAACCAGGAGAATAGTCGGCACCTAGTAAGTTGACTTCACCCCGAACCATTTGGCATAATGTAAGGTTCTGTGGTATGCTTACGGCATGTTTTTCTTTCCCTTCCGAAATGCAGCGGCTACATGTCTCCTGAGTATGCTTTCGATGGTAAATTCTCGGCAAAATCCGACGTATTTAGCTTCGGGGTGCTCTTATTGGAGATCGTGAGTGGCGAAAGGAATCGAGGATTCAGACATCCGGATCATGACCACAACCTCCTGGGGCATGTAAGTAGGAAACGGGTCAGACTCATGTCTATTCGCCACTCCAATCCCCGTTCTAATATTCCATGATCATTTTCATTCAGGCGTGGATACTCTGGAGCGAAGGCAGGTCGCTGGAACTCGTGCACATATCCCTACGAGACGCTTATATCCAGCCCCAAGTCGAGAGATGCATCCACGTCGCGTTGCTGTGCGTCCAAAAGTTTCCAGACGACAGGCCCTTCATGTCGTCGGTGGTGTTCATGCTGGCGAATGAAGGGACGACATTGCCACGACCTAAGCAACCGGGATTCTTCCTGGAAAGGAGCCCCGGGGAAAGCTCGGGTGCGACGACAAACGAAGATGGCCGTGACAGGGAAGGTTTTCTAACGGTGACTGTGCTGGAAGCTCGGTAAATACTGCCGGCCCACCTTCTCTTTCGCACCATTCCATCACAATCTACATACGATTTATACATATTTATTCTCTGTAAATACATTATTAAAAAAATGTATTTTCTTATTTTATTTTTAAAAATTAAACTTATAAAATTAGATTTTTTAAGTACTCATTTCAAAATCGAATTTTAAAAATCCGATTTCAAGAACTTATTTTTAGAGTTTCGAAAATTTAACGGAAAAATAACTCATCATGTTCCAACTCTTTTGACAATATTGAACGGAACAATAATGCAGCAGCCCCTTCCTGTGGTTAAGTCTTACTTTGATTCGGTCCAAACTTAAAAAGAATCCGAAATGTTTTTGGGGAGGGGGTGTTCGACGCCTTCTTTACTAGGGAATTGATTTGACATGGGAAAGTAGATGTTACGGGAGTCAAACTAAGATGCAGGTCTCACCCGTCTGTTCTTTGATTTTCCATCATCTCATCAATCATGTAGACGTTCCACTGTTGAACCAAATTCTCGCTAAGAGTTTAAGAAATCCATTCTCAACTTCAACAAGTCGAGAGCATCAAGGAAGTGGCATCGCAATGAGGATGCTTGTCTCCTGCTGCTATCGCTCGTGTTGCTGTCTTCTGTTGTTCCTGTCAATCCTAGCATGTTCATTCGGGTCCGACACCCTGACTCGATCCCTCCTCATGAAAGACGGGGAGACGTTAGTCTCGGCCGACGGCAGTTTCGTGCTGGGATTCTTCTCTAGAGGGAATCCTGCCAGGAAGTACTTGGGGATATGGGACGCTGTTGCTCCAGATACAGTTGTTTGGGTTGCCAATAGGCAGAACCCTGTTAATGATTCCAGCGGAATCCTCTCCTTTGGAAGAGGTGGCAACCTTGTCGTTCTCAATGGGTCGAGGAACGTGATGTGGTCCTCGAATTCTTTTAGGAACTTAACGGATCCAGCTGCTCGCATGTTGAGTACCGGGAATCTTGTTCTTGGAGAGAGAGGCGGTTTGGATTCTGAAGACTATTCCTGGCAGAGTTTCAATTATCCATCTGACACCCTTTTAGCCGGCATGAAGTTGGGGTGGGATCTGAGGACGGGTTTCGAGAGGCATCTGACTTCATGGAGAAGTGTTGATGACCCTGCAGCCGGCGAGTATACATATGGATATAAACTCGACGGTTTGATGCAGGGGGTGCTCATGATGGGTTCCATAAAAAAATTCAGGACCGGTCCCTGGATCGGACTCCAATTCACTGGCATCTCTATCGCTAATCCATTCTTCACTAAGAATCTTATTGTTTACGACCAAACCGATGCTTATTTCGAGTTTGAATCAGTTTCGGAGGCAATTACATCAAAGGACACCGTCAATCAGTCCGGTTCACTGCAACGCCGTATAAGGAAGAAAGGGAGCACTTCATGGGAAGTTATGTACAGCATTCCGAGTGACTTCTGTGATGTATACGGACACTGCGGCCCTAATGGTTTCTGCACACTCGACAAGAACCCAAGATGCCAATGCTTACCCGGTTTCTTGCCAAAGACGTCAGAGGAGTGGCAATTGCTTAATAATACCGGTGGTTGTGTGAGGGAGATTCCCTTGAACTGCTCTTCCAGTGAAGGTTTTAGGAAAGTTTCGCCCGTGAGCCTTCCTGACTTGATAAATTTCTGGTTGGATAAGAACATGAGCCTCGACCAGTGCAACTTCATGTGCAAGAACAATTGCTCTTGTACAGCCTATGCCAATTCTGACATTAGAAATGGAGGAAGTGGTTGCATAATGTGCTTTGGCGATCTTCACGACATCAAAGAGTACCGCGGGGATCAAAAGGATGTGGAGATGTATCTACGCCTATCTGCTCAGTCGTTAGGTATATTCATCCAGCCTCTTGTGGATTCCCATCTTTGTTTAATATCGTGAAATTTCCATAATCCTGACTTTTTGTTCTGGATCGGTGATCTCCACGACAGCAAAGAGGTCCACGGAGATCAAGAGAAGGCTGATGATCGCTTTGTTGGCTTCAGCCGTTGCTGGGGTGTTCGTTCTAGGCCTGTTGGCTTGGACGATAAAGAGGAAACATCGAAGCAAAAGAACAGGTAATCCTGTCGCAGAGCGAAACTGTTATTTGCTCAATGTTTTTTTGAAAGGAAAGATGATTTAGCTAATGAATTATATGAATACTTTTTCAGACTTAAAGATTTGGGAGGCTGAGATAGACTTGCCCTTCTTCGACTTTACTGCAGTTGCTGCTGCTACCGGTAATTTCTCTGAGGGAAATTTGATCGGAGCAGGCGGTTTTGGATATGTCTACAAGGTAGAATGGAGCTGAATATCCGCAGTTACAGCCCACGGATGGATTGGATATCATCTAAGATACAAATTGTTGCAGGGATACCTCCAAGCCGACAAGGAAGTAGCGGTGAAAAGGCTTTCGAAGGACTCGGGACAAGGCCTAGAAGAGTTCATGAATGAACTCGTCTTGATCGCAAAGCTTCAACACAAGAACCTTGTCGGACTTCTTGGCAGTTGCATCGAGAGAGAGGAAAGGATATTGATTTACGAGTACATGCCAAACAAATCCTTAGACTACTTTATCTTCGGTATAGAATTTACCTATCTTAGTTGTTTGGAGTTAATTATCTTGGTAAAGAGAATGAAAAGAGCAGCACTGGTCACGAGCACCGGGTATTCTGTTAAATTGCGCAGATCGTGACAGAAGTTGCTCGTTGCCATGGGAAAAGCGCTTCGGCATAGTTTCCGGGATTGCCCGAGGACTTCTTTATCTTCATCACGACTCTAAGTTTCAAGTCATCCACAGAGACCTCAAAGCAAGCAACATATTGTTGGATGGAAACATGAATCCTAAGATCTCAGATTTCGGTCTGGCAAGAATTTTCAGTGGAAACAATGAGGCGGTGAGAACTAGGAGGATAATCGGCACCTAGTAAGTCGTCCTCGTATCCCAAGCTGTTATCGTTGTGGATTATAAGATGATGAAGTATGCTTACATCATTGTTTTTTTGAAGTACAGTGGCTATATGTCCCCTGAGTATGCTTTTGATGGGAAATTCTCGGCGAAATCCGATGTGTTTAGCTTCGGCGTGCTTTTGTTAGAGATAATGTGCGGCTTAAGGAATCGTGGATTCTCCCATCCGGATCACCACCATAACCTTCTGGGACATGTAAGTTGGTAGCGACGCTCATCGACTCCATCCATTTCGCTTCTCCTTCTGCCATTTTATATTACCAAGAGAATCGCAGCTCAATTATCAATATGTTTCAGGCGTGGATACTCTGGAGCGAAGGCAGGTCACTGGAACTCGTGCACATATCCCTACGAGACACTTATATCCCGCCCCAAGTGGAGAGATGCATCCACGTTGCATTGTTGTGCGTCCAAAAGTTTCCAGACGACAGGCCCTTCATGTCGTCGGTGGTGTTCATGCTGGCAAATGAAGGGACGACATTGCCACGACCTAAGCAACCGGGTTTCTTCCTGGAAAGAAGTCCTGGAAGCACAGATGTGACAACGACTCGTGAAAGGAGGGATGCGGAGGGCTTTCTTACGACGACCATGCCCGAAGCTCGATAAAAAGATACCGCTACTAAGGTCCAGGGACACTTTGCAGCTATAACATGATCAGTTTATAGGGATGATAATAGCATAAAAGGTGGTTTCGGGGTCTAAGCATTCAACAGAGATGTTGAACTTCTGTCTGCAGCTTATCAACTGTGTGAGATCTCGGATCCCATTTTGCAGAAACAGCTCTTTGGGCATGGAAATACTCTGTTACCCACGAAGGTCGGCTGTCTTCAACGTAAGATTCTCGACTAAATCAGATGTTGCGAAAGATTTTTACCGTAGACTAATTTAGAAAATTATGTTTTCCTTAAATCGACTTAACTTTTACATTAGTCAATTGTGTTATACTCAAATCATAATCGACATCCCAAAATTATCTGGTGCAAACAAGTGCGACAAAAGGAATTGAGTATTCTGCCATCTGGATCAACTTCACAATCTTCCGGGGCACATAAGTAGGAACTGATGATGCTCATCATTTCCCATAGATAAATGAAGTCATGTTACGAATTCGATTTCATTCAGGCATAGCTACTCTGGAGTGAAGGCAAGTCATTCGAGAGATGCATCCACATTGTTCTGCTTTGCATCCAGAATTTTCTGATGACAGGCCGTTCTTGTCGGCTGTCCTGCTCATGTTGGCGAATGAAAGGACAATGTTGTCAGAGCCCAAGCAACCAGGTTTCTTCTTGGAAAGAAGTCCCAGAGAAAGCTTGGATTTGATAACAACCCGTGAAAGAAGTGAAAGAGGAGGTTTCCTTACAACGACCACACTGGAAGCCCGGTAAAAACTGATGTCTATTCGCCACTCCGATCGCCGTTTTAATATTCCATGATCATTTTCATTCAGGCGTGGATACTCTGGAGCGAAGGCAGGTCGCTGGAAGTCGTGCATATATCCCTACGAGACTCTTATATCCAGCCCCAAGTCGAGAGATGCATCCACGTCGCGTTGCTGTGCGTCCAAAAGTTTCCAGACGACAGGCCCTTCATGTCGTCGGTGGTGTTCATGCTGGCGAATGAAGGGACGACATTGCCACGACCTAAGCAACCGGGATTCTTCCTGGAAAGGAGCCCCGGGGAAAGCTCGGGTGCGACGACAAACGAAGAAGGCCGTGACAAACGATTTTGCCTTATACATATTTATTCTCTGTAAATACATTATTAAAAAAATGTATTTTCTTTTTACACTTATAGCATGACTTCCCGTAATGTAATATATAGACATCGTTATCCCATTCTCAAAATTTTATCGTTTAACTCAAAATTTTAAAATATGTTTGATTTATATTATATAACTCAGATTTAAGACTGTCCGCGGCCGTCTGACGCTCTTCGAAGTGTGGGAAAGACTAACTGTGGTGGCCGGTATCGTAAACAGAACGTCATAAGCAACAATCGGCTTCATCCATTAAGGCCTTGTTTATTAATAGGAAACATGGTCGATTTTCTATTAAACAGAAAACGATAATTGGAATTTCAAAAACCGTTTTCGTCTCAAAATTTTAAAAACAGTTTTTTATTTTTTGGCAACAAATTTTATAGAAAACGAAAGACAAAATATCGATATTTGACTGGCCAACTTTAGGTGTTAGGCATATTGTTTAAAAAATGTTTGAATTTGGCCTTATTTCGATTTTACTTTTTGATTTGGTCTTATTTCCAACGGACGTTACGACTAACTGCTGTGTCTCTAACGTCATCTTTTCTCTTTCTTACGTGGTTTGACGTCTCTTCAACGTGTCTTTTTTTTCCTTTGTCTTTCGTACGTTGCGATCTACTCCGTTCACCCCAGCCAACGTTGTCTCCTCCATTCTTACCTCTTAGTCAGATTTCTGACTTTGGGCTGATAAGTCCATCCCAGTCAACTCCCCTCCATTACCCCACCCAAACTACAGCCTCCGCCGGCTTCGGGTCCCTCAAGCACTTCCTCCATCGGAGCTCCAAGTCTGTCGGTGCCACCCTCTCCTCCTCTTCCGATTCTTCCTCATCCTCAACCATGATAGGGAAACCATGAAAGGAGTGATAGGGAAGGTTTTCTTACCATGACTATGCCCAAAGCACGGTAAAAAACTGCCGCTACTAAAGCCCGGCAATAAAGACTTATTTTATTTTTAAAATCGAATTTTAAAAATCCAATTACAAGAATTTATTTTTAGAGTTTGGAAAATATAATGGAAAAATAACTCATCATGTTCCAACTCTTTTCACAATATTGAACGCAACAATAATGCAGCAACCCCTTCATGTGGTTAAGTCTTACTTTGATTCGGTCCAAACTTCAAAAGGATCCAAAATGTTTTTGGGGTGGGGGTGTTCGACGCGTTCTTTTTCTAGGGAATTGATTTGACATGGGAGTCAAACTAAGATGCAGGTGTCACTCGTCTGTTCTTTGATTTTCCATCATCTCATCAATCATGTAGACGTTCCACTGTTGAACCAAATTCTCGCGAAGAGTTTAAGAAATCCATCCTCAACTTCAACAAGTCGAGAGCATCAAGGAAGTGGCGTCGGAATGAGGATGCTTGTCTCCTGCTGCTATCGCTCGTGTTGCTGTCTTCTGTTGTTCCTGTCAATCCTAGCATGTTCATTCGGGTCCGACACCCTGACTCGATCCCTCCTCATGAAAGACGGGGAGACGTTAGTCTCGGCCGACGGCAGTTTCGTGCTGGGATTCTTCTCTAGAGGGAATCCTGCGAGGAAGTACTTGGGGATATGGGACGCTGTTGCTTCAGATACAGTTGTTTGGGTTGCCAATAGGCAGAACCCTGTTAATGACTCCAGCGGAATCCTCTCCTTTGGAAGAGGTGGCAACCTTGTCGTTCTCAATGGGTCGAGGAACGTGATGTGGTCCTCGAATTCTTTTAGGAACTTAACGGATCCAGCTGCTCGCATGTTGAGTACCGGGAATCTTGTTCTTGGAGAGAGAGGCGGTTTGGATTCTGAAGACTATTCCTGGCAGAGTTTTGATTATCCATCTGACACCCTTTTAGCCGGCATGAAGTTGGGGTGGGATCTGAGGACGGGTTTCGAGAGGCATCTGACTTCATGGAGAAGTGTTGATGACCCTGCAGCCGGCGAGTATACATATGGATATAAACTCGATGGTTTGATGCAGGGGGTGCTCATGATGGGTTCCATAAAAAGATTCAGGACCGGTCCCTGGATCGGACTCCAATTCACTGGCATCTCTATCGCTAATCCATTCTTCTCTAAGAATCTTTATGTTTACAACCAAACAGATGCTTATTTTGAGTTTGAATTAGTTACGGAGGCAATTACATCAAAGGTCACCGTCAATCAGTCCGGTTCACTGCAACGCCTTACAAGGAAGAAAGGGAGCACTTCTTGGGAAGTTATGTACAGCATTCCGAATGACATCTGTGATGTATACGGGCACTGCGGCCCTAATGGTTTCTGCACACTCGACAAGAACCCAAGATGCCAATGCTTACCCGGTTTCTTGCCAAAGACGTCCGAGGAGTGGCAATTGCTTAATAATACCGGTGGTTGTGTGAGGGAGATTCCCTTGAACTGCTCTTCCAGTGAAGGTTTTAGGAAAGTTTCGCCCGTGAGCCTTCCTGACTTGATAAATTTCTGGTTGGATAAGAACATGAGCCTCGACCAGTGCAACTTCATGTGCAAGAACAATTGCTCTTGTACAGCCTATGCCAATTCTGACATTAGAAATGGAGGAAGTGGTTGCATAATGTGGTTCGGCGATCTTCACGACATCAAAGAGTACCGCGGGGATCAAAAGGATGTGGAGATGTATCTACGCCTATCTGCTCAGTCGTTAGGTATATTCATCCAGCCTCTTGTGGATTCCATCTTTGTTTAATATCGTGAAGTTTCCAAAATCCTGACTTTTCGTCCTGGATCGGTGATCTCCACGACAGCGAAGAGGTCAACGGAGATCAAGAGAAGGCTGATGATCGCTTTGTTGGCTTCAGCCGTTGCTGGGGTGTTCGTTCTAGGCCTGTTGGCTTGGACGATAAAGAGGAAACATCGAAGCAAAAGAACAGGTAATCCTGTCGCAGAGCGAAACTGTTATTTGCTAAATGTTTTTTTGAAAGGAAAGATGATTTAGCTAATGAATTATATGAATACTTTTTCAGACTTAAAGATTTGGGAGGCTGAGATAGACTTGCCCTTCTTCGACTTTACTGCAGTTGCTGCTGCTACCGGTAATTTCTCTGAGGGAAATTTGATCGGAGCAGGCGGTTTTGGATATGTCTACAAGGTAGAATGGAGCTGAATATCCGCAGTTACAGCCCACGGATGGATTGGATATCATCTAAGATACAAATTGTTGCAGGGATACCTCCAAGCCGACAAGGAAGTAGCGGTGAAAAGGCTTTCGAAGGACTCGGGACAAGGCCTAGAAGAGTTCATGAATGAACTCGTCTTGATCGCAAAGCTTCAACACAAGAACCTTGTCGGACTTCTTGGCAGTTGCATCGAGAGAGAGGAAAGGATATTGATATATGAGTACATGCCAAACAAATCCTTAGACTACTTTATCTTCGGTATAGAATTTACCTATCTTAGTTGTTTGGAGTTAATTATCTTGGTAAAGAGAATGAAAGGAGCAGGACTAGTCACAAGCACCGGGTATTCTGTTAAATTGCGCAGATCGTGACAGAAGTTGCTCCTTGCCATGGGAAAAGCGCTTCGGCATAGTTTCCGGGATTGCCCGAGGACTTCTTTATCTTCATCACGACTCTAAGTTTCAAGTCATCCACAGAGACCTCAAAGCAAGCAACATATTGTTGGATGGAGACATGAATCCTAAGATCTCAGATTTCGGCCTGGCAAGAATTTTCAGCGGAAACAATGAGGCGGTGAGAACTAGGAGGATAATCGGCACCTAGTAAGTCGTCCTCGTATCCCAAGCTGTTATTGTTGTGGATTATAAGATGATGAAGTATGCTTACATCAATGTTTTTTTGAAGTACAGCGGCTATATGTCCCCAGAGTATGCTTTTGATGGGAAATTCTCGGCGAAATCCGATGTGTTTAGCTTCGGCGTGCTTTTGTTAGAGATAGTGTGCGGCTTAAGGAATCGTGGATTCTCCCATCCGGATCACCACCATAACCTTCTGGGACATGTAAGTTGGTAGCGATGCTCATCGACTCCATCCATTTCACTTCTCCTTCTGCCATTTTATATTACCAAGAGAATCGCAGCTCCATTATCGATCAATATTTTTCAGGCGTGGATACTCTGGAGCGCAGGCAGGTCGCTTGAACTCGTGCACATATCCCTACGAGACTCTTATATCCAGCCCCAAGTGGAGAGATGCATCCACGTTGCGTTGCTGTGCGTCCAAAAGTTCCAGACGACAGGCCCTTCATGTCGTCGGTGGTGTTCATGCTGGCGAATGAAGGGACGACATTGCCACGACCTAAGAAACCGGGTTTCTTCCTGGAAAGAAGTCCTGGAAGCACAGATGTGACAACGACTCGTGAAAGGAGGGATGCGGAGGGTTTTCTTACAATGACCATGCCCGGAGCTCGATAAAAAGATACCGCTACTAAAGTCCGGGGACACTTTGCTGCCATGACATGATTAGTTTATAGGGATGATAATAGCATAAAAGGTGGTGTCGGGGTCTAAGCATTCAACAGAGATGTTGAACTTCTGTCTGCAGCTTATCAACTGTGTGAGATCTCGGATCCCATTTTGCAGAAACAGCTCTTTGGGCATGGAAATACTCTGTTACCCACGAAGGTCGGCTGTCTTCAACGTAAAGATTGTCGACTAAATCAGATGTTGCTAAAGATTTTTACCGTAGACTAATTTGGAAAACTTTTATATTAGTCAATTGTATTTTACTCAAATCATAGTCGACGTCCCAAAATTATCTAGTGTAAACAAGTGCGACAAAAGGAATTGAGTATTCTGCCATGTGGATCAACTTGTAGGTGTTCCTGGTGTAGGAACCAAACCTCTTCACAGTAGAAACTCTCTCTACTTTTATTAAACAAACTCAAAGTGAAAAGTTACATCTGACGACAAGCCCTATTTATAGGGTCAAAAATAATCTAAAGAAATCAAATAAAATCTCAACAAAATCTTAAATAAAAGATACTGTATCTCCTATAAAATCTTTAAAATATTTTCTAAGATTTTTCTAAGATATTTCCTAAGATTTTCATATCATGTTTGATCCAATCACCAACAAACTCCTCCTTGGATCAAGAGCTGATAGACACGCCAATTTTCTGTCGAAGCCACTCAAACCTGCTCTGGTGAAATGACTTCGTGAAAATATCGGCTAGCTGATCTTCTGTAGGACAATAAATCAGCTCTACTTCTCCCATCTGCTGCACTTCTCTAAGATAATAATACTTCACATTAAAGTGTTTTGTTTTACTATGGAAAACTGGATTTTTTTGAAATCGCCAGTGCAGCTTGGTTATCAACAGAGACTTTCGTCTCCTTCTCCATTCTGTAACCCATATCATCCAGAAGCTTCCTCAACCAAATAGCTTGATTTACACCACCTATTGCTGCAACAAACTCAGCTTCTGCAGTCGATTGAGCTACAATTTCTTGTTTCTTTGAGCACCATGAGAAACAAGCCGATCCCAAGGAGAAACAATACCTAGAAGTACTCTTCATGTCATCTACAGAACCAGCCCAATCACTATCAGAAAAACCATAAAGCTCAAATTTCTGACACCTTCTGTACTTCACACCATGGGAACTCGTTCCTTTGAGATACCTGAGCACCCTTTTCGCAGCTGTCATGTGTACTTCTGTAGCACAATGTAGAAACCTTGAAAGCACACTTACAGAAAATAAAATATCTGGTCGAGTTGCTGTCAAGTACATTAGGCAACCAATTAAGCTTCTGTATAATGCATTGTCTGCAGGAGCAGAACCATTGTTTCTGCTCAGTTTCTCCTTCTGATTCATGGGAGTTGTTACACTTTTGCACTCCTCCATCCGAAATCTTTTCAAAATTTCTCCAACATACTTCTTTTGACACAGGAAGATCTCACCTGGACTTTGATTTACCTCCATGCCAAGGAAGAATGACATTTCTCCCAAGTCTGTCATTTCAAACATCCGCATCAGATTCTGCTTTAGCTTCTGTATGAGTTTATGATCATTTCCAGTAACAAGAAGATCATCCACGTATAAGGAAATAATAATCACACTCATATCAACCTTCCTGACATACAGAGTGTGCTCACTGCGGCTTCTTTCAAATCCTAACTCAACCAAATAATTATCAATCTTACTGTACCAAGCCCTTGGAGCTTGCTTCAACCCATACAAAGCCTTCTTCAATCTGTACACCTTTTGTTCAGGTTCTGCAACCCAGAAACCTTCTGGTTGCTCTACATAAATCTCCTCCTGCAGAATCCCATTAAGAAATGCGGATTTAACATCAAGTTGAAATACCTTCCATTCTTTTTCTGCAGCAATTGCAAGTATCAACCTGATTGTGTCAAGTCTTGCCACAGGAGCAAAGGTCTCTGAATAATCTACCCCCCATACTTGAGAGTAGCCCTTCACAACAAGCCTAGCTTTATGCTTGTTCACGGAACCATCTGGGTTAAGCTTCGTTCTGTAGACCCACTTAACTCCTATAACCTTTCGATCGGTAGGTCTATCCACAAGCTCCCATGTCTGATTCTTCTCAATCATAGCTAGCTCCTCCTGCATTGCAACTAGCCATCTTCTATCTTCCTTTGCATCCTCAAATCCAGCAGGTTCTAATACTGCTACATTGCATCGTTCATAGATTTCAGTCAATGATCTCGTACCTCTTACAGGTGGATCATCAATTTGTTGTTCAGAACTGAGTTGCTGCTCGACATTCTGTCCCTCAGCATTCTGCTCCTCAACGTTTTGTTCCTCCAAAATAGGCTTATGTGACACATGCCATGTATGCTCAGAGTTTGATTCTCTGTCCGACCAGATCCATCTTTCTTCTTCAAAGAACTTGACATCTCTGCTCACAATTATCTTCTCATTCTGTGGCTGATAAACTTTATATGCCTTCGATTTCATGCTATATCCAACAAAAATACCAGCTTCTGCCTTCTGGTCTAACTTGTCCCTTTTCACAGAAGGAACATGTGTATAACACACACAACCAAATACCTTCAGGTTCTTCATAGTAGGCTTGACTCCATACCAAGCCTCATGAGGTGTCTTCATATTTACCGACTTTGTAGGTAGTTTGTTCAACAGAAATACTGCAGTATTTGCAGCTTCTGCCCAAAACTTCTTCGGCATCTCCTTCTCCTGCATCAAGCATCTTGCCATCTCCATGATGCTTCTGTTCTTCCGTTCACTCACCCCATTTTGTTGTGGTGAATATGGTGCAGTAAACTGATGCTGCACTCCGAAATCTTCACAGATGGACCTGAAACTGGCAGAAGTATACTCTGTCCCATTGTCAGACCTCACAATCTGTATACTCCTCCCACTCTCATTTTCCACAAGATTTTTAAACTTCCCAAAAGTCTCTGCAACTTCAGACTTAGCCTTCAAGAAGTAAATCCAACACATTCTGGAGAAGTCATCAATAAAAATGATGAAATACCTGCTTCCATTTATGGAAGCCTCCGACATCGGTCCACAAACATCTGTGTGTATAAGCTGTAGCTTTTTACTAGCTCTCCAGTCCGTACTTTTGAAAGGAAGCCTCGCCTGCTTTCCCAGCACACACGTTTTACAGTTAGATGCATCCTTCTGCTGTAGAATTGTAAGTCCAACTGCCATATCATTCTTCAGCAGAAACTCTATGCCCTTGCTATGGAAATGCCCCAGCCTTTTGTGCCAAAGTTCTGCTTCATCAATCTGAGCCACTAAAGCTTTTTGACTCTGTGATGCTGGATCGAAAGAGAAACACTTTTCCTTCATTTGAATCTTAAGTATCTCTTTTCCAGATGAATCTGCTATCATACAGAACCCGTCTTCGAACATCACCTTGTACCCCTTTTGCACGAGTTGACCTACACTTAACAAGTTCTGGTCAATCTTAGGTACATACAAAACATCACCGATTAGCCTTGCACCTTCTGGACCATCAATGACTACATCTCCTTTCCCTTCAACGTCAATGTAATCACCATTCCCGATCCTTACTCGAGCATAGAAGCTTCGATCTAGACTTGCAAATGCCTTCTTATCATATGTCATGTGGTGGGTACATCCGCTATCCACCAGCCAGCTTCTATGAGTCAATCCGGTAGCAAAACAAGATGCTGTAAACATCAATTCTACCTCATGATTTGCAGCAGCTTCTGTAGCACTTTGCTGAGAATCTTTTTCCTGACAAAACCTTGCAATATGCCCTAATTTCTGACAATTATTACACTTCACGTCTGGCCTCCTCCAACACTTGTAATGTGGGTGACTTTTGCCTCCACAGTGTTTGCACGGATCTAGTTTCTTCTTCTGATCAGCAGTAGGCCGCCTCTGTTCACCAGAACCTCTACTTCTGCCTGAACCTTCTGCAGTCCCCTTCTGCTGACTCCACGGCTTCTTCCCTTTTCCAGAATTTGTTGTCTTCGACCTTGCTGGTAAGGCTTCCTCAGTAGGAACTTGACCTTCCCTTCTCATCAGCCTTCTCTGTTCCTGAGCCTGCAACGCACTCAGCAACTCCGCCAGCTTTATGTCGGATAGATCTCTTGTATTCTCCAATGAAGCAATCGTAGCTTCAAAACGTTCTGGCAGCGACACCAAAACCTTCTGTACGATACGGTCGTCTTTCAAATCAGTGCCCAGAACTCTGATTCTGTCAGCCAGATTGATCAATCTGTCAGAGAAATCCTTCACAGCCTCATCTTCCTTCATCTGTTGCCTCTCAAATTCTCTCATCAAGTTCAAAACCTTCATGCCTCTTATCTTCTCGTCACCTTCATACTCCTCCTTCAAGAAATTCCAAATATCCTTCGCAGTCTGGAACTTCATGATCCTCGTGAATATTGTAGGCGACACTGCAGCATAGAGACATGACTTCGCCCTTGCCTTCTTCGTGACTCTTTCCTTGTGATACCGAATTTGGTTGATAGTAGGGTTGTCGGGGAGTGCATCCACGGTGTAGTCACCTTCCACTGCTTCCCACAAATCGCTACCCTCCATGAAAGCGTTCATCTTCACCGCCCAAGCTTGATAGTTCTCCCCATCAAACATAGGTGGCGTCGTAGAAGAGAAACTGCTTGCACTTGCCTCCATCTCCTTCTTTTGGATGAAAAAGAAAACTCCCAAATTCTTCACAAGACTTCCACAGCTCTCGAAAGATCACAAATGCTCTGATACCAATTGTAGGTGTTCCTGGTGTAGGAACCAAACCTCTTCACAGTAGAAACTCTCTCTACTTTTATTAAACAAACTCAAAGTGAAAAGTTACATCTGACGACAAGCCCTATTTATAGGGTCAAAAATAATCTAAAGAAATCAAATAAAATCTCAACAAAATCTTAAATAAAAGATACTGTATCTCCTATAAAATCTTTAAAATATTTTCTAAGATTTTTCTAAGATATTTCCTAAGATTTTCATATCAGGTTTGATCCAATCACCAACACAACTACACAATCTTCCTGGGCACGGCTCATCAATTCCCACAGATAAATGCAGTCATGTTACGAATTCGATTTCATTCAGGCGTAGCTACTCTGGAGTGAAGGCAAGTCATTCGAGAGATGCATCCACATTGCTCTGCTTTGCATCCAGAAGTTTCTGATGACAGGCCGTTCTTGTCGTCTGTCCTGCTCATGTTGGCGAATGAAAGGACTTGTCAGAGCCCAAGCAACCAGGTTTCTTCTTGGAAAGAAGTCCCAGAGAAAGCTTGGATGTGATAACAACCCGTGAAAGACATGAAAGAGGAGGTTTCCTGACAACGAGCACACTGGAAGCCCGGTAAAAACTACCATGCCGTCTCTTTTGCACATTCGGATGTCTTATTGGCTCCTAACAGGAGTTTGAGCTCACAAGTACTAGGAGGTGCCAGACAGAGGAACGAAAATATCAGATGTAGATAATCCGTGTTTGCTAGGACAGCAAGGTGTTACACTAAGAGGGGGGGTGAATTAGTGTTAATCTCTAATTTCGGATTTTAACGCTTTTTCGTTTTACCCCGCAGCGGAAGAAAGCTTCTGTTAAACAGAACCGTAGATAGGTTTCTGTACAACAGAACGTTCAAGTGTGTTCGCAATTTGTTTGATTGGACACAAGTATTTTTATAGTGGTTCAGCAAATTGCTTACATCCACTCTTCACCCAGATATTTGGATGGTTTCCACTCAAATGTTTCTCAGTACAAATTACACAAGTGATAGCAACTAAAAGCAGACCCGTAGGTTCTGTACAATAGAGGCTTGAGTGGCAGAGCACAGACCAGAAGGTTCTGTACCGTAGAGGTTTGTTACGAAGCACAAACACTGAGGTTCTGTACTATAGTAACTTAGGCTCAATACAGACCAGAAGGTTCTGTATCGTAGTAAGTTCGGCACAACACAGATCAGAGGGTTCTGTGTCGAAGAAACTTAGGCACAACACAGAACAGAGGGTTCTGTGTCGAAGAGACTTAGGCACAACACAGACCAGAAGGTTCTGTGTCGAAGAAGGTTTGGCACAACACAGACCAGAAGGTTCTGTGTCGAAGAGACTTAGGCACAACACAGACCAGAAGGTTCTGTGTCGAAAAGACTTAGGCACAACACAGACCGAAGGTTCTGTGTCGAAGAAGGTAAGGCACAATACTGACCAGAAGGTTCTGTGTCAGACGTGTTAACCTTCTATGGCACAGATCAAGAGATTCTGTACTGTAAGCGTCAACCTTCTATAGAACAGATCCAAGGATTCTGTATCACAGAAGGTATAGCACAGACCGTAAGGTTCTGTACCAAGAATGTGTCAATCTTTAACAAACCAAAATGGTTTGTATTAGAAATGACTTGAGTTATGTACAGACCGTAAGGTTCTGCACTAGAGTAGATTCAGACCTGAAGGTTCTGTTCTACAGGAGGTTATACAGATCCGAAGATTCTGCACAACAGGAGGTTGCACGCGTTAACGTGACTAACAAGGTAGCAAATGCGCAATCCCTCAAGGATAACGACTTCGTGGCGTACCCCACGCGAGCACGTAGCGGACCCTATGCAAGCGAACAACGACCCCTGTTCAAGGATGGATTTTCCCTCCGGCGGCTCCACACGACCTGCACGATCTCCTCGAGATAGCGACTATGTGGCGTACCCCACACAAGCACGTAGCATACCCTACGGAAGCACGCAGCAGACCCTGCGCAAGCACGTGGCAAACACCACGCAAGCAGACGGCAGCCTCCATCCTAGGTTCCTGCACACAGAGCTCTACACAACAGAAGCTGATTAGTCCCTCACCTTCTGTGCTCCCGAGGTTCAGCCCTTCTCTCCGGCCCACTGCACGTTGCCCACGTACACACGCTTCCAACAACGTATCCTACAGCTTCCAATCGAGTCCCTCGAGCCCCCGAGTCACTCTCCCAGAAGGTTTCACCAACGATGCAGCCGTCCGTCGCTAGTGCTCCTCGTGTGACTAACTCGAACGAATGAAAGAACTAAAGCTCAAGCACACGCTCTCTCTGGACAGAATGGGATGGATGTTTTTGTTGAAGTATTTTAGTGTGAGAGAGGGCATGGCTATTTATACACAAAATTTCAAGAAGAAAATACAAAGGGAAAATATAAAACGTAATCTGCAAAATGTGAAATAAAGAATTAGTTTACAAAATGATTTATATACAGAAATAATATATACGTGCAAGTATTCTGGTAGAGAATAAATCAGAATAGATCATGACATATTTTCCATGAAAGGTATCGCAGAAGGTTCTGCTTGATAACCTTCTACAGATGGAAACAATCGAAGATTTGTTTCCAAATGACTTGAAGTCAAATCCATCCTGATAAAAACACACGTGAGAGTGTATCTGGATAGGTGGTGATGATAGGTATCCAAATAACGGTCATATAGAGGTCGTAAGAGCTTACAAAAGTCTGTAGAACAACTAGTAGAACCTTTCCATAAATAGAGATCTTATTTTCTTCTATAAAAAATATTATCTCCAATATGATTATTTGAAAATCAAATATGGTAATCTGAATAGACGAATATCTTAATTATATTTCGTAATTAAATAATTGATAACTAATCATTTAATTACAAGAATAATTCTTACATAAAGCCCTTAACATAAGAAGCTTCTGTAGAATAGAATGTTCGACCTTCTGTAGTATAGAGGGTCCGGTTCATCATCAAAACCGTCTCAACACAAGGCATGTTATCGAGGTCGAGAAAGAACGTAATCCGCATATCAGATGCTATTCTTACCTCAAAATTGCCAGAAGGTCGAAGATAATGATTGACCTGGGACGGAGAGCTTCTTCACGTGTTTCAATTTGTCGTTGAGATTAATATAGGAACTTCTCTTGGCTGCTACATCCTGTTCTGTGAAGGTAGGCCATCATGGACTTCTCGTGCAGTTCTTAAATCAGACAGATATACTAGGGAAATCAGTTTTCGCGTGTCAGGAAATCTCTTCTTTAATCCATGAAAGGGTAACAAACTGCTGGGTTGACCGAAGGAGTTCCATTAACAGGAACGTTCCTGTTAATGGTTCGAACATAATCCTTGAGTTTGACGGTGGAGGAAACCTTGTCATTCTCGACCGCTCGGGGAGCGTGGTTTGGTCCTCAAATTCGTCCGGAAGATTGAGTGATCCCGTCGCACGGATTTTGGATACCGGAAATCTCGTCCTCGGGGAGAGCAGCAGCATTGACACTGGCGTCTATTCATGGCAGAGCTTTGATTATCCTTCTGACACCCTCTTGGCCGGCATGACGTTGGGTTGGGATCTACGAAGGGGTTTTGAGAGGCATCTGACTTCGTGGAAAAGTGCCGACGACCCTGCACCTGGCGAGTACGCTTGTATGTACAAAGTCGATGGTTTGCTGCAAGGGAAGATTGTCAAGGGCTCGGTAGTAAAGTTTAGAACCGGCCAGTGGAATGGAATCCAGTTCAGTGGCATCTCTACCAACATCAGCTTCTTTAGACCTTTTATCGTTAACAATGAAACCGATGCTTATTTCGAGTTTGGATCACTTCAAGACGAAGTTCTTTCGAAGGTGACCATGAATGCATCCGGTTTAATGCAGCGCAGCGCCTCTTAAGGAAGAAAGGAAGCACTTCTTGGGATGTCATGTATTCAGTCCCGTGGGATTTCTGCGACTTCTACGGGCAATGCAGTGTGAATGGTCTTTGCACTTCTAATAAAGATTCCAGATGCGAATGCCTGCCTGGTTTTTTGCCGAAGTCTGCAGAAGATTGGCTGATACTGAATTATACTGGGGGATGCGAGAGGGAAATCCCGTTAAATTGCTCTAATGAAGGTTTCCGGAAAGTTTCGTCAGTAAAGCTTCCAGACATGATAAATTTCCGGTTGGATAAGAACATGAGCCTCCACGAATGCAAAGCCATGTGTTGGAACAATTGCTCTTGCACTGCCTATGCCAATTCAGATGTGAGGAATGGGGGAAGCGGCTGCTTGATGTGGTTCGGCGATCTTCTTGACATTACTGAGGCTCGTGGAGCATATTCAAGTCAAGAGATGTATGTACGACTATCTGCTCTTTCGCTCGGTCAGTTTCGATCTTCTCTTAACTCTGTCGAAACATCAGATTACTCTTTTTAGGAACATAGAAGCACACGCCGCTGCTGTTGTTCTTACTTCCCTTTATTTCGATGTCAGATCATAATTCCAACCGAAAGAGGAGATTGGTGTTTGCTTCAGCGATCTCCGCTGCCACTGCAGGGATGCTCATTCTAGGCCTCACTGCTTGGATGATGAATTGCAGAGGTTGTAAACGAAAAAGGGGTAAGACTATGCGAGAGCAGAACTATGGTACTGGGAGATGCTCTTTCGAGAGGAAAGATGATTTTTCTGCAGTAGTTAACATAGCAAAAAAACTAATTTTCCGGAAAACGGATTTGGGAGGACGATATCGACCTGCCTTTATTCAACTTTGCTGCTATTTCTGCTGCTACTGGTAATTTCACCGAGGGAAATTTGATTGGAGCAGGTGGTTTTGGATCAGTCTACAAGGTATAGTCATGCTTAATCTTAGTAGTTGCAATCTGTAAGTGGAGGTGTTGGAATTTCCTAAAGAAAGCCGATTTTTCAGGGAAATCTCTTCGCCAACCGGGAAGTAGCCGTGAAAAGGCTTTCGAAGGACTCCGTCCAAGGCCTAGAAGAGTTCATGAATGAGGTTGTCCTGATCGCCAAGCTTCAACATAAGAACCTTGCCGGACTCCTCGGCTGTTGCATCGAGAAAGAGGAAAGAATGTTGATTTACGAGTACATGCCGAACAAATCATTAGACTACTTCATCTTTGGTACTGGCTTCGTTATTTTAATTTGGAGTAGATTCCTTAAAGTAAAGACAACGTATTAACGGCGTAGGTTGTCTGCTAAATGGCTGTAGATCGTGACAGAGGTCGCTCCCTGCCATGGGAAAAGCGGTTCGGCATAGTTTCTGGGATCGCCCGGGGACTTCTTTACCTTCACCATGATTCTAAACTCCAAGTCATCCACAGAGACCTCAAAGCAAGCAACATATTGTTGGACGGAGACATGGACCCTAAGATATCCAACTTCGGCCTGGCAAGAAATTTCAGCGGAAACGATCAAGCAGTGAGAACCAGGAGAATAGTCGGCACCTAGTAAGTTGACTTCACCCCGAACCATTTGGCATAATGTAAGGTTCTGTGGTATGATCACGGCATGTTTTTTGTTCCCTTCCGAAATGCAGCGGCTATATGTCTCCTGAGTATGCTTTCGATGGTAAATTCTCGGCGAAATCCGACGTATTTAGCTTCGGGGTGCTCTTATTGGAGATCGTGAGTGGCGAAAGGAATCGAGGATTCAGGCATCCGGATCACGACGACAACCTCCTGGGGCATGTAAGTAGGAAACGGGTCAGACTCATGTCTATTCGCCACTCCATCCGCCGTTTTAATATTCCATGATCATTTTCATTCAGGCGTGGATACTCTGGAGCGAAGGCAGGTCGCTGGAACTCGTGCACATATCCCTACGAGACTCTTATATCCAGCCCCAAGTCGAGAGATGCATCCACGTCGCGTTGCTGTGCGTCCAAAAGTTTCCAGACGACAGGCCCTTCATGTCGTCGGTGGTGTTCATGCTGGCGAATGAAGGGATGACATTGCCACGACCTAAGCAACCGGGATTTTTCCTGGAAAGGAGCCCCGGGGAAAGCTCGGGTGCGACGACAAACGAAGAAGGCCGTGACAGGGAAGGTTTTCTAACGGTGACTGTGCTGGAAGCTCGGTAAATACTGCCGGCCCACCTTCTCTTTCGCACCATTCCATCACAATCTACATCCGACTTTACCTTATACATATTTATTCTCTGTAAATACATTATTAAAAAAATATATTTTCTTTTTACACTTATAGCCTGACTCCCGTAATGTAATCCCATTCTCAAAATTTTATCATTTAACTTTTCAGATAAAAATTACGAATTTAAATACATAAACACCGTCCACCCCAGACAACGTCGTCTCCTCCTCCCTTTCCCCTTATTAAGATTTCTGACTTCGGGCTGACAAGTCTACCCCAGCCAACTCCCCTCCATTACCCCACCCAAACTACAGCCTCCGCCGGCTCCAGGTCCTTCAAGCCACCGGAGCTTCAAGTCTGCCGGCGCCACCCTATCCTCCTCTTCCGATTCTTCCCCCCATCCTCAACCATGATGGGGAAACCATGAAAGGAGTGATAGGGAAGGTTTCTTACCATGACTATGCCCAAAGCACGGTAAAAACTGCCGCTACTAAAGTCCGGCAATAAAGCCTTATTTTATTTTTAATTATCGGACTTATAAAATTAGATTTTTTAAGCACTCATTTCAAAATTGAATTTTAAAAATCCAATTTCAAGAACTTATTTTTAGAGTTTCGAAAACAAAACGGAAAAATAACTCATCATGTTCCAACTCTTTTGACAATATTGAACAGAACAATAATGCAGCAAACCCTTCCTGTTGTTAAGTCTTACTTTGATTCGGTCCAAACTTAAAAAGAATCCAAAATGTTTGGGGAGGGGGTGTTCGACGCGTTCTTTTACTAGGGAATTGATTTGACATGGGAACGTAGATGTTACGGGAGTCAAACTAAGATGCAGGTCTCACCCGTCTGTTCTTTGATTTTCCTTCATCTCATCAATCATGTAGACGTTCCACTGTTGAACCAAATTCTCGCTAAGAGTTTAAGAAATCCATCCTCAACTTCAACAAGTCGAGAGCATCAAGGAAGTGGCGTCGCAATGATGATGCTTGTCTCCTGCTGCTGTCGCTCGTGTTGCTGTCTTCTGTTGTTCCTGTCAATCCTGGCATGTTCATTCGGGTCCGACACCCTGACTCGATCCCTCCTCATGAAAGACGGGGAGACGTTACTCTCGGCCGACGACAGTTTCGTGCTGGGATTCTTCTCTAGAGGGAATCCTGCCAGGAAGTACTTGGGGATATGGGACGCTGTTGCTCCAGATACAGTTGTTTGGGTTGCCAATAGGCAGAACCCTGTTAATGACTCCAGCGGAATCCTCTCCTTTGGAAGAGGTGGCAACCTTGTCGTTCTCAATGGGTCGAGGAACGTGATGTGGTCCTCGAATTCGTCTAGGAACTTAACGGATCCAGCTGCTCGCATATTGAGTACCGGGAATCTTGTTCTTGGAGAGAGAGGCGGATTGGATTCTGAAGACTATTCCTGGCAGAGTTTCGATTATCCATCTGACACCCTTTTAGCCGGCATGAAGTTGGGGTGGGATCTGAGGACGGGTTTTGAGAGGCATCTGACTTCATGGAGAAGTGTTGATGACCCTGCAGCCGGCGAGTATACATATGGATATAAACTCGACGGTTTGATGCAGGGGGTGCTCATGATGGGTTCCATAAAAAAATTCAGGACCGGTCCCTGGATCGGACTCCAATTCACTGGCATCTCTAATGGTAATCTGTTCATCTCTAAGAATCTTATTGTTTACGACCAAACCGAAGCTTATTTCGAGTTTGAATTAGTTACGGAGTCATTTACATCAAAGGCCACCGTCAATCAGTCCGGTTCACTGCAACGCCTTATAAGGAAGAAAGGGAGCACTTCTTGGGAAGTTATGTACAGCATTCCGAGTGACTTCTGTGATGTATACGGGCAATGCGGCCCTAATGGTTTCTGCACACTCGACAAGAACCCAAGATGTCAATGCTTACCCAGTTTCTTGCCAAAGACGTCAGAGGAGTGGCAATTGCTTAATAATACCGGTGGTTGTGTGAGGGAGATTCCCTTGAACTGCTCTTCCAGTGAAGGTTTTAGGAAAGTTTCGTCCGTGAACCTGCCTGACTTGATAAATTTCTGGTTGGATAAGAACATGAGCCTCGACCAGTGCAACTTCATGTGCAAGAACAATTGCTCTTGTACAGCCTATGCCAATTCTGACATTAGAAATGGAGGAAGTGGTTGCATAATGTGGTTCGGCGATCTTCACGACATCAAAGAGTACCGCGGGGATCAAAAGGATCTGGAGATGTATCTACGCCTATCTGCTCAGTCGTTAGGTATATTCATCTAGCCTCTTGTGGATTCCCATCTTTGCTTAATATCGTGAAATTTCCATAATCCTGACTTCCCTTTCGTCCTGGATTGGTGATCTCCATGACAGCAAAGAGGTCAACGGAGATCAAGAGAAGGCTGATGATCGCTTCGTTGGCTTCAGCCGTTGCTGGGGTGTTCGTTCTAGGCCTGTTGGCTTGGACGATAAAGAGGAAAAATCGAAGCAAAAGAACAGGTAATCCTGTCGCAGAGCGAAATTGTTATTTGCTCAATGTTTTTTTTAAAGGAAAGATGATTTAGCTAATGAATTATATGAATACTTTTTCAGACTTAAAGATTTGGGAGGCTGAGATAGACTTGCCCTTCTTCGACTTTACTGCAGTTGCTGCTGCTACCGGTAATTTTTCTGAGGGAAATTTGATCGGAGCTGGCGGTTTTGGATATGTCTACAAGGTAGAATGGTGCTGAATATCCGCAGTTACAGCCCATGGATGGATTGGATATCATCTAAGATACAAATTGTTGCAGGGATACCTCCAAGCCGACAAGGAAGTAGCTGTGAAGAGGCTTTCGAAGGACTCGGGACAAGGCCTAGAAGAGTTCATGAATGAAGTCGTCTTGATCGCAAAGCTTCAACACAAGAACCTTGTCGGACTTCTTGGCTGTTGCATCGAGAGAGAGGAAAGGATATTGATTTACGAGTACATGCCAAACAAATCCTTAGACTACTTTATCTTCGGTATAGAATTTACCTATCTTAGTTGTTTGGAGTTAATTATCTTGGTAAAGAGAATGAAAAGAGCAGCACTGGTCACGAGCACCGGGTATTCTGTTAAATTGCGCAGATCATGACAGAAGTTGCCCGTTGCCATGGGAAAAGCGGTTCGGCATAGTTTCTGGGATCGCCCGGGGACTTCTTTACCTTCACCACGATTCTAAACTCCAAGTCATCCACAGAGACCTCAAAGCAAGCAACATATTGTTGGATAGGGACATGAATCCTAAGATCTCAGATTTTGGCCTGGCAAGAATTTTCAGCGGAAACAATGAGGCGGTGAGAACTAGGAGGATAATCGGTACCTAGTAAGTCGTCCTCGTATCCCAAGCTTGTGGATTATAAGATGATGAAGTATGCTTACATCATTGTTTTTTTTAAGTACAGCGGCTATATGTCCCCAGAGTATGCCTTTGATGGGAAATTCTCGGCGAAATCCGATGTGTTTAGCTTCGGCGTGCTTTTGTTAGAGATAGTGTGCGGCTTAAGGAATCGTGGATTCTCCCATCCGGATCACCACCATAACCTTCTGGGACATGTAAGTTGGTAGCGACGCTCATCGACTCCATCCATTTCGCTTCTCCTTCTGCCATTTTATATTACCAAGAGAATCGCAGCTCCATTATCAATATGTTTCAGGCGTGGATACTCTGGAGCGAAGGCAGGTCGCTGGAACTCGTGCACATATCCCTACGAGACACTTATATCCCGCCCCAAGTGGAGAGATGCATCCACGTTGCATTGTTGTGCGTCCAAAAGTTTCCAGACGACAGGCCCTTCATGTCGTCGGTGGTGTTCATGCTGGCAAATGAAGGGACGACATTGCCACGACCTAAGCAACCGGGTTTCTTCCTGGAAAGAAGTCCTGGAAGCACAGATGTGACAACGACTCGTGAAAGGAGGGATGCGGAGGGCTTTCTTACGATGACCATGCCCGAAGCTCGATAAAAAGATACCGCTACTAAGGTCCGGGGACTCTTTGCAGCTATAACATGATCAGTTTATAGGGATGATAATAGCATAAAAGGTGGTTTCGGGGTCTAAGCATTCAACAGAGATGTTGAACTTCTGTCTGCAGCTTATCAACTGTGTGAGATCTCGGATCCCATTTTGCATAAACAGCTCTTTGGGCATGGAAATACTCTGTTACCCACGAAGGTCGGCTGTCTTCAACGTAAGATTCTCGACTAAATCAGATGTTGCGAAAGATTTTTTCCGTAGACTAATTTAGAAAATTATATTTTCCTTAAATCGACTTAACTTTTACATTAGTCAATTGTGTTATACTCAAATCATAATCGACGTCCCAAAATTATCTGGTGCAAACAAGTGCGACAAAAGGAATTGAGTATTCTGCCATCTGGATTGTTGGAAACGGTTTTGATGATGAGCCAGACCTCTGTGCCACAGAAGGTCGAACATTCTTGGTTTTGATGATGAGCCGGACCCTCTGTACTACAGAAGGTCGAACATTCTATTCTACAGAAGCTTCTCATAATGAGGATCTTTTTGTAAGAATTATTTTTGTAATTAAATGATTAGTTATCAATTATTTAATTACGAAATACACATTCTCTGATTATGATAATTATCTGATCAGATTACCCTGATTTGATTTTCAAATAATCATATTGGAGATAATATTTCTTGTAGAATGAAATGTATCTTCTATATATGGAAATGTTCTATTATTTGATCTACAAGCTTCTATAAGCATACTTGATCAACATACGAACATTATTTGATTGCAAATCACCACCACCTGTCCAGATACACTCTCACGTGTGTTTTTATCAGGATGGAATTGACTTCAAGTCATTTGGAAACAAATCAACGATTGTTTCCACCTGTAGAAGGTTATCAAGCAGAACCTTCTGCGATACCTTCTGTGGTGCACTATTCATGGAAAATATATCATGATCTTATTCTGATTTATTTTCTGAATGCTTGCACGTGTATATCATTCTGTTTATTATGTAAACTAACTTTTAATTTCTTATTTTGCAGATTACGTATTATATTTTCCTTCTTGCATTTTCTTCTTAGAATTTTGTGTATAAATAGCCACGCCCTCTCTCCCATTGTAACAGTCAGACAATTCATTTTCTCTTCTCCCATTCTGTCCAGAGAGAGCGTGTGCTTGAGCTTGCTTTAGTTCTTTCATTCGTTCGAGTTAGTCACACGAGGAGCACTAGCGACGGACGGCTGCATCGTTGGTGAAACCTTCTGGGAGAGTGACTCGGGGGCTCGAGGGACTCGGTTGGAAGCTGCAGGATACGTTGTTGGAAGCGTTGTGTACGTGGACAACGTGCAGCGGGCCGGAGAGAAGGGCTGAACCTCGGGAGCACAGAAGGTGAGGGACTAACCAGCTTCTGTTGTATAGAGCTCTGTGTGCAGGAACCTAGGACGGAGGCTGCCGTCTGCTTGCGTGGGGTTTGCCGCGTGCTTGCGCAGGGTCTGCTGCGTGCTTGCGTAGGGTATGCTACGTGCTTGTGTGGGGTACGCCACATAGTCGCTATCTCGAGGAGATCGTGCAGGTCGTGTGGAGCCGCCGGAGGGAAAATCCATCCTTGAACAGGGGTTGCTGTTCGCTTGCGTAGGGTCCGCTACGTGCTCGCGTGGGGTACGCCACGAAGTCGTTTTCCTTAAGAGGATTGCGCATTTGGTTACCTTGTTAGTCACGTTAAATCGTGCAACCCGCTGTAGTACAGAACCCTACGGGTCTGTGCATACATTTTCCTTGTCACTTTTACTACAGAACCTCACGGTCTGTTCAGTAGAAGGTCGACTACCCTTGGTACAGAATCTTTTAGATCTGTGCTTCTCAACTAAGTCATTTTCCTATACAGAACCTTCTGTTGTGGATTGACATACTCGGTACAGAACCTTACGGTCTGTGCTATACCTTCTGTGATACAGAATCCTTGGATCTGTTCTATAGAAGGTTGACGTCTCTAGTACAGAATCACTTGATCTGTGCTATAGAAGGTTAACATATTCGACACAGAACCCTCTGTGTTGTGCCTACCTTCTTCGACACAGAACCCTCTGGTCTGTGTTGTGCCTAAGTCTCTTCGACACAGAACCCTCTGGTCTGTGTTGTGCCTAAGTCTCTTCGACACAGAACCCTCTGGTCTGTGTTGTGCCTAAGTCTCTTCGACACAGAACCCTCTGGTCTGTGTTGTGCCTTACCCTCTACGATACAGAACCTTCTGGTCTGTATTGAGCCTAAGTTACTATAGTACAGAACCTTCGGGTTTGTGCTACATAACGAGCCTCTACAGCACAGAACCTTCTGGTCTGTGTTCTGCCACTCAAGCCTCTATTGTACAGAACCCTACGGGTTTGCTTTTGGTTGCTATCACTTGTGTAATTTGTACTGAGATACATTTGAGTGGAAACCATCCAAATATCTGGGTGAAGAGTGGACGTAAGCAATTTACTGAACCACTATAAAAATCCTTGTGTCCATTAAACAAATTTGCGTATACAATCAAACGTTCTGTCTTACAGAAACTTACAGGCTCTGTTTAACAGAAGCTTTTCATTCCGCTGCGGGGTAAAACGAAAAAGGGTTAAAATCCAATTTTGGAGATTAACACTAATTCACCCCCCCTCTTAGTGTAACAATTGGTATCAGAGCGGGTTCAACAGAGGCTTAACAGCTTGTTGTAGATCCTTGAAAAGCTCTTTCCAGCTACACACTTTTCTCCACAGAAGCTCTTAACTCTGTGACTGTTGCTATTCTGTAGAAGCCTACGCTCTATCAGAATCAACCCGCTACTACACAGAAGCTTTAAGCTCTGTGAAAATCTACTTGGTTCTATTCTGTAGAAGCCTACGCTCTATCAGAATCAACCCGCTACTGCACAGAAGCTTTAAGCTCTGTGAAAATCTACTTGGTTCTATTCTGTAGAAGCTTACGCTCTATCAGAATTTAACCTCTGTTCCACAGAAGCGCCTTGTTCTGTGAGAAACGATTTGTTGCTCTACTTTGTAGAAGCATACGGTACATTCTACAGAAGCATAAGATCTGTAAACATCACGGTTGGCATTTTCTGCAGAAGCCTATCGCTCTGCGAATCCAACAACTACAGCTTGACAGCTGATTTCTACCCAACAGAAGCTTGCTTCTTTATTGAGGTTCTATTCGTCAACATTCTGTTCTATAGAAGTTTTATACTTTATACGAATTGAACAAATGGCTGAAAGCTATAATGTGCCTAAACCACATGTTGGGAATCCTCCCATTTTCGATGGTAAGAATTTTGCCTATTGGAAAATTCGAATGAGCGCATTCGTTGATGCTATCGACGAAGACTTATGGTCTTATATAGAAGATGGTCCACCTTCTATACCTGAGAACCAACGATTTGATCGAGAAGGTCATCCTACAAGGGAATACCTTAAGATCAGACGACTCACTAAAACGGCAAAGTATTTGATGTTCAATGCTATGTCAGAAGGTGAATTCGTCAAAGTTTCAACTTGCACTTCGGGCAAGGAAATCTGGGATAAACTTGTCACCATGTATATTGGGACAGACCAGATAAGAGAAACTAAGGTGAATTTTTTAATTCACCAATACGAAAACTTCACTATGAAGGCTGATGAATCTGTAGAACAAATGTTCCAGAGACTCAACCTTCTAGTTGATGCCCTAACTCATTTGGGCAAAAACTATCAAAATTCTGAACTAGTTCGAAAGGTTTTGCGTACTCTACCCAAATCATGGGAAGCCAAGAAAACGGCTATAGAGGAAGCTAAAGACCTCTCTATTCTTCGACTAGATCAGTTGATGAGCTCCTTAATCTCGTATGAGATGGAAAGATCCTCTCAACAAGATATAAAGAGAGCACTTGTTGCTTTCAGAGCATCAGAAGAACCTACAGAAGGTTCGGATGATGAAGCAGAAGCTGATTCGGATGATGAACTCGCAATGATAGCTAAACGACTTTTGCGGTTCGCCTCCAAAAAGCGCTTCAATAAGAGAAGCCAAAAACACATGGATCCAAAGTTGGTCACATGCTTTGAATGCAAAAAGAAAGGACACTACAAAACAGAATGTCCTTTACTTAAAGAAAAGGAGAAACCTTCTCCTAAATACAAGTTCAAGAAAGCAATAGCTTCTTGGGCAGAACTTGATGATTCTGATGATGAGGAAGCACAAGTGTGCCTCACAACTCACACAGAAACTCAAAATGAACTTCATACC
This sequence comes from Melastoma candidum, assembly GCA_023653495.1. NCBI lineage: Eukaryota > Viridiplantae > Streptophyta > Magnoliopsida > Myrtales > Melastomataceae > Melastoma > Melastoma candidum. Next base: position 19,399,026 of record CM042889.1, read on the forward strand.
TGCTTTCAAACAGAAACTGTTGAAAGCGAATGGTATCTGGATAGTGGATGCTCCAGGCACATGACCGGAGACCCATCCAAATTTTCCCGACTGACTCTACAATGTGGAGGGTCGTTTAAATTCGGTGACAATAGCAAAGGCTCTGTCATCGGCAAAGGTACCATTGGAAGTTCTGACTCCATGGTCATCGATGAGGTTCTGTTGGTTACAGAACTCAAACATAATTTGCTGAGCATTAGCCAGCTTTGTGACAAAGGTTATAAAATAACTTTTGATCAAGACAAGTGTTCCGGAATCCTGAACAATGAAGTTCGCTTCATTGGGACTCGTAAGAGGAATATCTATACCTTGACTCAGAATAGCTTCTGTACAACAGAAAGTTGTCTTCTGACAGTCAAAGATGAAAGCCTACTATGGCATAGAAGGTTGGGACACTCCAACTTCAAATTGTTATCCAAGCTTGTGAAAAAGGATTAGGTTAAGGGATTACCCAATATCCGTTTTGAGCATGACAGCTTCTGTGAAGCATGTTCTCTTGGAAAACAAACTAAGTCTTCATTCAAATCTAAGAATGAAGTCTCTACTTCTCAACCTCTTGAACTTCTACATATGGATATATTCGGACCTACTAGAGTTCAGAGTGTCGGCTGTAGAAGGTACTGTCTAGTTGTGGTCGATGACTACTCTAGATACACGTGGGTTAAATTTCTAACTCACAAAAGCGATGCTTTTGAAACTTTCATTAAGCTAGCTAAGAAATTACAGAATGAAACTGGTTCTTCTGTAAAAGCTATAAGAACGGATCATGGTACTGAGTTTGAAAACCATGATTTCGCTACTTTCTGTGACGAACATGGTATCGATCACAATTTTTCCGCACCATATACTCCTCAACAAAATGGAGTAGCAGAACGGAAAAATAGAACTCTAATAGACATGGCTAGAACCATGATATGTGAGAGCTCTGCTCCACAGAACCTATGGGCAGAAGCTGTTAATACAGCCTGCTACATATCAAACAGGGTTCTACTTAGACCCATACTTGAGAAAACTCCCTATCAACTATACAGGGGGAGAAAACCGAACATCTCCTATTTCTACTCTTTTGGAAGTCCTTGTTTTATCTTGAGACCTTCTAAGGACAATTTAGGAAAGTTCGAAGCTAAGACAGATGAGGGCATCTTTCTCGGATACTCTATGTCTAGCAAAGCTTATAGAGTTCTAAACAAAAGAACTTCTACTATAGAGGAGTCTATTAACGTAAAAATTAATGACCTTCCTACTATTATTACAAGAGATGTTATATCTCAAGAACCTACAGAAGATGCTGTAGAACCTCTACCCTCTACGAAAGAGAAGGGTGAACCTTCTGTTCATGAATCAAAAAATGATCTTGAACAAACAAATGATAATTATGAAGAACATTCTTGTAATACCCCAAATTATTATTTCCCGTTTGACTTCGTCCGTTGGATTTAATTTGCAAAGTTAAGATTCAACCGTAGGATGAAAACAAATAAAACATAAGAAGAAATCTTGACATCATTTTATTGATAGCACAGCCGTGAACCATTTACAGGTTTTCCTGCTAACATTGGTTTCTAGCTCTTTTACAACAGGGGATTCGGGAACAAATTTGAACATTGTACCGATTAGACAATACACCAAATAGACACACTTTGAACTTCACAAAGTCCACCCATTGCAACGACGAGCCAGCGCTCCTGCAACAGCCACAATTGGTGCCCCAACATGACGGTTTGGAGCTGTCCGTTGCCCTCCAGAAGCAGCAGCAACAACAGCAGCTCGCCGAAGCCACGCCAGCATCATCATCGGCAGTCATTGGGTCAGCCACCACTGCAACAAGATCAATAGGTGTGCAGCCACAGCAGGTTGGCCAGCATCCAGCATCCAGTGCACAGTCAACACCTCAGGTGGCAATACGAGCTTATTGGTAACCCAAGGACAACCGTTACAACCGACGGCAGTCCAGCAAAAACTGATTGCTTCGACCTCAAAGACGCCTCACAGAGACATCATCAATGACAGTAGACACAAGTCAAACAGGAAATTCAAACAAGGGAAGTTGGCAAAGGGAGGCTTATTAAAAGCATCATGTCATATGCATACCAGGAAGTAATGCTGAATTGCAACAGCAGGATTCTCTCCCACAGCAACCCAAACCAAAAGAAGCCTAGCACTAAAAATTCAGTCCACACTTCCCCAAAGAGCCCAAGATAGCTCAGCCCACAATAGTAGGCCAAACCCACAAGGTAAACCCATCAACCTATGGAGATGGGAGGAGAATACCTTAATTACTGGCCCGGTTGGCAGGAGCTTCTGGCAACTCAAGTGAGAAAGCAACCACATACAGGATACGACTTTGTTGACCGAGTATCTCAAACAACAACTCGTAACGCCAACTTGATGGCAAAAGAAACGTTTTCCCTGCACAGGAAAAAGAAAAGTTTTGTAACCTACATCGGTTACGTACTAAGCTTAATTTATTCCCTCGCTTGATTTTTATCCAAAGAGGCTATAAAAATCACACAGAGACAGCTCTCTCTCTGGAGGGGGACCCACAGATACTCCATCCTCACAGCCTTGACAGTCGAAAGTTCGTTCCTCCCCTGCATCCAACTCCTCCCAAGGTAGGTCTAACATCAACGAGGAAACCTCAGCATCACCAACTCGAAATCTCCCTTTTGATGGCCAAACCAAGCAAACAGAAGCCAACTCTTCCCGGCGCTTCTTCCCCGGCATTTCCAAGCCCCAAGGCGGCTCCCTTTCCAGCTCCCCGAAGTTCAAGGACCAGTGATAGCTCCACCGTTCCCGGCATTCCCGACAGCACCAGCAGCGGCGAGTCCACCTTCGCTGGGCGAGCCCACCTCCCTCCTGCGCTCCCCCGAGTTTCAGGGGCCAAAGACGCCACAACCCCCTGACGGATCCCTACCTCTTCTAGCATCCCTCCAGCAACACTGCGGCGACCCATATCCATCGTCGTCCTCAGCCAGCAACCACGTTCCAGCTCCTCGGTGCTCCGCGGCCAGCGGCCGTAGCCTTCGTCTCCTCTGCTCATCCCCGGCGCTTCCCCCGATGCTTTAAGAACCTGCAACAATCGACCCAGCAGCGGAACCCCAGACATCCCTTTTCAGACCAACATCTCCCCAATCTGAGCACGAAACGCTAGCCCCAAGTCGGCCCTCATCCCAGCTTCTTCGACGCCCACGGAACGGTCCACATCATGGATCAGCAACGGCCTTCCCCCTCGAAGTCCTCAGCACCAGCAGCGTGTTCCCGAGCACCAGCAGCGGCTGCCCACCTCCTCCCTGGCGACCCTCGGCTCAGCGGTAGTGCCCAGGCGTCTCCCAACGACGGCCCCACCTCCCTGCTCGCCTGGCGTCCCCCCGGCGTTCAAACCAGCAGCCCCAAAGTGGCTCCCCAGATCCGGCAATGGCGTGCACTTCCCGGCGCTCCAGGACCAGAGGCGGATCCCCATCTGTGTCTCCCGGCCCCCGCGACAGCCGTGTTCCTCCGTGGAACCCAAGCCCCTAAGGCGGCAGCCCAGTCTCGTCGGCTCCACCCGTGGCGGATTCGACCTCCCTCGGCGCCCTAGGTCTCAGTGACGACAGACCCACTTTCTCCAGCGTTCGCAGATCTCACGGCAGCCGCGGGTCCATCTCGCCCGGCATCGTCTTCGGCGGCATCACAGCACCCGGCGACCTCACAGCGACCCACTCCCCTCCGGCGACCTCCTCCAGCAACGGCGCTCTCGGACTCGAACAGATCGGGTGACGGGCATCAGGGATCTCCCCTTTCCAACGACGCCTCGGAGCCCCGAGGGTCCCCCTCTTCAGCCGCGCCTCGGCAGCTCCGGGAACGTCCCTCCCCGGCCTCATCTTCAGCGACGAAATAGCCGAGTCGTCGCCGCGTGAAAGCAACTCCCGGGTCGTCTCGTTTTTGGTCTCGCCGTGGTCGAGCTGTAGGAGAAGGAAAGTATCCCCGTCCCTCCGAGACGGATGAAGCTTCGCAAGTGTAAATTCCAGAAAAGGTCAAACTCCTTACTATTATTTTTTTCATTTAATTTGAAATTGCACTGTCTTACGATAGTTTGCTCTACCTTGATAATGATTGTCTAGGTTTGGCTTTGTGGATCTAACTTTATTTCACTTTCTATTTTTGGGTCGCACTAATCTTTAATTAATCTCTCTCAAGTTACATGTCCGCGTTGTTTTGATTTTATTATTACTATTACTGTTGAAATGTTCCAAAATGTCTTATGAAACCCCCGTGGTGTTGTCCTTAAAATTTGTTCGTGTTCCTGTTTATTTACATGAATCAATATTTTAATATAAGGCACGTTGCTAAAATTCATCTTTCTTTATTTTATATGTAAAATATATGAAATTTATCGAGTATCATTGACCACTTATGCCAACGCACACCTCCGATCAAAACGGTAAGACATGCCTTACTCATTCCTTTTTAGTTGGTTGAATTTTATCAAACTTAATTAATACTAATCACACTTACATTTTGTTTTGCATGTACACTGAGCATGCAACTTCGGAAGATCGACATCAACGGGCTACACAACGCCCCGGACATCTATTTTCATCATCACTGAAGATCAATATCAACGGGCCACACGACGCCCCGTTATCTTCCTACATCACGGAAGATCGACATCAACGGGCCACACAACGCGCCGTAAGTCTCACTCTGACTTATTATAGTTAATTTGAATTGTTTCAAAAATTCAATTAGAATTTTCTGACCACCGCATTTTGGTTTGATTTGCATGAAAATCAATTGAGCTTCACGGGAGTTCGACAAAACGAATTTCGAAGACTGGAGGCGCGTGAAGAAACCCATGGTGGAAGCACATCTCGAGAGCAGCTTCAACTGACAAGCCCGACCAATGTAAAGCCATCCCGGCGGGCCTCAGGTACATGAGGGAGGTGCGGGCCTCCCGATTTTCTTTAATTCCACGTGTAACGGGCCGTGGGTCCAAGTGCATAGGCCCACGGTCACCATCCTTCCCCGCCCTTTTTGATCTTAATCATTATCTGTGCTTGTCCGCATGCCTTATGCACATAGGTTTATCGTCGCATGTGATTGTTAAACAAATACACATGAGTTCGGGTCCAACGCCTGAATCGGGTCCAACGCCCGTTAACCAAAAGCAAACCTTTTGGAGCAAACGCCATCTTTTCGCATGTTTAAATGTAAGAGTTAGTAACTAGGAATCCCCGAATCTACTCTGGTTTTCCGACTTAAACCAAGCTTTTAAAAATAAGTCGGTGGCGACTCCGTAATAGTTTACCTAAGTTAAACAACACATTTTTTACGAAGTCATTTTGGATGGGTGACGGCGACACGAGCCGCTCTTGGAACCTCCCGAAGCTTCCTCCTCGGGCCATGCGCTTCTTTTCGCCCGTCGCCTCTTAAGGAGCACGGAGACGATCGGCGAAGAGTCTGGGCAGACCCGGTCAGGAATCGAAGAAGGGACCACCCTGGTCTTTTCCGCAGCGTTCGACGCTCGAGTCGTGACGTCGACCGGAAGACTCTAGGGGAGCGGACCCGGATCCTCGGGTCGTCCGAACCGCCGCGCGCGTGCTAGGCCGGAAGGCGCGCGTACATCCCGGATGGCGACTCCGCTGGGGAAATCTACATGTGGATTCTTTTCGAACGCTCTTACATTTTTAATCCACATGCGGAGAGGAGTTCTTGTTTGCGTGTGTAATTGCTTGGCTCGGTTCCCTTTGTATGCTCTTATGGTTGTGTTTGTTTACTGCTTTCCTAGGCATGTCTAGGTGTACCCGAACCCGGGGCTAGGATTTTTAGGGGGTCACCGAAAGGCTCAGCCTGCTGCTACTTGCGGTATGGTTCTTGGCCGGGGCCCCGCCTCCCTCAGTCCGAGGGAGGTTTAGAAGCCTTCATCCGAGAGTCTAGCATTGTTTGTCCACTACAGGTTCCAGACGCCGCATATGCATTTGTTTGTTACTAAGTGGCTACTACCTGTGCAGGGACAGGTCTCAAGTACGCTTTGCCTGCGATAAACTGTAGAGCTAACTCTACTTGTTTTGCAGCGGTTTGGGTTAATCATAAAGGACTTCAATAATCCTCTTTTCTCCCTCCCTACCTATTTATTGCTTATTATATTCATGTATTCGCATGATCACATGAGTGTATGTTCAATTGTAGTAGTTACATTATCATTATCATTCACAGTAATCGCTATATTGCATCACTACGTTACATTTACAATTGCAGTTACATAATGCATACTTTTCTACATATAGAGTGCGATTAAGTATCATCACAAATTTATCATGCATCGATTATATTTTTGCATGATACTAATCCAAACATTCTCTCTATTTTCCTTCCGAGGTTTAATTCTCCAACATGGCTCCTCGAACGGGACTAGGGACAAAGTATGACATTACAAATCTACAAGAACAAAAATGCCAAGGACTCATCGACGACTACCAAGGCCCAAAATCGAACATCTAACAACATGAAGACCAAAGTTTCCATTACGGCTACCAAGGTCCAAAGCCGTGCGTCGAACGACATGAGCCCAAAGTGATATCAACAACTACCAAAGTGCAAAGCCAAAAACAAAAGACCAAAGATCACCCAACGACTACCAAGGTTCAAAGCCGAATCTACAGCAACCTAAAAACTCCAAGGAGGTTACATTTCAAAAGGCCAATCTCTATCAACATCAAAACTAACGACAAACCAAAGAGCCGTTCATGGACATGCAAAGACCGGACACGTCGGAACATCGCGCCTCTACTGATCCGACAATCGCTCCAAGGAAATAAAAGCAATCCCTCTACATCATCAGTCACCACAATCTGGCACAAGGACTCGTCGGCCTTCTTCACGGTGCCAACAGTACATTCTAGCACTATGGGCAAACCCGTCTTCACAACAACCTCGCAAGATCAAACTTCCCAAAGAACTTGACGAACGTCGGATCCACAGCATCCCAATGACAAAAACATGAACATGGACCAAATTCTTCAAGCGAAGTCGAACACATAGCGCGACTGGCATTAGAAACTCTCATTCGCTCTATTCGTCTTCCAACAATTCAAAACATACATGATGAACTTATCGATATTTAAACTGCTAACACCAAGACATCCATCCATTTTACCTCGCAGGTATAAGATGTCTCGTCTGAGGCTCACACAACAGCTTACAAAATACCAAAGAACATGATGTCTACCAAACGACGACGCATACTTCGACTGGGGCAATTTAATTTGAATTCCTTACGGCACCCAAGTGGTCATCCCGACAGTAGTCAACCACCAACTCTCACCAAAGAAAAGAGGAGAAGGTCAGTCACCGCCTCACGCATTGGCAAGAAACAAACATCTCGGCCCACCACATGAGCGGCCAATCCCCTAGCCCGCCCACCACATTTGCGGTCATCGCCCACGCGCACCACAAAAAGCCATCAACTTTGCAAATCCGGGGCATTCAACCGAAGTCAATCATCTTATTGAAGAGAACCGTCACAAATACTCAACGTGGACACTCTTCGATATTACAATACATGAAAGGGAGTATCTATTCATTGATCAATTCTTTCTTGCAAAAATAAGTTACATGAGCTCACTTATTTTAGCCCTTGTCGCATGTTGAGGAAGGCGTGGGTGGCAGGGTGGTAAAGTTTCGAGCCAAAGCCTGTAAACAATTTTGAGCCAAAGCATCAAAATATCCTTTGTTGTTAACAAAACGACAATCTACATGAAAGGGAGTATTCATTCCTCAACTAATACTTTCTCTGCAGAACAAGTTACATGAGCTTACTTGTTTTGCCCTTCGGCTTGTCTCATAGGTACGTGAACATCCTAGGCAGACGACGAAGGCGAGGGTGGTAGGGTGGAAACGTTTCGAGCCAAAGTTTCGAAATAGCCTTCGTTGGTAAAACAATGACAACGACAACACGAGAACAATCCTGTGACAAATCTCCGACCGATCCTGGGGCAAATCTCCGAGTGATCATGGACATATCTCCGAGCGATCCTGGGGCATCACCTCCAAGCTATCCCGGGACAAGACAGAGCAATCTCGATTAATTCCCCGTTGACAAACTAACGAATCACATGAAAGAAGTACATGAACACCCTAGACGGACAATCAATGGATTTCGAACCAAAGCTTCAAAACAACATGTCATCAACAAGACAACAAATTACATGAAAAGGGTACATGAGCGCCCTAGGCAGACAATGAAGACAAACAATAAAGCTTCAAACAAGAACACAACCTTCATCAACAAACTTCTTTATATCCCCAAAGAACTGGGGCATTGAACATCGACAATACACATGAAAAAGGAGAATAATACAAATATTACTCTCTTCATCAAGTTAAACGAGATTACATGAGCTTATTTTGATTACATCCTTTGTCTCGTGGGCAGGTACAAGAGCTCCTCACACGAATGGTACAAAACTCCTATGGCAAAGGCGAGGGTGGCAGGGCGGCAAAGCTTCAAGCCAAAGTCTTGCAGCAATTTCGTCAAACCTTCAACTCCCTCGGATGAAGACATAACGACGAAATCATACAAAAGGGAAGTACCAAAACTCTACTTCACCTTTCTTACAAATGAAGTTACACGAGCAAACTTCATTCTCACTCTAATAGAAACAAGTCGCACTAACTAACTTGTTTCTCGTCATCTGTTTGATAGGTACATGAACTTCCTTACACAACAGACGTCAGACAAGAGTAACTACTTCGTCAATCCTTTGATTCCTCCGGACAAAGATGCAATGGCGAAACACATAGAAATGGGAAGTATCGAAACTCTACTTCGCCTTTCATATAAATGAAGTTACATGAGCAAACTTCATTCCTACTTTAGAAGAAACAAGTTACATGAGCTCACTTATTCTCTGTCCTTTGCCTAGTGTAGGTACATGAGCATACAGACAAAGGCGCGGGCGGTTGGGTGGAAAATTTCAAACCAAAGCTTCGAGATTGCCTTTGTCATAACCAAAGATGATCATACCAAAAGGGAGTATCATCTACACTGCTCTCTAACAAAATTTCTTATATTTCCCCAGATGGAGTCGTATCTCCGTTTCCCCAGCTGGAGTCCTGCCTTCGTTCAAGCTGGAGTTGATTATATGCATCGCATTCCTCAACAAGGATCGAACATACAAACATATTCCTCCTGAACTATCATTGAGACGGACATATCCACCTCATCTCCCCAGCGGATACTTCATTTCATTGTTATCTCCCCAAACAAGAGTCAAAGTACATGAGCTAACTTCGTTTCTGTCTGTTGTCAACTGTGTAGGCACATGGACATCCACACAGTACGGTACAAACTCCTAGGCAACGGCGTGGGTGGTCGGGTGGAAGCCGTTTGATTCTAATATCAAAGAACATGACTGGGGCACGAAAGTGCAAACACTTTCCCCTCGAAAGTGCACAAGAGCACCGCCGAGGTTTGAGTATCTAAACCTATTCATTTCTTAAACATTCGTGTGCTCATTTGCATATAATTCGAAATTATCTTTAATAAAATGTTTCTGAGCGAGAGTGGAGAAGGCAAGCCTATCCCTAAACACTTACCCAAAGTGATGAGTGCAAACACTGTAAGGATTCATACACAAGCGTTCAGGAGGATAACGAATCCTTTGACAAAAGATGCTCTGCCGGGATGATCGAGCATTTCTTCTCTATCCCAAACACAAAACGTCAACCATTGCTAGCCCTTTTGAGCCAAAGTTGAAGTTTTCGTACAAACTACACCTGACAAGTCTAAGGACCGCCTCACATTGAGGTTAAAAAGGAGATCTTGTAGTTAGAGCCCGGAAGCGACCGATCGTAGTGACTACACCTCCTTAAAATTCAAGTGAAGAAGCACCATTGGCAGTCGAGCCCACCAGTTGAGTCATGCCTAAGGACTGAGATTCTCAAAGAGATTCTCAAGAAACACAAATTTCAAAGAAAATAAAGCGGGGCAAACCCCTATGATCCAGCAAAGAAAAGAAAGAATTAGCGCAAAGACCAAAGTCTTTAAAATAAAGCGCAAAATCAAAATCAAAAGAGCAAAAATAAAGCACCAGGACCAACATTGACGGTCGCAAGAGCAAAGGTACTATTCTTCAAACAAGTCAAAGACAAAGCTTTTCCCAAATTGGAGTGTCCATGCTTACCAGTAAACCAATTATTTATTCCCCAACGGAATGCCTAAACTGGCGGGCCGTCTGAAAGATGGAAAATTTGCTTGAATGGTGGAACCTTTATGATCCAATAGCTTCCGATGGGGTCCTTAAACTCCTTCTTTCAGATGACAAATTCAAACTTTCAGTCTAAAGGCCTTATGCCGAAGCCACATTACGACCCGAGTAAAGTCTCCTTCGACCGGTACATGAGCATCCATGTCAAGGGAATTCTAAAATCCAACTGAGATAGCTTTCAGAAACGAGAGTAAAACACGAGAGAAATCAACAAACCTTCTCTACTCTCGCTTAGAAACATACTCTTAAAAGGAAAATAAAACAAAGCATAATATGCATGTACATTTAGTTGTTTTGTTTTCGTTGTAACTAATTATTTTCTCTAAGAGCTTTCAGGGTGCGTGCCTACCAAAGACGCTTTCGAAATATAAATTGAGGTATTCCTGATATCCTTGTGAGAAAATTTTTCCAGATTCCCTCACAAGGAGGGGCAAACTGTAATACCCCAAATTATTATTTCCCGTTTGACTTCGTCCGTTGGATTTAATTTGCAAAGTTAAGATTCAACCGTAGGATGAAAACAAATAAAACATAAGAAGAAATCTTGACATCATTTTATTGATAGCACAGCCGTGAACCATTTACAGGTTTTCCTGCTAACATTGGTTTCTAGCTCTTTTACAACAGGGGATTCGGGAACAAATTTGAACATTGTACCGATTAGACAATACACCAAATAGACACACTTTGAACTTCACAAAGTCCACCCATTGCAACGACGAGCCAGCGCTCCTGCAACAGCCACAATTGGTGCCCCAACATGACGGTTTGGAGCTGTCCGTTGCCCTCCAGAAGCAGCAGCAACAACAGCAGCTCGCCGAAGCCACGCCAGCATCATCATCGGCAGTCATTGGGTCAGCCACCACTGCAACAAGATCAATAGGTGTGCAGCCACAGCAGGTTGGCCAGCATCCAGCATCCAGTGCACAGTCAACACCTCAGGTGGCAATACGAGCTTATTGGTAACCCAAGGACAACCGTTACAACCGACGGCAGTCCAGCAAAAACTGATTGCTTCGACCTCAAAGACGCCTCACAGAGACATCATCAATGACAGTAGACACAAGTCAAACAGGAAATTCAAACAAGGGAAGTTGGCAAAGGGAGGCTTATTAAAAGCATCATGTCATATGCATACCAGGAAGTAATGCTGAATTGCAACAGCAGGATTCTCTCCCACAGCAACCCAAACCAAAAGAAGCCTAGCACTAAAAATTCAGTCCACACTTCCCCAAAGAGCCCAAGATAGCTCAGCCCACAATAGTAGGCCAAACCCACAAGGTAAACCCATCAACCTATGGAGATGGGAGGAGAATACCTTAATTACTGGCCCGGTTGGCAGGAGCTTCTGGCAACTCAAGTGAGAAAGCAACCACATACAGGATACGACTTTGTTGACCGAGTATCTCAAACAACAACTCGTAACGCCAACTTGATGGCAAAAGAAACGTTTTCCCTGCACAGGAAAAAGAAAAGTTTTGTAACCTACATCGGTTACGTACTAAGCTTAATTTATTCCCTCGCTTGATTTTTATCCAAAGAGGCTATAAAAATCACACAGAGACAGCTCTCTCTCTGGAGGGGGACCCACAGATACTCCATCCTCACAGCCTTGACAGTCGAAAGTTCGTTCCTCCCCTGCATCCAACTCCTCCCAAGGTAGGTCTAACATCAACGAGGAAACCTCAGCATCACCAACTCGAAATCTCCCTTTTGATGGCCAAACCAAGCAAACAGAAGCCAACTCTTCCCGGCGCTTCTTCCCCGGCATTTCCAAGCCCCAAGGCGGCTCCCTTTCCAGCTCCCCGAAGTTCAAGGACCAGTGATAGCTCCACCGTTCCCGGCATTCCCGACAGCACCAGCAGCGGCGAGTCCACCTTCGCTGGGCGAGCCCACCTCCCTCCTGCGCTCCCCCGAGTTTCAGGGGCCAAAGACGCCACAACCCCCTGACGGATCCCTACCTCTTCTAGCATCCCTCCAGCAACACTGCGGCGACCCATATCCATCGTCGTCCTCAGCCAGCAACCACGTTCCAGCTCCTCGGTGCTCCGCGGCCAGCGGCCGTAGCCTTCGTCTCCTCTGCTCATCCCCGGCGCTTCCCCCGATGCTTTAAGAACCTGCAACAATCGACCCAGCAGCGGAACCCCAGACATCCCTTTTCAGACCAACATCTCCCCAATCTGAGCACGAAACGCTAGCCCCAAGTCGGCCCTCATCCCAGCTTCTTCGACGCCCACGGAACGGTCCACATCATGGATCAGCAACGGCCTTCCCCCTCGAAGTCCTCAGCACCAGCAGCGTGTTCCCGAGCACCAGCAGCGGCTGCCCACCTCCTCCCTGGCGACCCTCGGCTCAGCGGTAGTGCCCAGGCGTCTCCCAACGACGGCCCCACCTCCCTGCTCGCCTGGCGTCCCCCCGGCGTTCAAACCAGCAGCCCCAAAGTGGCTCCCCAGATCCGGCAATGGCGTGCACTTCCCGGCGCTCCAGGACCAGAGGCGGATCCCCATCTGTGTCTCCCGGCCCCCGCGACAGCCGTGTTCCTCCGTGGAACCCAAGCCCCTAAGGCGGCAGCCCAGTCTCGTCGGCTCCACCCGTGGCGGATTCGACCTCCCTCGGCGCCCTAGGTCTCAGTGACGACAGACCCACTTTCTCCAGCGTTCGCAGATCTCACGGCAGCCGCGGGTCCATCTCGCCCGGCATCGTCTTCGGCGGCATCACAGCACCCGGCGACCTCACAGCGACCCACTCCCCTCCGGCGACCTCCTCCAGCAACGGCGCTCTCGGACTCGAACAGATCGGGTGACGGGCATCAGGGATCTCCCCTTTCCAACGACGCCTCGGAGCCCCGAGGGTCCCCCTCTTCAGCCGCGCCTCGGCAGCTCCGGGAACGTCCCTCCCCGGCCTCATCTTCAGCGACGAAATAGCCGAGTCGTCGCCGCGTGAAAGCAACTCCCGGGTCGTCTCGTTTTTGGTCTCGCCGTGGTCGAGCTGTAGGAGAAGGAAAGTATCCCCGTCCCTCCGAGACGGATGAAGCTTCGCAAGTGTAAATTCCAGAAAAGGTCAAACTCCTTACTATTATTTTTTTCATTTAATTTGAAATTGCACTGTCTTACGATAGTTTGCTCTACCTTGATAATGATTGTCTAGGTTTGGCTTTGTGGATCTAACTTTATTTCACTTTCTATTTTTGGGTCGCACTAATCTTTAATTAATCTCTCTCAAGTTACATGTCCGCGTTGTTTTGATTTTATTATTACTATTACTGTTGAAATGTTCCAAAATGTCTTATGAAACCCCCGTGGTGTTGTCCTTAAAATTTGTTCGTGTTCCTGTTTATTTACATGAATCAATATTTTAATATAAGGCACGTTGCTAAAATTCATCTTTCTTTATTTTATATGTAAAATATATGAAATTTATCGAGTATCATTGACCACTTATGCCAACGCACACCTCCGATCAAAACGGTAAGACATGCCTTACTCATTCCTTTTTAGTTGGTTGAATTTTATCAAACTTAATTAATACTAATCACACTTACATTTTGTTTTGCATGTACACTGAGCATGCAACTTCGGAAGATCGACATCAACGGGCTACACAACGCCCCGGACATCTATTTTCATCATCACTGAAGATCAATATCAACGGGCCACACGACGCCCCGTTATCTTCCCTACATCACGGAAGATCGACATCAACGGGCCACACAACGCGCCGTAAGTCTCACTCTGACTTATTATAGTTAATTTGAATTGTTTCAAAAATTCAATTAGAATTTTCTGACCACCGCATTTTGGTTTGATTTGCATGAAAATCAATTGAGCTTCACGGGAGTTCGACAAAACGAATTTCGAAGACTGAGGCGCGTGAAGAAACCCATGGTGGAAGCACATCTCGAGAGCAGCTTCAACTGACAAGCGCCGACCAATGTAAAGCCATCCCGGCGGGCTCAGGTACATGAGGGAGGTGCGGGCCTCCCGATTTTCTTTAATTCCACGTGTAACGGGCCGTGGGTCCAAGTGCATAGGCCCACGGTCACCATCCTTTCCCCGCCCTTTTTGATCTAATCATTATCTGTGCTTGTCCGCATGCCTTATGCACATAGGTTTATCGTCGCATGTGATTGTTAAACAAATACACATGAGTTCAGGTCCAACGCCTGAATCGGGTCCAACGCCCGTTAACCAAAAGCAAACCTTTTGGAGCAAACGCCATCTTTTCGTATGTTTAAATGTAAGAGTTAGTAACTAGGAATCCCCGAATCTACTCTGGTTTTCCGACTTAAACCAAGCTTTTAAAAATAAGTCGGTGGCGACTCCGTAATAGTTTACCTAAGTTAAACAACACATTTTTTACGAAGTCATTTTGGATGGGTGACGGCGACACGAGCCGCTCTTGGAACCTCCCGAAGCTTCCTCCTCGGGCCATGCGCTTCCTTTTCGCCCGTCGCCTCTTAAGGAGCACGGAGACGATCGGCGAAGAGTCTGGGCAGACCCGGTCAGGAATCGAAGAAGGGACCACCCTGGTCTTTTCCGCAGCGTTCGACGCTCGAGTCGTGACGTCGACCGGAAGACTCTAGGGGAGCGGACCCGGATCCTCGGGTCGTCCGAACCGCCGCGCGCGTGCTAGGCCGGAAGGCGCCGCGTACAATTCTCATAATGATCAACAAAGTGATATTAGAGCACCCTGCTCTTTATCAAAGACGTCATCCTATAGACCAAGTTATAGGAGATCTTAACAGAGGCATACAGACTAGAAGTTCTGTAAATGCCTTCTATGAACACTCGGCTTTTCTATCACAGAAAGAGCCAGAGAATATTGATGAAGCTCTCAACGATCCAGATTGGATACTTGCTATGCAAGAGGAGCTTGAACAATTGAACGGAGCAAAGTGTGGTCACTTGTTCCTAAACCTGGTAACCGTTCCATCATTGGGACTAAATGGGTTTTCAGGAACAAACTAAAATGAGTCAGGCATTGTTGTGAGGAACAAGGCTCGGCTCGTTGCAAAAGGGTACTCTCAACAAGAGGGTATCGACTTTGATGAGACGTTTGCTCCTGTAGCTCGTCTAGAGGCATACGAATGTTATTAGCCTATGCTTGCTTTAACAACTTTAAGTTGTATCAAATGGACGTAAAAAGTGCATTCCTCAATGGAGAAATCAAGGAAGAGGTCTATGTAAGTCAACCTCTCTGGTTTCGAGGATCTGCAACACAGAGACTACGTCTATAAACTCTCCAAAGCTCTATATGGCCTTAAACAGGCTCCTAGAGCATGGTATGAGAAACTTAGCTCATTCCTTGTCGAACAGTGGCTACAATAGAGGAAGAGTAGATAATACTCTCGTTTCTCAAAACAGAAGCAATCATATCATTGTTGTCCAGAACTATGTCGATTACACTTAATCTTTGGCTCAAATGAAGAAACGCTCTGTGCAGAATCTCCAAATCATGACAAGCGAGTTTGAGATGAGTATGATGGGAGAAACCCTTACGTTCTTCCTTGTTTACAATCAGCAATTCTGCAGAAGGTACATTCTTACATCAAGAAAAGTAACACTAAGCAGCTAGCTTATGAAGAAATTCGGCCTGAAGGCACGACACCTTTGTTACTCACAATGGGGTACAAATACTCAATTGGACAAGACGCAAACGGTAAAGATGTGGATCGTAAGCCTTACAGAAGCATGATAGGTTCTCTTCTGTACCTTACAGCTTCTAGACCCTGACATACTCATTTAGTGTGTGTCCTCTGTGCTAGATTTCAATCAGCACCTAAAGAATCTCACATGACTGCGGTCAAGAGGATCTTTAGATATCTACCAGGGTTCTGTAAACCATGGCATCTGGTATTCTAAGAAATCAAACTTGATCTCACTTGGATACTCCGATGCAGACTTCGCAGGAAGTAAGGTGGACAGAAAGAGTACAAGTGGTACTTGTCAGCTTATGGGAAACATGTTGATTTCATGGTTTTCCAAGAAGCAGACTTCTGTTGCCCTCTCCACTGCAGAAGCTGAGTATATAGCAGCCGCAAGCTGCTGTGCACAACTCCTGTGGATGAAACAACAACTTGAGGACTATGGTCACTCATTTACAAAGATACCGATCAAATGTGATAATACTAGTGCTATTAGCCTAGCTAAGAATCCAGTATATCACTCGAGATCGAAGCATATCGAACTTAGACATCACTTTCTGAGAGATAATGTACAACAGGGTTCTGTTAATGTAGAATACATTAACACTGAACACCAATTGGCTGATATCTTTACTAAACCTCTGGATAAAGAAAAATTTTTCTTTTTCAGAAGCGAGTTAGGAATATGCCATCCTATATAATGTCTTTCATAAGACAACGAAAAGTCAAGTAAGTACTTCAGAAACTTACTACAGAAGGTACATAAGTGTACACCTTATTACAGAAGGTGCAAACCTCTGTTTCTATACTACAGAGGGTACACATTCGTACACCTCACTATAGAAGGAAGAATATTAAACTTTCTATATAATAGAAGGTTGAATTTCCTCCTCTATCAAACAGAAGGTACATACTTGTACACTTCATACAGAAGGAATAATCCTCTGTTTCTATACTATAGAAGGTACACATTCGTACACTTCACTATAGAAGGTCGTATATTTAGCCTTCTACACAATAGAAGGTTAAAATCCACCATCTATCTTACAGAAGGTATAACAACATGTATACCTTAAATCTAACTTTAGTAATTTCCAACTAATCGGAAATTTACTTATGGAGATATCGAATATCATCCAATAAAAAAAATTAGATATAATCAGAAGCAAATAAAACATTTGTTTTGATCTCTATCGTCCCTATTAGGAGATTAAAAATCCTAATAATTTATATTTGGATAAACACTCCATTATATTTGGCTCTTCTATGATGAAGAAGCTTCAACAGAAGGTGACAAAGGATTTACTTGCCCTGAAAAGCAAACTGCCTCACTCGAATCAAATCAAGGAAATAAAATTTCCTTCCCTCTTGTCTCTGATGCATGTCAGCTTGATATGACATCTCAAAGAGATCATTTAAGCGGGAAAATATTTTATTCCCACAAACCACCTTTGTGAGCCAACTTAAAAACCCAAAACCGTCACCTCTTTCTTCATACCACCTTCAGATCATCGCATCCCCTTTCTCCTTCTCTCTCGTTTTTTGCCCTAAAACTCCCAGACCTTCGTTCTTCATCATCCATGGCACCCAAGGCAAAATCCTTGAGGAAAAAGGCTAAGGCCGGAAGAAAGAAGGCTCGCGCCTCTGGATCGGAAAAGCCTGCATCATCTGCGAGCAGGACTCCATCCCCTTCCTCGCCGGAGAAACCCATCTCTCCTGCGAAGGAACAGACCATTCCTGCTATTGTCGAGACCCACGATGACATGCAACCGCTCTCCAAGGACAAGGGACTTGAAAAAGCCCAAATCCAAGTGGAAGAGAAAGCACATGAGGGATCCCTGGTCGCTGCGACAAAGGAAATCCCTGACCCTGAACCCTCTGCCAAGGGTTCTACTACGGCTGATGACATTGATGCATCAAAGGTCGCTACTCCTGAGAATGCTCCGTCTGATGAGGAGGTGCAAGTGCCCCTTGTCGATGAAGCACCAGAGGAACAAGATGAGGAAGCTCTTGCTCCTATTATCTCGGTCTCCCCTGATCTCAAGCAAAAGGGCGTACACTCTGCGTCTAAGAAGGCTACCCAGAAGCCTGCAGCACCCTCTGGAACAAAGCTTCTCCATGATGCCATCAAGTCAGGAGGTGTATCCTCACGGACTAGGCTGAAACGGAAAGAGCCCGAGACTGTCAGCACCTCTCTTGTCAAAGCGGCTGCAAAGAAAACCAAGTCCCCGGAGAAATCTGTGGACACCTTCACTGAGGGGCTGGATACCTTCATATTTCCGGTAAACCCTCTAGTCTCTAGAAAGGAGATAGAAACTGTGCTTGCCGATACCAAATTGCCCAAATGTGATGCTGCTGGTTGACAGTTCGCTGCCTTCAAGCGCATTGATTTTAATTAGTTTAAGGCAAATGATCTTGACATTGCTCCATTGCTTGAGAAAGTTGGTCTGAAAAACTTCTGTGAGACATATGCAGAGGTGGCCGTTTCTCGCCTGAGAGAGTTCTATGGTAACATTACGTTCCATGAACAAGGACCTCATGTCAAGTTCATCAAAACAGTGATTGAAGGGGTTCCGCTTGTCTTCTCTGCACATGATGTTAACCAATTGTTTGGCTGTGAGGAATATGACCCACTGTCAGATCTTGGAAAGGAGGAATCCTACAGCATCATCATGGGGGAAAGAGTCCAGTTGGACAAATACCTGGAGTCCACAAAGCTGGAACTCAAGACTCGTGTATTGCATCGAGTTGTGCTATTCTGCCTCTTACCAAGGACCGGGAGCATTGACACCATCACCTCAATTGATGCGTCACTGATGGCTCACATCATGAAGGGAATCCCTTTCAACCTTGGTTTGCTGGTGTTCTCGCACATGAAACGTTGCTGCAATACCACAGGAAAGGCTCTGCCTTATGGCCAGGTAATTGTCGGCCTTCTTAAGCTTGCCGTGTTTCTACTGATGTATCTACTTTCCAAGAGAAAATGGAAGGTTGGTACCTTTGGGCACCAGTCATAGCTAGCATGCATTATGTAAGG
The DNA here is from genome assembly GCA_023653495.1 of Melastoma candidum. Classification (NCBI taxonomy): domain Eukaryota; kingdom Viridiplantae; phylum Streptophyta; class Magnoliopsida; order Myrtales; family Melastomataceae; genus Melastoma; species Melastoma candidum. Next base: position 19,417,993 of record CM042889.1, read on the forward strand.
AAGGGCTCCTCCTGGACTCTCAAATTGAAGTCACAGGACACCACTGAGGATGATGAGGATAAGCCCCTGTCTGCTAGAATGTCCAGAAAGGCTGCTACTGCACCTTCTGCTTCTGCCTCTACAGCTAAGGCTCCTTCAGCACAGAGACAGCCCAAGTCCTCTGCTGAGATGACCATCCTCCTGGAACAAAACTGCTCTCCTCAAGGACCTCCAGCAGAAGGCTGTGGCCAATGAGGAAGATATGCGCGTCCTACGCGAAATGGTGTAGAGAACCTGACTCGCGAGTTGGAACGCCAAGCAAAGGTTATCCGTGATAATCTTGATGCAGTCCCTTCTGAGGAGGAAGAGGAAAAATGAAATCTCCTGATGTTCTCTCTTTCCCGCATTTCTAGCTAGACCAAAACTTGATTTCTGTGGTCTTCTAGATTGTAATAAGTGCCACCTGGTGGACACATTTTCTTTCAGCAGTATGGTATTGAACTTTCTGTCACACCTTCTGCACCACATTCTGCATGATGGTTTTGAACTCTCTGTTCTACCCTCTGCAAGAATTAAAATAACCCTCTGCACGTTGGTCATGAACATTATGTCATACCTTCTGCAAGAAGCTTACTCTTCTTTTTCAACCTACATTCATCTTCTTTTTGATGTGACAAAAAGGGGAGAAAATTGTGTTGAGGGGGAGTACCTAGCTCTGTATTGGTTATAGAAAAATCCTTGATTTTCTATAACTCAGTGGGTCGTAGAAGGCTATACCGTCTACTGTGTAGAAGCTTATGAGACTGATACAGCTCATAATCGCAACCTTCTGCAGGGAATGCGATTCGTGATCTTTTAAAGTCACTATTGCTGGGAGTGCAGAGAAATGAAATACCATCATTTTTGTCGGGCTAAATACAGAAGCTCCTCGCTCTGTATAAATCACAGAAGCCTTTGTGCTCTGTAAATAACCTTCTTTATAACAGAAGCTTCTATGCTCTGTTTACAGAAACCTTATGGTTCTGTACAAACGCGAGACTCTTACTCTCATCTATTTAGGGGGAGTTAGGGGGAGTTCTTGCAAACATATTTCCCTCAACGATGAATGTTTTGTCATCATCAAAAAGGGGGAGATTGTTGGAAAAGGTTTTGATGATGAGCCAGACCTCTGTGCCACAGAAGGTCGAACATTCTTGGTTTTGATGATGAGCCGGACCCTCTGTACTACAGAAGGTCGAACATTCTATTCTACAGAAGCTTCTCATAATGAGGATCTTTTTGTAAGAATTATTTTGTAATTAAATGATTAGTTATCAAATATTTAATACGAAATACACATTCTCTGATTGATGTATAATTATCTGATCAGATTACCCCTGATTTGATTTTCAAATAATCATATTGAGAGATAATATTTCTTGTAGAAGGAAAATGTATCTTCTATATATGGAAATGTTCTATTATTAGATCTACAGCTTCTATAAGCATACTTGATCAACATACGAACATTATTTGATTGCAAATCACCACCACGCCTGTCCAGATACACTCTCACGTGTGTTTTTATCAGGATGGAATTGACTTCAAGTCATTTGGAAACAAATCAACGATTGTTTCCACCTGTAGAAGGTTATCAAGCAGAAGAACCTGTCTGCGATACCTTCTGTGGTGCACTATTCATCGAAAATATATCATGATCTTATTCTAGATTTATTTTCTGAATGCTTGCACGTGTATATCATTCTGTTTATTATGTAAACTAACTTTTAATTTCTTATTTTGCAGATTACGTATTATATTTTCCTTCTTGCATTTTCTTCTTAGAATTTTGTGTATAAATAGCCACGCCCTCTCTCCCATTGTAACAGTCAGACAATTCATTTTCTCTTCTCCCATTCTGTCCAGAGAGGGAGCGTGTGCTTGAGCTTGCTTTAGTTCTTTCATTCGTTCGAGTTAGTCACACGAGGAGCACTAGCGACGGACGGCTGCATCGTTGGTGAAACCTTCTGGGAGAGTGACTCGGGGGGCTCGAGGGACTCGGTTGGAAGCTGCAGGATACGTTGTTGGAAGCGTTGTGTACGTGGACAACGTTGCAGCGGGCCGGAGAGAAGGGCTGAACCTCGGGAGCACAGAAGGTGAGGGACTAACCAGCTTCTGTTGTATAGAGCTCTGTGTGCAGGAACCTAGGACGGAGGCTGCCGTCTGCTTGCGTGGGGTTTGCCGCGTGCTTGCGCAGGGTCTGCTGCGTGCTTGCGTAGGGTATGCTACGTGCTTGTGTGGGGTACGCCACATAGTCGCTATCTCGAGGAGATCGTGCAGGTCGTGTGGAGCCGCCGGAGGGAAAATCCATCCTTGAACAGGGGTTGCTGTTCGCTTGCGTAGGGTCCGCTACGTGCTCGCGTGGGGGTACGCCACGAAGTCGTTTTCCTTAAGAGGATTGCGCATTTGGTTACCTGTTAGTCACGTTAAATCGTGCAACCCGCTGTAGTACAGAACCCTACGGGTCTGTGCATACATTTTCCTTGTCACTTTTACTACAGAACCTCACGGTCTGTTCAGTAGAAGGTCGACTACCCTTGGTACAGAATCTTTTAGATCTGTGCTTCTCAACTAAGTCATTTTCCTATACAGAACCTTCTGTTGTGGATTGACATACTCGGTACAGAACCTTACGGTCTGTGCTATACCTTCTGTGATACAGAATCCTTGGATCTGTTCTATAGAAGGTTGACGTCTCTAGTACAGAATCACTTGATCTGTGCTATAGAAGGTTAACATATTCGACACAGAACCCTCTGTGTTGTGCCTACCTTCTTCGACACAGAACCCTCTGGTCTGTGTTGTGCCTAAGTCTCTTCGACACAGAACCCTCTGGTCTGTGTTGTGCCTAAGTCTCTTCGACACAGAACCCTCTGGTCTGTGTTGTGCCTAAGTCTCTTCGACACAGAACCCTCTGGTCTGTGTTGTGCCTTACCCTCTACGATACAGAACCTTCTGGTCTGTATTGAGCCTAAGTTACTATAGTACAGAACCTTCGGGTTTGTGCTACATAACGAGCCTCTACAGCACAGAACCTTCTGGTCTGTGTTTCTGCCACTCAAGCCTCTATTGTACAGAACCCTACGGGTTTGCTTTTGGTTGCTATCACTTGTGTAATTTGTACTGAGATACATTTGAGTGGAAACCATCCAAATATCTGGGTGAAGAGTGGACGTAAGCAATTTACTGAACCACATATAAAAATCCTTGTGTCCATTAAACAAATTTGCGTATACAATCAAACGTTCTGTCTTACAGAAACTTACAGGCTCTGTTTAACAGAAGCTTTTCATTCCGCTTGCGGGGTAAAACGAAAAAGGGTTAAAATCCAATTTTGGAGATTAACACTAATTCACCCCCCCTCTTAGTGTAACAATTGGTATCAGAGCGGGTTCAACAGAGGCTTAACAGCTTGTTGTAGATCCTTGAAAAGCTCTTTCCAGCTACACACTTTTCTCCACAGAAGCTCTTAACTCTGTGACTGTTGCTATTCTGTAGAAGCCTACGCTCTATCAGAATCAACCCGCTACTACACAGAAGCTTTAAGCTCTGTGAAAATCTACTTGGTTCTATTCTGTAGAAGCCTACGCTCTATCAGAATCAACCCGCTACTGCACAGAAGCTTTAAGCTCTGTGAAAATCTACTTGGTTCTATTCTGTAGAAGCTTACGCTCTATCAGAATTTAACCTCTGTTCCACAGAAGCGCCTTGTTCTGTGAGAAACGATTTGTTGCTCTACTTTGTAGAAGCATACGGTACATTCTACAGAAGCATAAGATCTGTAAACATCACGGTTGGCATTTTCTGCAGAAGCCTATCGCTCTGCGAATCCAACAACTACAGCTTGACAGCTGATTTCTACCCAACAGAAGCTTGCTTCTTTATTGAGGTTCTATTCGTCAACATTCTGTTCTATAGAAGTTTTATACTTTATACGAATTGAACAAATGGCTGAAAGCTATAATGTGCCTAAACCACATGTTGGGAATCCTCCCATTTTCGATGGTAAGAATTTTGCCTATTGGAAAATTCGAATGAGCGCATTCGTTGATGCTATCGACGAAGACTTATGGTCTTATATAGAAGATGGTCCACCTTCTATACCTGAGAACCAACGATTTGATCGAGAAGGTCATCCTACAAGGGAATACCTTAAGATCAGACGACTCACTAAAACGGCAAAGTATTTGATGTTCAATGCTATGTCAGAAGGTGAATTCGTCAAAGTTTCAACTTGCACTTCGGGCAAGGAAATCTGGGATAAACTTGTCACCATGTATATTGGACAGACCAGATAAGAGAAACTAAGGTGAATTTTTTAATTCACCAATACGAAAACTTCACTATGAAGGCTGATGAATCTGTAGAACAAATGTTCCAGAGACTCAACCTTCTAGTTGATGCCCTAACTCATTTGGGCAAAAACTATCAAAATTCTGAACTAGTTCGAAAGGTTTTGCGTACTCTACCCAAATCATGGGAAGCCAAGAAAACGGCTATAGAGGAAGCTAAAGACCTCTCTATTCTTCGACTAGATCAGTTGATGAGCTCCTTAATCTCGTATGAGATGGAAAGATCCTCTCAACAAGATATAAAGAGAGCACTTGTTGCTTTCAGAGCATCAGAAGAACCTACAGAAGGTTCGGATGATGAAGCAGAAGCTGATTCGGATGATGAACTCGCAATGATAGCTAAACGACTTTTGCGGTTCGCCTCCAAAAAGCGCTTCAATAAGAGAAGCCAAAAACACATGGATCCAAAGTTGGTCACATGCTTTGAATGCAAAAAGAAAGGACACTACAAAACAGAATGTCCTTTACTTAAAGAAAAGGAGAAACCTTCTCCTAAATACAAGTTCAAGAAAGCAATAGCTTCTTGGGCAGAACTTGATGATTCTGATGATGAGGAAGCACAAGTGTGCCTCACAACTCACACAGAAACTCAAAATGAACTTCATACCTGCTTTCAAACAGAAACTGTTGAAAGCGAATGGTATCTGGATAGTGGATGCTCCAGGCACATGACCGGAGACCCATCCAATTTTCCCGACTGACTCTACAATGTGGAGGGTCGTTTAAATTCGGTGACAATAGCAAAGGCTCTGTCATCGGCAAAAGGTACCATTGGAAGTTCTGACTCCATGGTCATCGATGAGGTTCTGTTGGTTACAGAACTCAAACATAATTTGCTGAGCATTAGCCAGCTTTGTGACAAAGGTTATAAAATAACTTTTGATCAAGACAAGTGTTCCGGAATCCTGAACAATGAAGTTCGCTTCATTGGGACTCGTAAGAGGAATATCTATACCTTGACTCAGAATAGCTTCTGTACAACAGAAAGTTGTCTTCTGACAGTCAAAGATGAAAGCCTACTATGGCATAGAAGGTTGGGACACTCCAACTTCAAATTGTTATCCAAGCTTGTGAAAAAGGATTAGGTTAAGGGATTACCCAATATCCGTTTTGAGCATGACAGCTTCTGTGAAGCATGTTCTCTTGGAAAACAAACTAAGTCTTCATTCAAATCTAAGAATGAAGTCTCTACTTCTCAACCTCTTGAACTTCTACATATGGATATATTCGGACCTACTAGAGTTCAGAGTGTCGGCTGTAGAAGGTACTGTCTAGTTGTGGTCGATGACTACTCTAGATACACGTGGGTTAAATTTCTAACTCACAAAAGCGATGCTTTTGAAACTTTCATTAAGCTAGCTAAGAAATTACAGAATGAAACTGGTTCTTCTGTAAAAGCTATAAGAACGGATCATGGTACTGAGTTTGAAAACCATGATTTCGCTACTTTCTGTGACGAACATGGTATCGATCACAATTTTTCCGCACCATATACTCCTCAACAAAATGGAGTAGCAGAACGGAAAAATAGAACTCTAATAGACATGGCTAGAACCATGATATGTGAGAGCTCTGCTCCACAGAACCTATGGGCAGAAGCTGTTAATACAGCCTGCTACATATCAAACAGGGTTCTACTTAGACCCATACTTGAGAAAACTCCCTATCAACTATACAGGGGGAGAAAACCGAACATCTCCTATTTCTACTCTTTTGGAAGTCCTTGTTTTATCTTGAGACCTTCTAAGGACAATTTAGGAAAGTTCGAAGCTAAGACAGATGAGGGCATCTTTCTCGGATACTCTATGTCTAGCAAAGCTTATAGAGTTCTAAACAAAAGAACTTCTACTATAGAGGAGTCTATTAACGTAAAAATTAATGACCTTCCTACTATTATTACAAGAGATGTTATATCTCAAGAACCTACAGAAGATGCTGTAGAACCTCTACCCTCTACGAAAGAGAAGGGTGAACCTTCTGTTCATGAATCAAAAAATGATCTTGAACAAACAAATGATAATTATGAAGAACATTCTTGTAATACCCCAAATTATTATTTCCCGTTTGACTTCGTCCGTTGGATTTAATTTGCAAAGTTAAGATTCAACCGTAGGATGAAAACAAATAAAACATAAGAAGAAATCTTGACATCATTTTATTGATAGCACAGCCGTGAACCATTTACAGGTTTTCCTGCTAACATTGGTTTCTAGCTCTTTTACAACAGGGGATTCGGGAACAAATTTGAACATTGTACCGATTAGACAATACACCAAATAGACACACTTTGAACTTCACAAAGTCCACCCATTGCAACGACGAGCCAGCGCTCCTGCAACAGCCACAATTGGTGCCCCAACATGACGGTTTGGAGCTGTCCGTTGCCCTCCAGAAGCAGCAGCAACAACAGCAGCTCGCCGAAGCCACGCCAGCATCATCATCGGCAGTCATTGGGTCAGCCACCACTGCAACAAGATCAATAGGTGTGCAGCCACAGCAGGTTGGCCAGCATCCAGCATCCAGTGCACAGTCAACACCTCAGGTGGCAATACGAGCTTATTGGTAACCCAAGGACAACCGTTACAACCGACGGCAGTCCAGCAAAAACTGATTGCTTCGACCTCAAAGACGCCTCACAGAGACATCATCAATGACAGTAGACACAAGTCAAACAGGAAATTCAAACAAGGGAAGTTGGCAAAGGGAGGCTTATTAAAAGCATCATGTCATATGCATACCAGGAAGTAATGCTGAATTGCAACAGCAGGATTCTCTCCCACAGCAACCCAAACCAAAAGAAGCCTAGCACTAAAAATTCAGTCCACACTTCCCCAAAGAGCCCAAGATAGCTCAGCCCACAATAGTAGGCCAAACCCACAAGGGTAAACCCATCAACCTATGGAGATGGGAGGAGAATACCTTAATTACTGGCCCGGTTGGCAGGAGCTTCTGGCAACTCAAGTGAGAAAGCAACCACATACAGGATACGACTTTGTTGACCGAGTATCTCAAACAACAACTCGTAACGCCAACTTGATGGCAAAAGAAACGTTTTCCCTGCACAGGAAAAAGAAAAGTTTTGTAACCTACATCGGTTACGTACTAAGCTTAATTTATTCCCTCGCTTGATTTTTATCCAAAGAGGCTATAAAAATCACACAGAGACAGCTCTCTCTCTGGAGGGGGACCCACAGATACTCCATCCTCACAGCCTTGACAGTCGAAAGTTCGTTCCTCCCCTGCATCCAACTCCTCCCAAGGTAGGTCTAACATCAACGAGGAAACCTCAGCATCACCAACTCGAAATCTCCCTTTTGATGGCCAAACCAAGCAAACAGAAGCCAACTCTTCCCGGCGCTTCTTCCCCGGCATTTCCAAGCCCCAAGGCGGCTCCCTTTCCAGCTCCCCGAAGTTCAAGGACCAGTGATAGCTCCACCGTTCCCGGCATTCCCGACAGCACCAGCAGCGGCGAGTCCACCTTCGCTGGGCGAGCCCACCTCCCTCCTGCGCTCCCCCGAGTTTCAGGGGCCAAAGACGCCACAACCCCCTGACGGATCCCTACCTCTTCTAGCATCCCTCCAGCAACACTGCGGCGACCCATATCCATCGTCGTCCTCAGCCAGCAACCACGTTCCAGCTCCTCGGTGCTCCGCGGCCAGCGGCCGTAGCCTTCGTCTCCTCTGCTCATCCCCGGCGCTTCCCCCGATGCTTTAAGAACCTGCAACAATCGACCCAGCAGCGGAACCCCAGACATCCCTTTTCAGACCAACATCTCCCCAATCTGAGCACGAAACGCTAGCCCCAAGTCGGCCCTCATCCCAGCTTCTTCGACGCCCACGGAACGGTCCACATCATGGATCAGCAACGGCCTTCCCCCTCGAAGTCCTCAGCACCAGCAGCGTGTTCCCGAGCACCAGCAGCGGCTGCCCACCTCCTCCCTGGCGACCCTCGGCTCAGCGGTAGTGCCCAGGCGTCTCCCAACGACGGCCCCACCTCCCTGCTCGCCTGGCGTCCCCCCGGCGTTCAAACCAGCAGCCCCAAAGTGGCTCCCCAGATCCGGCAATGGCGTGCACTTCCCGGCGCTCCAGGACCAGAGGCGGATCCCCATCTGTGTCTCCCGGCCCCCGCGACAGCCGTGTTCCTCCGTGGAACCCAAGCCCCTAAGGCGGCAGCCCAGTCTCGTCGGCTCCACCCGTGGCGGATTCGACCTCCCTCGGCGCCCTAGGTCTCAGTGACGACAGACCCACTTTCTCCAGCGTTCGCAGATCTCACGGCAGCCGCGGGTCCATCTCGCCCGGCATCGTCTTCGGCGGCATCACAGCACCCGGCGACCTCACAGCGACCCACTCCCCTCCGGCGACCTCCTCCAGCAACGGCGCTCTCGGACTCGAACAGATCGGGTGACGGGCATCAGGGATCTCCCCTTTCCAACGACGCCTCGGAGCCCCGAGGGTCCCCCTCTTCAGCCGCGCCTCGGCAGCTCCGGGAACGTCCCTCCCCGGCCTCATCTTCAGCGACGAAATAGCCGAGTCGTCGCCGCGTGAAAGCAACTCCCGGGTCGTCTCGTTTTTGGTCTCGCCGTGGTCGAGCTGTAGGAGAAGGAAAGTATCCCCGTCCCTCCGAGACGGATGAAGCTTCGCAAGTGTAAATTCCAGAAAAGGTCAAACTCCTTACTATTATTTTTTTCATTTAATTTGAAATTGCACTGTCTTACGATAGTTTGCTCTACCTTGATAATGATTGTCTAGGTTTGGCTTTGTGGATCTAACTTTATTTCACTTTCTATTTTTGGGTCGCACTAATCTTTAATTAATCTCTCTCAAGTTACATGTCCGCGTTGTTTTGATTTTATTATTACTATTACTGTTGAAATGTTCCAAAATGTCTTATGAAACCCCCGTGGTGTTGTCCTTAAAATTTGTTCGTGTTCCTGTTTATTTACATGAATCAATATTTTAATATAAGGCACGTTGCTAAAATTCATCTTTCTTTATTTTATATGTAAAATATATGAAATTTATCGAGTATCATTGACCACTTATGCCAACGCACACCTCCGATCAAAACGGTAAGACATGCCTTACTCATTCCTTTTTAGTTGGTTGAATTTTATCAAACTTAATTAATACTAATCACACTTACATTTTGTTTTGCATGTACACTGAGCATGCAACTTCGGAAGATCGACATCAACGGGCTACACAACGCCCCGGACATCTATTTTCATCATCACTGAAGATCAATATCAACGGGCCACACGACGCCCCGTTATCTTCCTACATCACGGAAGATCGACATCAACGGGCCACACAACGCGCCGTAAGTCTCACTCTGACTTATTATAGTTAATTTGAATTGTTTCAAAAATTCAATTAGAATTTTCTGACCACCGCATTTTGGTTTGATTTGCATGAAAATCAATTGAGCTTCACGGGAGTTCGACAAAACGAATTTCGAAGACTGGAGGCGCGTGAAGAAACCCATGGTGGAAGCACATCTCGAGAGCAGCTTCAACTGACAAGCCCGACCAATGTAAAGCCATCCCGGCGGGCCTCAGGTACATGAGGGAGGTGCGGGCCTCCCGATTTTCTTTAATTCCACGTGTAACGGGCCGTGGGTCCAAGTGCATAGGCCCACGGTCACCATCCTTCCCCGCCCTTTTTGATCTTAATCATTATCTGTGCTTGTCCGCATGCCTTATGCACATAGGTTTATCGTCGCATGTGATTGTTAAACAAATACACATGAGTTCGGGTCCAACGCCTGAATCGGGTCCAACGCCCGTTAACCAAAAGCAAACCTTTTGGAGCAAACGCCATCTTTTCGCATGTTTAAATGTAAGAGTTAGTAACTAGGAATCCCCGAATCTACTCTGGTTTTCCGACTTAAACCAAGCTTTTAAAAATAAGTCGGTGGCGACTCCGTAATAGTTTACCTAAGTTAAACAACACATTTTTTACGAAGTCATTTTGGATGGGTGACGGCGACACGAGCCGCTCTTGGAACCTCCCGAAGCTTCCTCCTCGGGCCATGCGCTTCTTTTCGCCCGTCGCCTCTTAAGGAGCACGGAGACGATCGGCGAAGAGTCTGGGCAGACCCGGTCAGGAATCGAAGAAGGGACCACCCTGGTCTTTTCCGCAGCGTTCGACGCTCGAGTCGTGACGTCGACCGGAAGACTCTAGGGGAGCGGACCCGGATCCTCGGGTCGTCCGAACCGCCGCGCGCGTGCTAGGCCGGAAGGCGCGCGTACATCCCGGATGGCGACTCCGCTGGGGAAATCTACATGTGGATTCTTTTCGAACGCTCTTACATTTTTAATCCACATGCGGAGAGGAGTTCTTGTTTGCGTGTGTAATTGCTTGGCTCGGTTCCCTTTGTATGCTCTTATGGTTGTGTTTGTTTACTGCTTTCCTAGGCATGTCTAGGTGTACCCGAACCCGGGGCTAGGATTTTTAGGGGGTCACCGAAAGGCTCAGCCTGCTGCTACTTGCGGTATGGTTCTTGGCCGGGGCCCCGCCTCCCTCAGTCCGAGGGAGGTTTAGAAGCCTTCATCCGAGAGTCTAGCATTGTTTGTCCACTACAGGTTCCAGACGCCGCATATGCATTTGTTTGTTACTAAGTGGCTACTACCTGTGCAGGGACAGGTCTCAAGTACGCTTTGCCTGCGATAAACTGTAGAGCTAACTCTACTTGTTTTGCAGCGGTTTGGGTTAATCATAAAGGACTTCAATAATCCTCTTTTCTCCCTCCCTACCTATTTATTGCTTATTATATTCATGTATTCGCATGATCACATGAGTGTATGTTCAATTGTAGTAGTTACATTATCATTATCATTCACAGTAATCGCTATATTGCATCACTACGTTACATTTACAATTGCAGTTACATAATGCATACTTTTCTACATATAGAGTGCGATTAAGTATCATCACAAATTTATCATGCATCGATTATATTTTTGCATGATACTAATCCAAACATTCTCTCTATTTTCCTTCCGAGGTTTAATTCTCCAACATGGCTCCTCGAACGGGACTAGGGACAAAGTATGACATTACAAATCTACAAGAACAAAAATGCCAAGGACTCATCGACGACTACCAAGGCCCAAAATCGAACATCTAACAACATGAAGACCAAAGTTTCCATTACGGCTACCAAGGTCCAAAGCCGTGCGTCGAACGACATGAGCCCAAAGTGATATCAACAACTACCAAAGTGCAAAGCCAAAAACAAAAGACCAAAGATCACCCAACGACTACCAAGGTTCAAAGCCGAATCTACAGCAACCTAAAAACTCCAAGGAGGTTACATTTCAAAAGGCCAATCTCTATCAACATCAAAACTAACGACAAACCAAAGAGCCGTTCATGGACATGCAAAGACCGGACACGTCGGAACATCGCGCCTCTACTGATCCGACAATCGCTCCAAGGAAATAAAAGCAATCCCTCTACATCATCAGTCACCACAATCTGGCACAAGGACTCGTCGGCCTTCTTCACGGTGCCAACAGTACATTCTAGCACTATGGGCAAACCCGTCTTCACAACAACCTCGCAAGATCAAACTTCCCAAAGAACTTGACGAACGTCGGATCCACAGCATCCCAATGACAAAAACATGAACATGGACCAAATTCTTCAAGCGAAGTCGAACACATAGCGCGACTGGCATTAGAAACTCTCATTCGCTCTATTCGTCTTCCAACAATTCAAAACATACATGATGAACTTATCGATATTTAAACTGCTAACACCAAGACATCCATCCATTTTACCTCGCAGGTATAAGATGTCTCGTCTGAGGCTCACACAACAGCTTACAAAATACCAAAGAACATGATGTCTACCAAACGACGACGCATACTTCGACTGGGGCAATTTAATTTGAATTCCTTACGGCACCCAAGTGGTCATCCCGACAGTAGTCAACCACCAACTCTCACCAAAGAAAAGAGGAGAAGGTCAGTCACCGCCTCACGCATTGGCAAGAAACAAACATCTCGGCCCACCACATGAGCGGCCAATCCCCTAGCCCGCCCACCACATTTGCGGTCATCGCCCACGCGCACCACAAAAAGCCATCAACTTTGCAAATCCGGGGCATTCAACCGAAGTCAATCATCTTATTGAAGAGAACCGTCACAAATACTCAACGTGGACACTCTTCGATATTACAATACATGAAAGGGAGTATCTATTCATTGATCAATTCTTTCTTGCAAAAATAAGTTACATGAGCTCACTTATTTTAGCCCTTGTCGCATGTTGAGGAAGGCGTGGGTGGCAGGGTGGTAAAGTTTCGAGCCAAAGCCTGTAAACAATTTTGAGCCAAAGCATCAAAATATCCTTTGTTGTTAACAAAACGACAATCTACATGAAAGGGAGTATTCATTCCTCAACTAATACTTTCTCTGCAGAACAAGTTACATGAGCTTACTTGTTTTGCCCTTCGGCTTGTCTCATAGGTACGTGAACATCCTAGGCAGACGACGAAGGCGAGGGTGGTAGGGTGGAAACGTTTCGAGCCAAAGTTTCGAAATAGCCTTCGTTGGTAAAACAATGACAACGACAACACGAGAACAATCCTGTGACAAATCTCCGACCGATCCTGGGGCAAATCTCCGAGTGATCATGGACATATCTCCGAGCGATCCTGGGGCATCACCTCCAAGCTATCCCGGGACAAGACAGAGCAATCTCGATTAATTCCCCGTTGACAAACTAACGAATCACATGAAAGAAGTACATGAACACCCTAGACGGACAATCAATGGATTTCGAACCAAAGCTTCAAAACAACATGTCATCAACAAGACAACAAATTACATGAAAAGGGTACATGAGCGCCCTAGGCAGACAATGAAGACAAACAATAAAGCTTCAAACAAGAACACAACCTTCATCAACAAACTTCTTTATATCCCCAAAGAACTGGGGCATTGAACATCGACAATACACATGAAAAAGGAGAATAATACAAATATTACTCTCTTCATCAAGTTAAACGAGATTACATGAGCTTATTTTGATTACATCCTTTGTCTCGTGGGCAGGTACAAGAGCTCCTCACACGAATGGTACAAAACTCCTATGGCAAAGGCGAGGGTGGCAGGGCGGCAAAGCTTCAAGCCAAAGTCTTGCAGCAATTTCGTCAAACCTTCAACTCCCTCGGATGAAGACATAACGACGAAATCATACAAAAGGGAAGTACCAAAACTCTACTTCACCTTTCTTACAAATGAAGTTACACGAGCAAACTTCATTCTCACTCTAATAGAAACAAGTCGCACTAACTAACTTGTTTCTCGTCATCTGTTTGATAGGTACATGAACTTCCTTACACAACAGACGTCAGACAAGAGTAACTACTTCGTCAATCCTTTGATTCCTCCGGACAAAGATGCAATGGCGAAACACATAGAAATGGGAAGTATCGAAACTCTACTTCGCCTTTCATATAAATGAAGTTACATGAGCAAACTTCATTCCTACTTTAGAAGAAACAAGTTACATGAGCTCACTTATTCTCTGTCCTTTGCCTAGTGTAGGTACATGAGCATACAGACAAAGGCGCGGGCGGTTGGGTGGAAAATTTCAAACCAAAGCTTCGAGATTGCCTTTGTCATAACCAAAGATGATCATACCAAAAGGGAGTATCATCTACACTGCTCTCTAACAAAATTTCTTATATTTCCCCAGATGGAGTCGTATCTCCGTTTCCCCAGCTGGAGTCCTGCCTTCGTTCAAGCTGGAGTTGATTATATGCATCGCATTCCTCAACAAGGATCGAACATACAAACATATTCCTCCTGAACTATCATTGAGACGGACATATCCACCTCATCTCCCCAGCGGATACTTCATTTCATTGTTATCTCCCCAAACAAGAGTCAAAGTACATGAGCTAACTTCGTTTCTGTCTGTTGTCAACTGTGTAGGCACATGGACATCCACACAGTACGGTACAAACTCCTAGGCAACGGCGTGGGTGGTCGGGTGGAAGCCGTTTGATTCTAATATCAAAGAACATGACTGGGGCACGAAAGTGCAAACACTTTCCCCTCGAAAGTGCACAAGAGCACCGCCGAGGTTTGAGTATCTAAACCTATTCATTTCTTAAACATTCGTGTGCTCATTTGCATATAATTCGAAATTATCTTTAATAAAATGTTTCTGAGCGAGAGTGGAGAAGGCAAGCCTATCCCTAAACACTTACCCAAAGTGATGAGTGCAAACACTGTAAGGATTCATACACAAGCGTTCAGGAGGATAACGAATCCTTTGACAAAAGATGCTCTGCCGGGATGATCGAGCATTTCTTCTCTATCCCAAACACAAAACGTCAACCATTGCTAGCCCTTTTGAGCCAAAGTTGAAGTTTTCGTACAAACTACACCTGACAAGTCTAAGGACCGCCTCACATTGAGGTTAAAAAGGAGATCTTGTAGTTAGAGCCCGGAAGCGACCGATCGTAGTGACTACACCTCCTTAAAATTCAAGTGAAGAAGCACCATTGGCAGTCGAGCCCACCAGTTGAGTCATGCCTAAGGACTGAGATTCTCAAAGAGATTCTCAAGAAACACAAATTTCAAAGAAAATAAAGCGGGGCAAACCCCTATGATCCAGCAAAGAAAAGAAAGAATTAGCGCAAAGACCAAAGTCTTTAAAATAAAGCGCAAAATCAAAATCAAAAGAGCAAAAATAAAGCACCAGGACCAACATTGACGGTCGCAAGAGCAAAGGTACTATTCTTCAAACAAGTCAAAGACAAAGCTTTTCCCAAATTGGAGTGTCCATGCTTACCAGTAAACCAATTATTTATTCCCCAACGGAATGCCTAAACTGGCGGGCCGTCTGAAAGATGGAAAATTTGCTTGAATGGTGGAACCTTTATGATCCAATAGCTTCCGATGGGGTCCTTAAACTCCTTCTTTCAGATGACAAATTCAAACTTTCAGTCTAAAGGCCTTATGCCGAAGCCACATTACGACCCGAGTAAAGTCTCCTTCGACCGGTACATGAGCATCCATGTCAAGGGAATTCTAAAATCCAACTGAGATAGCTTTCAGAAACGAGAGTAAAACACGAGAGAAATCAACAAACCTTCTCTACTCTCGCTTAGAAACATACTCTTAAAAGGAAAATAAAACAAAGCATAATATGCATGTACATTTAGTTGTTTTGTTTTCGTTGTAACTAATTATTTTCTCTAAGAGCTTTCAGGGTGCGTGCCTACCAAAGACGCTTTCGAAATATAAATTGAGGTATTCCTGATATCCTTGTGAGAAAATTTTTCCAGATTCCCTCACAAGGAGGGGCAAACTGTAATACCCCAAATTATTATTTCCCGTTTGACTTCGTCCGTTGGATTTAATTTGCAAAGTTAAGATTCAACCGTAGGATGAAAACAAATAAAACATAAGAAGAAATCTTGACATCATTTTATTGATAGCACAGCCGTGAACCATTTACAGGTTTTCCTGCTAACATTGGTTTCTAGCTCTTTTACAACAGGGGATTCGGGAACAAATTTGAACATTGTACCGATTAGACAATACACCAAATAGACACACTTTGAACTTCACAAAGTCCACCCATTGCAACGACGAGCCAGCGCTCCTGCAACAGCCACAATTGGTGCCCCAACATGACGGTTTGGAGCTGTCCGTTGCCCTCCAGAAGCAGCAGCAACAACAGCAGCTCGCCGAAGCCACGCCAGCATCATCATCGGCAGTCATTGGGTCAGCCACCACTGCAACAAGATCAATAGGTGTGCAGCCACAGCAGGTTGGCCAGCATCCAGCATCCAGTGCACAGTCAACACCTCAGGTGGCAATACGAGCTTATTGGTAACCCAAGGACAACCGTTACAACCGACGGCAGTCCAGCAAAAACTGATTGCTTCGACCTCAAAGACGCCTCACAGAGACATCATCAATGACAGTAGACACAAGTCAAACAGGAAATTCAAACAAGGGAAGTTGGCAAAGGGAGGCTTATTAAAAGCATCATGTCATATGCATACCAGGAAGTAATGCTGAATTGCAACAGCAGGATTCTCTCCCACAGCAACCCAAACCAAAAGAAGCCTAGCACTAAAAATTCAGTCCACACTTCCCCAAAGAGCCCAAGATAGCTCAGCCCACAATAGTAGGCCAAACCCACAAGGTAAACCCATCAACCTATGGAGATGGGAGGAGAATACCTTAATTACTGGCCCGGTTGGCAGGAGCTTCTGGCAACTCAAGTGAGAAAGCAACCACATACAGGATACGACTTTGTTGACCGAGTATCTCAAACAACAACTCGTAACGCCAACTTGATGGCAAAAGAAACGTTTTCCCTGCACAGGAAAAAGAAAAGTTTTGTAACCTACATCGGTTACGTACTAAGCTTAATTTATTCCCTCGCTTGATTTTTATCCAAAGAGGCTATAAAAATCACACAGAGACAGCTCTCTCTCTGGAGGGGGACCCACAGATACTCCATCCTCACAGCCTTGACAGTCGAAAGTTCGTTCCTCCCCTGCATCCAACTCCTCCCAAGGTAGGTCTAACATCAACGAGGAAACCTCAGCATCACCAACTCGAAATCTCCCTTTTGATGGCCAAACCAAGCAAACAGAAGCCAACTCTTCCCGGCGCTTCTTCCCCGGCATTTCCAAGCCCCAAGGCGGCTCCCTTTCCAGCTCCCCGAAGTTCAAGGACCAGTGATAGCTCCACCGTTCCCGGCATTCCCGACAGCACCAGCAGCGGCGAGTCCACCTTCGCTGGGCGAGCCCACCTCCCTCCTGCGCTCCCCCGAGTTTCAGGGGCCAAAGACGCCACAACCCCCTGACGGATCCCTACCTCTTCTAGCATCCCTCCAGCAACACTGCGGCGACCCATATCCATCGTCGTCCTCAGCCAGCAACCACGTTCCAGCTCCTCGGTGCTCCGCGGCCAGCGGCCGTAGCCTTCGTCTCCTCTGCTCATCCCCGGCGCTTCCCCCGATGCTTTAAGAACCTGCAACAATCGACCCAGCAGCGGAACCCCAGACATCCCTTTTCAGACCAACATCTCCCCAATCTGAGCACGAAACGCTAGCCCCAAGTCGGCCCTCATCCCAGCTTCTTCGACGCCCACGGAACGGTCCACATCATGGATCAGCAACGGCCTTCCCCCTCGAAGTCCTCAGCACCAGCAGCGTGTTCCCGAGCACCAGCAGCGGCTGCCCACCTCCTCCCTGGCGACCCTCGGCTCAGCGGTAGTGCCCAGGCGTCTCCCAACGACGGCCCCACCTCCCTGCTCGCCTGGCGTCCCCCCGGCGTTCAAACCAGCAGCCCCAAAGTGGCTCCCCAGATCCGGCAATGGCGTGCACTTCCCGGCGCTCCAGGACCAGAGGCGGATCCCCATCTGTGTCTCCCGGCCCCCGCGACAGCCGTGTTCCTCCGTGGAACCCAAGCCCCTAAGGCGGCAGCCCAGTCTCGTCGGCTCCACCCGTGGCGGATTCGACCTCCCTCGGCGCCCTAGGTCTCAGTGACGACAGACCCACTTTCTCCAGCGTTCGCAGATCTCACGGCAGCCGCGGGTCCATCTCGCCCGGCATCGTCTTCGGCGGCATCACAGCACCCGGCGACCTCACAGCGACCCACTCCCCTCCGGCGACCTCCTCCAGCAACGGCGCTCTCGGACTCGAACAGATCGGGTGACGGGCATCAGGGATCTCCCCTTTCCAACGACGCCTCGGAGCCCCGAGGGTCCCCCTCTTCAGCCGCGCCTCGGCAGCTCCGGGAACGTCCCTCCCCGGCCTCATCTTCAGCGACGAAATAGCCGAGTCGTCGCCGCGTGAAAGCAACTCCCGGGTCGTCTCGTTTTTGGTCTCGCCGTGGTCGAGCTGTAGGAGAAGGAAAGTATCCCCGTCCCTCCGAGACGGATGAAGCTTCGCAAGTGTAAATTCCAGAAAAGGTCAAACTCCTTACTATTATTTTTTTCATTTAATTTGAAATTGCACTGTCTTACGATAGTTTGCTCTACCTTGATAATGATTGTCTAGGTTTGGCTTTGTGGATCTAACTTTATTTCACTTTCTATTTTTGGGTCGCACTAATCTTTAATTAATCTCTCTCAAGTTACATGTCCGCGTTGTTTTGATTTTATTATTACTATTACTGTTGAAATGTTCCAAAATGTCTTATGAAACCCCCGTGGTGTTGTCCTTAAAATTTGTTCGTGTTCCTGTTTATTTACATGAATCAATATTTTAATATAAGGCACGTTGCTAAAATTCATCTTTCTTTATTTTATATGTAAAATATATGAAATTTATCGAGTATCATTGACCACTTATGCCAACGCACACCTCCGATCAAAACGGTAAGACATGCCTTACTCATTCCTTTTTAGTTGGTTGAATTTTATCAAACTTAATTAATACTAATCACACTTACATTTTGTTTTGCATGTACACTGAGCATGCAACTTCGGAAGATCGACATCAACGGGCTACACAACGCCCCGGACATCTATTTTCATCATCACTGAAGATCAATATCAACGGGCCACACGACGCCCCGTTATCTTCCTACATCACGGAAGATCGACATCAACGGGCCACACAACGCGCCGTAAGTCTCACTCTGACTTATTATAGTTAATTTGAATTGTTTCAAAAATTCAATTAGAATTTTCTGACCACCGCATTTTGGTTTGATTTGCATGAAAATCAATTGAGCTTCACGGGAGTTCGACAAAACGAATTTCGAAGACTGGAGGCGCGTGAAGAAACCCATGGTGGAAGCACATCTCGAGAGCAGCTTCAACTGACAAGCCCGACCAATGTAAAGCCATCCCGGCGGGCCTCAGGTACATGAGGGAGGTGCGGGCCTCCCGATTTTCTTTAATTCCACGTGTAACGGGCCGTGGGTCCAAGTGCATAGGCCCACGGTCACCATCCTTCCCCGCCCTTTTTGATCTTAATCATTATCTGTGCTTGTCCGCATGCCTTATGCACATAGGTTTATCGTCGCATGTGATTGTTAAACAAATACACATGAGTTCAGGTCCAACGCCTGAATCGGGTCCAACGCCCGTTAACCAAAAGCAAACCTTTTGGAGCAAACGCCATCTTTTCGTATGTTTAAATGTAAGAGTTAGTAACTAGGAATCCCCGAATCTACTCTGGTTTTCCGACTTAAACCAAGCTTTTAAAAATAAGTCGGTGGCGACTCCGTAATAGTTTACCTAAGTTAAACAACACATTTTTTACGAAGTCATTTTGGATGGGTGACGGCGACACGAGCCGCTCTTGGAACCTCCCGAAGCTTCCTCCTCGGGCCATGCGCTTCTTTTCGCCCGTCGCCTCTTAAGGAGCACGGAGACGATCGGCGAAGAGTCTGGGCAGACCCGGTCAGGAATCGAAGAAGGGACCACCCTGGTCTTTTCCGCAGCGTTCGACGCTCGAGTCGTGACGTCGACCGGAAGACTCTAGGGGAGCGGACCCGGATCCTCGGGTCGTCCGAACCGCCGCGCGCGTGCTAGGCCGGAAGGCGCGCGTACAATTCTCATAATGATCAACAAAGTGATATTAGAGCACCTGCTCTTTATCAAAGACGTCATCCTATAGACCAAGTTATAGGAGATCTTAACAGAGGCATACAGACTAGAAGTTCTGTAAATGCCTTCTATGAACACTCGGCTTTTCTATCACAGAAAGAGCCAGAGAATATTGATGAAGCTCTCAACGATCCAGATTGGATACTTGCTATGCAAGAGGAGCTTGAACAATTTGAACGGAGCAAAGTGTGGTCACTTGTTCCTAAACCTGGTAACCGTTCCATCATTGGGACTAAATGGGTTTTCAGGAACAAACTAAATGAGTCAGGCATTGTTGTGAGGAACAAGGCTCGGCTCGTTGCAAAAGGGTACTCTCAACAAGAGGGTATCGACTTTGATGAGACGTTTGCTCCTGTAGCTCGTCTAGAGGCAATACGAATGTTATTAGCCTATGCTTGCTTTAACAACTTTAAGTTGTATCAAATGGACGTAAAAAGTGCATTCCTCAATGGAGAAATCAAGGAAGAGGTCTATGTAAGTCAACCTCCTGGTTTCGAGGATCTGCAACACAGAGACTACGTCTATAAACTCTCCAAAGCTCTATATGGCCTTAAACAGGCTCCTAGAGCATGGTATGAGAAACTTAGCTCATTCCTTGTCGAAAAGGGCTACAATAGAGGAAGAGTAGATACTACTCTCTTTCTCAAACACAGAAGCAATCATCTCATTGTTGTCCAGATCTATGTCGATTACATTATCTTTGGATCAACTGATGAAACGCTCTGTGCAGAATTCTCCAAACTCATGACAAGCGAGTTTGAGATGAGTATGATGGGAGAACTTACGTTCTTCCTTGGTTTACAAATTCAGCAATCTGCAGAAGGTACATTCTTACATCAAGAAAAGTACACTAAGCAGCTTCTGAAGAAATTCGGCCTAGAAGGCACGAAACCTTTGTCTACTCCAATGGGTACAAATACTCAATTGG
Source organism: Melastoma candidum (assembly GCA_023653495.1). Classification (NCBI taxonomy): domain Eukaryota; kingdom Viridiplantae; phylum Streptophyta; class Magnoliopsida; order Myrtales; family Melastomataceae; genus Melastoma; species Melastoma candidum. The sequence goes on from CM042889.1 coordinate 19,438,892, forward strand.
ACAAAGACGAAAACGGTAAAGAAGTGGATAGTAAGCTCTACAGAAGCATGATAGGTTCTCTTCTGTACCTTACAGCTTCTAGACCTGACATACTATTTAGTGTGTGTCTCTGTGCTAGATTTCAATCAGCACCTAAAGAATCTCACATGACTGCGGTCAAGAGGATCTTTAGATATCTACAGGGTTCTGTAAACCTTGGCATCTGGTATTCTAAGAAATCAAACTTTGATCTCACTGGATACTCCGATGCAGACTTCGCAGGAAGTAAGGTGGACAGAAAGAGTACAAGTGGTACTTGTCAGCTTATGGGAAACATGTTGATTTCATGGTTTTCCAAGAAGCAGACTTCTGTTGCCCTCTCCACTGCAGAAGCTGAGTATATAGCAGCCGCAAGCTGCTGTGCACAACTCCTGTGGATGAAACAACAACTTGAGGACTATGGTCACTCATTTACAAAGATACCGATCAAATGTGATAATACTAGTGCTATTAGCCTAGCTAAGAATCCAGTATATCACTCGAGATCGAAGCATATCGAACTTAGACATCACTTTCTGAGAGATAATGTACAACAGGGTTCTGTTAATGTAGAATACATTAACACTGAACACCAATTGGCTGATATCTTTACTAAACCTCTGGATAAAGAAAAATTTTTCTTTTTCAGAAGCGAGTTAGGAATATGCCATCCTATATAATGTCTTTCATAAGACAACGAAAAGTCAAGTAAGTACTTCAGAAACTTACTACAGAAGGTACATAAGTGTACACCTTATTACAGAAGGTGCAAACCTCTGTTTCTATACTACAGAGGGTACACATTCGTACACCTCACTATAGAAGGAAGAATATTAAACTTTCTATATAATAGAAGGTTGAATTTCCTCCTCTATCAAACAGAAGGTACATACTTGTACACTTCATACAGAAGGAATAATCCTCTGTTTCTATACTATAGAAGGTACACATTCGTACACTTCACTATAGAAGGTCGTATATTTAGCCTTCTACACAATAGAAGGTTAAAATCCACCATCTATCTTACAGAAGGTATAACAACATGTATACCTTAAATCTAACTTTAGTAATTTCCAACTAATCGGAAATTTACTTATGGAGATATCGAATATCATCCAATAAAAAAAAATTAGATATAATCAGAAGCAAATAAAACATTTGTTTTGATCTCTATCGTCCCTATTAGGAGATTAAAAATCCTAATAATTTATATTTGGATACAACACTCCATTATATTTGGCTCTTCTATGATGAAGAAGCTTCAACAGAAGGTGACAAAGGATTTACTTGCCCTGAAAAGCAAACTGCCTCACTCGAATCAAATCAAGGAAATAAAATTTCCTTCCCTCTTGTCTCTGATGCATGTCAGCTTGATATGACATCTCAAAGAGATCATTTAAGCGGGAAAATATTTTATTCCCACAAACCACCTTTGTGAGCCAACTTAAAAACCCAAAACCGTCACCTCTTTCTTCATACCACCTTCAGATCATCGCATCCCCTTTCTCCTTCTCTCTCGTTTTTGCCCTAAAACTCCCAGACCTTCGTTCTTCATCATCCATGGCACCCAAGGCAAAATCCTTGAGGAAAAAGGCTAAGGCCGGAAGAAAGAAGGCTCGCGCCTCTGGATCGGAAAAGCCTGCATCATCTGCGAGCAGGACTCCATCCCCTTCCTCGCCGGAGAAACCCATCTCTCCTGCGAAGGAACAGACCATTCCTGCTATTGTCGAGACCCACGATGACATGCAACCGCTCTCCAAGGACAAGGGACTTGAAAAAGCCCAAATCCAAGTGGAAGAGAAAGCACATGAGGGATCCCTGGTCGCTGCGACAAAGGAAATCCCTGACCCTGAACCCTCTGCCAAGGGTTCTACTACGGCTGATGACATTGATGCATCAAAGGTCGCTACTCCTGAGAATGCTCCGTCTGATGAGGAGGTGCAAGTGCCCCTTGTCGATGAAGCACCAGAGGAACAAGATGAGGAAGCTCTTGCTCCTATTATCTCGGTCTCCCCTGATCTCAAGCAAAAGGGCGTACACTCTGCGTCTAAGAAGGCTACCCAGAAGCCTGCAGCACCCTCTGGAACAAAGCTTCTCCATGATGCCATCAAGTCAGGAGGTGTATCCTCACGGACTAGGCTGAAACGGAAAGAGCCCGAGACTGTCAGCACCTCTCTTGTCAAAGCGGCTGCAAAGAAAACCAAGTCCCCGGAGAAATCTGTGGACACCTTCACTGAGGGGCTGGATACCTTCATATTTCCGGTAAACCCTCTAGTCTCTAGAAAGGAGATAGAAACTGTGCTTGCCGATACCAAATTGCCCAAATGTGATGCTGCTGGTTGACAGTTCGCTGCCTTCAAGCGCATTGATTTTAATTAGTTTAAGGCAAATGATCTTGACATTGCTCCATTGCTTGAGAAAGTTGGTCTGAAAAACTTCTGTGAGACATATGCAGAGGTGGCCGTTTCTCGCCTGAGAGAGTTCTATGGTAACATTACGTTCCATGAACAAGGACCTCATGTCAAGTTCATCAAAACAGTGATTGAAGGGGTTCCGCTTGTCTTCTCTGCACATGATGTTAACCAATTGTTTGGCTGTGAGGAATATGACCCACTGTCAGATCTTGGAAAGGAGGAATCCTACAGCATCATCATGGGGGAAAGAGTCCAGTTGGACAAATACCTGGAGTCCACAAAGCTGGAACTCAAGACTCGTGTATTGCATCGAGTTGTGCTATTCTGCCTCTTACCAAGGACCGGGAGCATTGACACCATCACCTCAATTGATGCGTCACTGATGGCTCACATCATGAAGGGAATCCCTTTCAACCTTGGTTTGCTGGTGTTCTCGCACATGAAACGTTGCTGCAATACCACAGGAAAGGCTCTGCCTTATGGCCAGGTAATTGTCGGCCTTCTTAAGCTTGCCCGTGTTTCTACTGATGTATCTACTTTCCAAGAGAAATGGAAGGTTGGTACCTTTGGGCACCAGATCATAGCTAGCATGCATTATGTAAGGAAGGGCTCCTCCTGGACTCTCAAATTGAAGTCACAGGACACCACTGAGGATGATGAGGATAAGCCCCTGTCTGCTAGAATGTCCAGAAAGGCTGCTACTGCACCTTCTGCTTCTGCCTCTACAGCTAAGGCTCCTTCAGCACAGAGACAGCCCAAGTCCTCTGCTGAGATGACCATCCTCCTGGAACAAACTGCTCTCCTCAAGGACCTCCAGCAGAAGGCTGTGGCCAATGAGGAAGATATGCGCGTCCTACGCGAAATGGTAGAGAACCTGACTCGCGAGTTGGAACGCCAAGCAAAGGTTATCCGTGATAATCTTGATGCAGTCCCTTCTGAGGAGGAAGAGGAAAAATGAAATCTCCTGATGTTCTCTCTTTCCCGCATTTCTAGCTAGACCAAAACTTGATTTCTGTGGTCTTCTAGATTGTAATAAGTGCCACCTGGTGGACACATTTTCTTTCAGCAGTATGGTATTGAACTTTCTGTCACACCTTCTGCACCACATTCTGCATGATGGTTTTTGAACTCTCTGTTCTACCCTCTGCAAGAATTAAAATAACCCTCTGCACGTTGGTCATGAACATTATGTCATACCTTCTGCAAGAAGCTTACTCTTCTTTTTCAACCTACATTCATCTTCTTTTTGATGTGACAAAAAGGGGGAGAAAATTGTGTTGAGGGGGAGTACCTAGCTCTGTATTGGTTATAGAAAAATCCTTGATTTTCTATAACTCAGTGGGTCGTAGAAGGCTATACCGTCTACTGTGTAGAAGCTTATGAGACTGATACAGCTCATAATCGCAACCTTCTGCAGGGAATGCGATTCGTGATCTTTTTAAAGTCACTATTGCTGGGAGTGCAGAAATGAAATACCATCATTTTTGTCGGGCTAAATACAGAAGCTCCTCGCTCTGTATAAATCACAGAAGCCTTTGTGCTCTGTAAATAACCTTCTTTATAACAGAAGCTTCTATGCTCTGTTTCACAGAAACCTTATGGTTCTGTACAAACGCGAGACTCTTACTCTCATCTATTTAGGGGGAGTTAGGGGGAGTTCTTGCAAACATATTTCCCTCAACGATGAATGTTTTGTCATCATCAAAAAGGGGGAGATTGTTGGAAAAGGTTTTGATGATGAGCCAGACCTCTGTGCCACAGAAGGTCGAACATTCTTGGTTTTGATGATGAGCCGGACCCTCTGTACTACAGAAGGTCGAACATTCTATTCTACAGAAGCTTCTCATAATGAGGATCTTTTTGTAAGAATTATTTTTGTAATTAAATGATTAGTTATCAATTATTTAATTACGAAATACACATTCTCTGATTATGATAATTATCTGATCAGATTACCCTGATTTGATTTTCAAATAATCATATTAGAGATAATATTTCTTGTAGAAGGAAATGTATCTTCTATATATGGAAATGTTCTATTATTTGATCTACAGGCTTCTATAAGCTTACTTGATCAACATACGAACATTATTTGATTGCAAATTACCACCACCTGTCCAGATACACTCTCACGTGTGTTTTTATCAGGATGGAATTGACTTCAAGTCATTTGGAAACAAATCAACGATTGTTTCCACCTGTAGAAGGTTATCAAGCAGAACCTTCTGCGATACCTTCTGTGGTGCACTATTCATGGAAAATATATCATGATCTTATTCTGATTTATTTTCTGAATGCTTGCACGTGTATATCATTCTGTTTATTATGTAAACTAACTTTTAATTTCTTATTTTGCAGATTACGTATTATATTTTCCTTCTTGCATTTTCTTCTTAGAATTTTGTGTATAAATAGCCACGCCCTCTCTCCCATTGTAACAGTCAGACAATTCATTTTCTCTTCTCCCATTCTGTCCAGAGAGAGCGTGTGCTTGAGCTTGCTTTAGTTCTTTCATTCGTTCGAGTTAGTCACACGAGGAGCACTAGCGACGGACGGCTGCATCGTTGGTGAAACCTTCTGGGAGAGTGACTCGGGGGCTCAAGGGACTCGGTTGGAAGCTGCAGGATACGTTGTTGGAAGCGTTGTGTACGTGGACAACGTGCAGCGGGCCGGAGAGAAGGGCTGAACCTCGGGAGCACAGAAGGTGAGGGACTAACCAGCTTCTGTTGTATAGAGCTCTGTGTGCAGGAACCTAGGACGGAGGCTGCCGTCTGCTTGCATGGGGTTTGCCGCGTGCTTGCGCAGGGTCTGCTGCGTGCTTGCGTAGGGTATGCTACGTGCTTGTGTGGGGTATGCCACATAGTCGCTATCTCGAGGAGATCGTGCAGGTCGTGTGGAGCCGCCGGAGGGAAAATCCATCCTTGAACAGGGGTTGCTGTTCGCTTGCGTAGGGTCCACTACGTGCTCGCGTGGGGTACGCCACGAAGTCGTTTTCCTTAAGAGGATTGCGCATTTGGTTACCTTGTTAGTCACGTTAAATCGTGCAACCCGCTGTAGTACAGAACCCTACGGGTCTGTGCATACATTTTCCTTGTCACTTTTACTACAGAACCTCACGGTCTGTTCAGTAGAAGGTCGACTACCCTTGGTACTGAATCTTTTAGATCTGTGCTTCTCAACTAAGTCATTTTCCTATACAGAACCTTCTGTTGTGGATTGACATACTCGGTACAGAACCTTACGGTGGATCTGTTCTATAGAAGGTTGACGTCTCTAGTATAGAATCACTTGATCTGTGCTATAGAAGGTTAACATATTCGACACAGAACCCTCTGGTCTGTGTTGTGCCTTACACTCTACGATACAGAACCTTCTGGTCTGTATTGAGCCTAAGTTACTATAGTACAGAACCTTCGGGTTTGTGCTACATAACGAGCCTCTACAGCACAGAACCTTCTGGTCTGTGTTCTGCCACTCAAGCCTCTATTGTACGGAACCCTACGGGTTTGCTTTTGGTTGCTATCACTTGTGTAATTTGTACTGAGATACATTTGAGTGGAAACCATCCAAATATCTGGGTGAAGAGTGGACGTAAGCAATTTGCTGAACCACTATAAAAATCCTTGTGTCCATTAAACAAATTTGCGTATACAATCAAACGTTCTGTCTTACAGAAACTTACAGGCTCTGTTTAACAGACGCTTTTCATTCCGCTGCGGGGTAAAACGAAAAAGGGTTAAAATCCAATTTTGGAGATTAACACTAATTCACCCCCCCTCTTAGTGTAACATGGATCAACTTCACAATCTTCCGGGGAACATAAGTAGGAACTGATGATGCTCATCAATTCCCATAGATAAATGAAGTCATGTTACGAATTCGATTTCATTCAGGCATAGCTACTCTGGAGTGAAGGCAAGTCATTCGAGAGATGCATCCACATTTTTCTGCTTTGCATCCAGAATTTTCTGATGACAAGCCGTTCTTGTCGGCTGTCCTGCTCATGTTGGCGAATGAAAGGACAATGTTGTCAGAGCCCAAGCAACCAGGTTTCTTCTTGGAAAGAAGTCCCAGAGAAAGCTTGGATTTGATAACAACCCGTGAAAGAAGTGAAAGAGGAGGTTTCCTTACAACGACCACACTGGAAGCCCGGTAAAAACTGATGTCTATTCGCCACTCCGATCGCCGTTTTAATATTCCATGATCATTTTCATTCAGGCTGGATACTCTGGAGCGAAGGCAGGTCGCTGGAACTCGTGCATATATCCCTACGAGACTCTTATATCCAGCCCCAACTCGAGAGATGCATCCACGTCGCGTTGCTGTGCGTCCAAAAGTTTCCAGACGACAGGCCCTTCATGTCGTCGGTGGTGTTCATGCTGGCGAATGAAGGGACGACATTGCCACGACCTAAGCAACCGGGATTCTTCCTGGAAAGGAGCCCCGGGGAAAGCTCGGGTGCGACGACAAACGAAGATGGCCATGACAAGGAAGGTTTTCTAACGGTGACTGTGCTGGAAGCTCGGTAAATACTGCCTGTTGGATCGTTTATGTACACTAAGAGGGGGGTGAATTAGTGTTTATCACTTTTTCGCCCTTTCTCGGTGTAAGCGGAAGCGTACTGTATCACAGCAGAGCGTTTCTCAGAATGAGAAATACCTTACTGTAACTGTTACGATTTTGTCGAGTAGGTTTTCGTACGAGTGTTGCGCGATCGTAATGGATACAGTGATTTATAGTGGTTCGGCCTTAATTGACCTACGCCCACTTTCCACCAACAAGGTGATTCCACTATATAAAATAATGGGTGCAAAGAGCCCTTGCACTAGGCGTATGTTCCTCTCACAAAGTGAGATTTAGAATCCCGTACAATAGATGATCACTCCTGGCAACGGTCAGCTCCTCACACAGTGGACGTCTTCTCGTTTCCAGCAGAATGATGCTTATCCTCAGCAGTTGGTAGCTCAATGGATTCCACACAGCTCGTTGTCGCTTAATATAAACCTGACTTATCAAAGAGCACAGACAACGTTATGTTAGAGTATAAATCCTCGCAGATAACTCCTTACGGTGAAGAATGTATTCTCAGAGAGCAGCTCGTTTCTGCTTCACAGCGAAGGATTGCTTCAGCACTTGTTTGCTCAGAAGAGGATTTCCACACAGATCTTGTCTCTCCTTAAGATAAGCTTGCACTTGTTTAAGAGACAACTACAAAGTTGAACCACAAAAACCACAAAGACAGAAACCACAAAGATCACAAAGAAAACCACAAAGCCACTTAGAAGGTATACGTCCTACACTCAGTTCGGACGTGCACGGTTACCACAGCCGTGACTCACTGCACTGCACACCTAGTGCGTAGGGTGGAATTTTCCGATCCGTTGGCTTCCACGCAACCTGCTTTACTAACCCTCTGTATCAGGCGTTCAAGACTTCTGCACAGCACCCCTGTGCTCGAGAGGAACTCCTTCCACTCCGGCGGCGTTCCCAACTCCTGCTCTACCCTACAGGCACGAGACTTCTGGCGCGCACCCGCAAGTGCGTGTCTAACTGCTCAAACTCCGTAGGCTCGAGACTTCCCTGCGAAAAGACACGACAAGAACGGCTTCTTGCCGATGGGTCAGCAACCGGTTACTGAATTCAGAGCAGGTATTCACTTAGCTTCCCTCAGACGATTCGCCGGTTGCTCGTTGAACGCACGGAGGACACCCAGTCCCTCTCAGACGATTCAAGGGATCTGACCTCAGCCCCTTGACACTCTCACACGCAGCTTGCAAGAGAAAGAACCAGGAGACACTTAGCACCTTCCGCTCTCCGTCGATGCACAAAGCTCACTTAGACCACTTAGACCACTCAGACCACTCAGACGCACAAAGGCACGTTTTTTTGTCGTATCTGGTCAGGTTATAAAGAAGAAGGAGGACGGAAATCGTCTAGGCAATCAACAAGATTTATTGCCAAAATTGGCAGCGAGGACACAGCAACGATCTGCTCAACGTTTGCTGTGTCATAAAAGGAAAGACACAAACGGTAACTTCCTTTACTCATCTCAATCAAATAGATTATTTCCAATCTCCAACATCATATCTAATCAATATATTTAATTAAATATATTTAATTTGATATTTTCTCCCATTACAGCGAGACGTTGCTGCAGAAGATCAAAGAAATATTTTGTTTCCAAAAATAACAATTGGAAAGGTAATCTCATTTTATTTGTTGCCTAAGTGCTTATGATAAGATCATTAGGCTACGTTAAATGAACCTAGACACTCAGAATAATTATCTGAGATAGATTAAAATAAATCTTAGAATAAATCGTGATTATTAAAAAATATGTTTCCATATTTTCAACTTCTATGCGTAATATCACAGTAACAGTGTACTGGAATGCAGTAATATATAGCGATTACTAGCTGTGGTTCAGCAACGCATTGCTCAAGCTCATCACTAAGAATGAACACATAACTTGTGAAACATTACTACTGACAAACAGTAACATGTCGCTTATCACCAGTAACATGTCGCTTACCACCAGTAACATGTAGCTTAAGTTCATCATCAAAACCAGGTCAACACTGCCGGCCCACCTTCTCTTTCGCACCATTCCATCACAATCTACATACGATTTATACATATTTATTCTCTGTAAATACATTATTAAAAAAATGTATTTTCTTTTTATACTTATAGTAATGTAATATATAGACATCGTTATCCCATTCTCAAAATTTTATCATTTAACTTAAAATTTTAAAATATTAAATAATGTTTGATTTATGTTATAGAATTTTTTATAATATGTATATAAATTCATAATTTTTATCTGAAAAGTCAAATTAGAGGAATCCAAAATGTTTGGTTTTGGGTGTTCTTTGCTAGAGGATTGATTTAAGACTGCCCGCGGCCGTCGGACGCTCTTCGAAGTGTGGGAAAGACTAAATGTGGTCGCCGGTATCGTAAACAAAACGTCACAAGCAACAATCGACTTCATCCATTAAGACATTGTTTATTAATAGGAAATTTGGTCCACTATTAAACAGAAAACGATAATTGGAAGTTCAAAAACCGTTTTCGTCGGAAAATTTAAAAAACAGTTTTTTATTTTTTGGCAACAAATTTCATAGAAAACAAAAAACAAAATATCGATATTTGGCCTTATCTATAGGCCAACTTTAGGTGTTAGGCATATCGTTTAAAAATTTTTGAATTTAAACTTATTTCGATTTGGCCTTATCCCTAACGGACGTTACGATTAGCTGATGTGTCTCTAACATCTCTTTTCTCTTTCTTACGTGGTTTGACGTCTCTTCAACGTGTCTTTTTTTCCTTTGTCTTTCCTAAGTGGCAATCTACACCGTCCACCCCAACCAACGTCGTCTCCTCCTCCCCTTACCCCTTAGTCAGATTTCTGACTTTGGGCTGACAAGTCTACCCCATCCAACTCCCCTCTATTACCCCCACCTAAACCACAGCCTTCGTCGGCTCCAGGTCCTGCAACCACTTTCTCCATCAGAGCTCCAAGTCTATCGACGCCACACTCTTCTCCTCTTTCAATTCTTCCCCCCTCAACCATTTCGATTCCCTCGATTTTGATGCGTGGTAAATTGGTGAAGAAGATCGTGAAGTGCAAGTTACTCTGCATGCCTTGAGAGGAGAGTTACATGGTGGGAAAATACAAACTATGCATGTGGGTGGGGTGTATAAGAAAAAGAATTTGAATATTCTTATAGACTCAGGGAGTACACATAACTTTGTTGACTCAAGCCTGGTGAAAGGATGAATTTGTTGGCAGAAAATGTATCACCAATCGAGGTAGTAGTAGCAGATGGCCGTAGTATGATTTGCAGAAATATGTTGCGACAGTTTCATTGGAGTATGCAGGGGCATGCGTTTGTAGCTGACTTATATATTATACCCTTGGGAGGTTGTGAAATGATTTTGGGAGTCTCGTGGTTGGCTTGTTTAGGAGAACTTAGAACTTTCATTCTTCAGTGATGAAATTCCGGTGGAAGGGAGTAGGAGTGGTCTTGGAAGGGAAGAACAGCCAGGAATCACAAGGCTTGTTACACGTCACCACAGCAAAGAAAATGCAGAAATGTTGTAATAAACCTATCTTAGTGGGGCGGGTGGCCAGTGTGACCGAGTTGGAAGAATCTTTACTGGATTGCCAGTTTATTCAAGCAGAAGCAGAACACACTGCTATTGAGAAGGTTTTGGATGAATAAAAAGACCTTTTTATGGAGCCGGTGGGATTGCCTCCTTTCAGAGGATATGATCATTCAATTGTGTTAAAAGAGGGAGTGCAGGGATTCAGTCTTCGTCCTTACAAGTACTCTGCTAATCAGAAAGACGAAATCGAAAAAATGGTGCAAGAACTGCTGAATTCTGGAGTCATACAAGAAAGCAAGAGTTCTTTCTCCTCTCCGGTGGTAATGGTGAAGAAGAAGGACGGGTCATGACGTATGTGTGTGGATTACCAAGATCTTAATAAGCAAACCATCAAAGATAAGTATCATATTCCGGTTATAGAGGAGTTGTTGGATGAATTATTCGGTGCGGTTATATTTTCCAAGATTGATTTGAGGGCCGGATACCATCAAATAAGGATGAATCCTTTAGATGTGCATAAAACAGATTTTAGAACTCATGACGGGTATTTCGAGTTCTTGGTTATGCCATTTGGTCTAACCAATGCTCCTTCAACGTTTTAAAGCCTCATGAACTCCATTTTTAGGCCTTACTTGCGAAAGTTCATTCTGGTTTTTTTTTATGATATCCTCATCTATAGTAAGTCGGCTGTTGAACATGTTGAACATTTGCAAACTGTGTTATCAGTGCTGAGAAGGCACGTTTTATTTGCTAAGAAGTCCAAATGTGTTTTTGGAAGTCCTCGAGTTGAATATCTTGGGCACTTCATTGATAAGGATGGTGTTTCAACCGATCCAACCAAAATTAAGGCAGTGCAAGAATGGCCGATCCCTACTACCCCGAAACAGCTAAGTGGGTTTTTGGGATTGAGTGGGTACTATAGGAGGTTTATTAGGGGGTACGCGGTGGTCTGCAAACCACTTACAGATCTGCTTAAGAAAGATGGGTTTGGTTGGAGTGAGGGTGCTCAGATTGCTTTTGATAAATTGAAGGACCTCTTGACTTCTGCACCTGTTCTTGTTCTATCGGATTTTGAAGATGTTTTTGTAATTGAGACTGACACTTCTGACTTTGGCATTGGGGCTGTGTTGATGCAGAGGGAGCACCTCATTGCTTTTATTACCAAGCATTTGGCACCTCGCCATTATAGTTTGTCTGTGTATGAAAAAGAGTTGTACTCGTTAGTGCATGCGGTAGGAAGGTGGCATCATTATTTGGTGGGCAGGCATTTCGTGGTTAGAACCGATCATAAGAGCTTAAAGTTCTTGCTTGAGCAACGTTTACATACAGAGGGGCAATTTAGATGGTTGACGAAGTTAATGGGTTATGACTACGAAATTGTTTACAAGAAAGGGAAAGAGAATTTGGTAGCTGATGCCTTGTCCAGGGTGCAGATTTCTATGCAGAGTTATGAGATATTGTCTATGTCAGTACAGCAGCACTCACTTACCTTGTTTGATGATATTAAGGCTACGTGGGTTACTGATCCTCAGTTGGCTTCTCTGATTTCTGCATTGAAACAGAAGCCTGTTATTGTCAGTCGATTCCAATGGTAGCAAGGATTGTTACAGCGCAGTTCCAAGCCAGTAGTGGGAGCTGTTCCAGAAGTTAGACAAAAGATCCTTCACATTTTTCATTGTGGTCCGGCTGGGGGACATTCAGGAGTCCTAGCTACTTCTAAGCGAATTGGGAAATTGTTTTACTGGAGGGGAATGGACAGAGATGTCCGAAACTTTGTGCGATCTTGTCCTGTGTGTGCAACTTGCAAATATGAGAATGTGGCTTTCCCTGGATTATTGCAGCCTCTACCTGTGCCACCAGGCTTTTGGCAGAATATCTCTATGGATTTCATAGACGGCTTACCTAAGCTACACGGCAAGTCTGCTATATTTGTTGTGGTAGACAGGTTGAGCAAATACGGGCATTTCTTTGCATTGCCACACCCTTACACAACTAAAATAGTTGCTCAACTTTTCTTGGACAATGTTTTCAAGTTATATGGTTTACCTTTGACTATCGTGAGTGATCGAGATGCTATCTTTTATACCCGTTTTTGGCAAGACCTTTTCACCTTGCAAGGGGTAGAGTTGCATTTATCCATTGCCTATCACCCACAGACGGATGGGCAGACGAAAGTGGTCAATAGGTGCTTAGAAACCTATTTGAGATGCATGGTGGGTGATTGTCCTGAAGGATGGTTGAAATGGCTTCCAATGGCTGAGTGGTGGTACAATTGTTCTTATCATTCTTCCATTAAATTGTCTCCTTTTGAAGCATTATATGGATACCAACCTCCGATTCATATTCCTTACATTGGTCATGATTATGTTGTTCCTACTGTTGATTGTACTTTGAGAGAGCGAGAGGCACAGCTTCAGCTTCTTCGGTTTCACTTGGATCGTGCCAGACATCGTATGCAGCAATTAGCTAATCAGCATCGGGTGGAACGAGAATTTCAGGTGGGGGATTTGGTCTATGTGAAGCTGAAACCGTATCGTCAGCAGAGTGTTATTGTGCGCAGTAACAACAAGCTTTCTCCCTTGTTTTATGGTCCCTTTCGGGTGTTGGATAGAATTGGGAAGGTGGCATATAAATTGGACTTACCTGCAGATGCTTTGATTCACCCTACCTTTCATGTGTCTAAGCTACGGCGTAGTATCCCAGATGACAGTCGGATTTCTGCAACATTGCCTTCCTATTGGGCTTTGCAAGGAAGGGAGCCATTGGCTATTTTGGCGCGGCGTATGGTTAAACGAGACAACAGTGTTGCGACTCATGTTCTGATTCAATGGAAGCATACATTGCCGGAGGATGCTACTTGGCAGTTCCTTTTTTATTTGGAGAAGCGTTTTTCTTCCTGTACACTTGGGACAAGTGTCTTTCAAGGGGGGAGACTTGGTGCATGGTAAATTGGTGAAGAAGATCGTGAAATGCTAGGAAGCTGCAGATGAGAAGTTGTTTTACAGAAAGAAAATGCAGAGAAGTGAAGCTGCAGAGGAAAAGAGTGAAGGAAGAAGCTCCGGATGGTAGTTATGGTCGTTGGGATCCGGTTTAATGAGTCAGGAGTGGTTCAATATAAGTGAACCAGTTTGGCTGAGTTTAGGAGAGTCGGTTGTGGTGGTTGGCTATTGGGAGGGTAGTTAGTTGAGCAGAACAAACTTTTGTAATTCATTCTGCGATTTCTATTGTTTTGGGGAGGGCGCTTAGGAGCTGCGCCGGAGGCGGTGGTGATTGTAAGACTTTACGGCGGTGTTGGCTTGTGCTATCGGAGGCCGATTGTATTGAATGTGAGTTGGATTGTTTTTGGTTATGGATTGTTAACTATTGTTTCTGCAATTGTTGTTGTTGTGTGGAATCTGTGCGGTGATCTGTAATTTGTACGGATCAGATTTCTCCATTTCCACCTCCTCCTGCCCCTCCCTTTCCTCTTCCTTCTCTCAGGCCCACCCTCGGATTCCCCCCTTCCATCGACTCAGGTGCGACTGTCCCGTTTTCTCCATCGCTGCTCGAAAGACGGACGGGCTGGCTACTCGGAGAACGAGGCACCGTGCAGGTCTGGGGGAAAACGTCAGGGGCAGGAGAAATAGACATGATCCACTTAACTGGGAGGAAGAACGATGTCAGAATCGAGGAACAATAACTCAGACGGCCCGAAATCGAAGCACAGAAGATTAATTCCAAATCCCGATAACTCTAACTCTAACCGTCTTCTTGATTTATTTCATTGCTGAAAAAAAAAATTTTAGACACGCCGGATAATCTAAAGATTTACCGACCGTTAGGAATAAGGCCAAATCGAAAAGTAAAATCGAAATAAGGTCAAATTCAAAAATTTTTAAACAATATGCCAAAACGTAAAGTTTGTCTATTGATGAGACCAAATATCGGTATTTTGCCAAAACGGAAATAGGAAAAGGACCTTGTTTCCTTGTACTAAACAAGAGCTACTCCTTTTGCCATTTAATATTACCGAGAGAATCGCAGATCCATTACAGATTAATATCTTTTAGGCATGGCTACTTTAGAGGGGAGGGAAGTCATGGGAACTCATGCAAGGATCTCTATGGGACTCTTATATCCAGCCCCAAGTTGAGAGATGCAGCTCTGCTTTGCATCCAAAAGTTTCCAGACCACCGGCCCTTCATGTCGCCGGTACTCTCCATGTTAGCGAATGAAGGAAGATCACTGCCGCAGCTTAAGCAACCAGGTTTCTTCCTGGAAAGAAGTCCTGGAAGCTCAGACGTGATGGTAAACCATGAAAGGAGTGATAGGGAAGGTTTTCTTACTATGACTATGCCCAAAGCACGGTAAAAACTGCCGCTACTAAAGTCCGGCAATAAAGATTTATTTTATTTTTAAAAATCGGATTTATAAAGTTAGAATTTTTTAAGTACTCATTTTAAAATCGAATTTTAAAAATAATATAATGGAAAAATATCTCATCATGTTCCAACTCTTTTGACAATATTGAACGCAACAATAATGCAGCAACCCCTTCCTGTGGTTAAGTCTTACTTTGATTCGGTCCAAACTTAAAAAGAATCCAAAATATCTGGGGAGGGGGTGTTCGACGCCTTCTTTTACTAGGGAATTGATTTGACATGGGAGTCAAACTAAGATGCAGGTGTCACTCGTCTGTTCTTTGATTTTCCATCATCTCATCAATCATGTAGACGTTCCACTGTTGAACCAAATTCTCGCGAAGAGTTTAAGAAATCCATCCTCAACTTCAACAAGTCGAGAGCACCAAGGAAGTGGCGTCGCAATCAGGATGCTTGTCTCCTGCTGCTATCGCTCGTGTTGCTGTCTTCTGTTGTTCCTGTCAAACCTAGCATGTTCATTCGGGTCCGACACCCTGACTCGATCCCTCCTCATGAAAGACGGGGAGACGTTAGTCTCGGCCGACGGCAGTTTCGTGCTGGGATTCTTCTCTAGAGGGAATCCTGCGAGGAAGTACTTGGGGATATGGGACGCTGTTGCTCCAGATACAGTTGTTTGGGTTGCCAATAGGCAGAACCCTGTGAATGACTTCAGCGGAATCCTCTCCTTTGGAAGAGGTGGCAACCTTGTCGTTCTCAATGGGTCGAGGAACGTGATGTGGTCCTCGAATTCGTCTAGGAACTTAACGGATCCAGCTGCTCGCATGTTGAGTACCGGGAATCTTGTTCTTGGAGAGAGAGGCGGTTTGGATTCTGAAGACTATTCCTGGCAGAGTTTCGATTATCCATCTGACACCCTTTTAGCCGGCATGAAGTTGGGGTGGGATCTGAGGACGGGTTTCGAGAGGCATCTGACTTCATGGAGAAGTGTTGATGACCCTACAGCCGGCGAGTATACATATGGATATAAACTCGATGGTTTGATGCAGGGGGTGCTCATGATGGGTTCCATAAAAAAATTCAGGACCGGTCCCTGGATCGGACTCCAATTCAGTGGCATCTCTATCTCTAATCCGTTCATCTCTAAGAATCTTATTGTTTACGACCAAACCGATGCTTATTCCGAGTTTGAATTAGTTACGGAGACAATAACATCAAAGGTCACAGTCAATCAGTCCGGTTCACTGCAACGCCTTATAAGGAAGAAAGGGAGCACTTCTTGGGAAGTTATGTACAGCATTCCGAGTGACTTCTGTGATGTATACGGGCACTGCGGCCCTAATGGTTTCTGCACACTCGACAAGAACCCAAGATGCCAATGCTTACCCGGTTTCTTGCCAAAGACGTCAGAGGAGTGGCAATTGCTTAATAATACCGGTGGTTGTGTGAGGGAGATTCCCTTGAACTGCTCTTCCAGTGAAGGTTTTAGGAAAGTTTCGCCCGTGAGCCTGCCTGACTTGATAAATGTCTGGTTGGATAAGAACATGAGCCTCGACCAGTGCAACTTCATGTGCAAGAACAATTGCTCTTGTACAGCCTATGCCAATTCTGACATTAGAAATGGAGGAAGTGGTTGCATAATGTGGTTCGGCGATCTTCACGACATCAAAGAGTACCGCGGGGATCAAAAGGATCAGGAGATGTATGTACGCCTATCTGCTCAGTCGTTAGGTATATTCATCTAGCCTCTTGTGGATTCCCATCTTTGCTTAATATCGTGAAATTTCCATAATCCTGACTTCCCTTTCGTCCTGGATCGGTGATCTCCACAACAGCAAAGAGGTCAACGGAGATCAAGAGAAGGCTGATGATCGCTTCGTTGGCTTCAGCCGTTGCTGGGGTGTTCGTTCTAGGCCTGTTGGCTTGGACGATAAAGAGGAAACATCGAAGCAAAAGAACAGGTAATCCTGTCGCAGAGCGAAGCTGTTATTTGCTCAATGTTTTTTTTAAAGGAAAGATGATTTAGCTAATGAATTATATGAATACTTTTTCAGACTTAAACATTTGGGAGGCTGAGATAGACTTGCCCTTCATCGACTTTACTGCAGTTGCTGCTGCTACCGGTAATTTCTCTGAGGGAAATTTGATCGGAGCAGGCGGTTTTGGATATGTCTACAAGGTAGAATGGAGCTGAATATCCGCAGTTACAGCCCACGGATGGATTGGATATCATCTAAGATACAAATTGTTGCAGGGATACCTCCAAGCCGACAAGGAAGTAGCGGTGAAGAGGCTTTCAAAGGACTCGGGACAAGGCCTAGAAGAGTTCATGAATGAAGTCGTCTTGATCGCAAAGCTTCAACACAAGAACCTTGTCGGACTTCTTGGCAGTTGCATAGAGAGAGAGGAAAGGATATTGATTTACGAGTACATGCCAAACAAATCGTTAGACTACTTTATCTTCGGTATAGAATTTACCTATCTTAGTTGTTTGGAGTTAATTATCTTGGTAAAGAGAATGAAAAGAGCAGCACTGGTCACGAGCACCGGGTATTCTGTTAAATTGCGCAGATCGTGACAGAAGTTGCTCGTTGCCATGGGAAAAGCGCTTCAGCATAGTTTCCGGGATTGCCCGAGGACTTCTTTATCTTCATCACGACTCTAAGTTTCAAGTCATCCACAGAGACCTCAAAGCAAGCAACATATTGTTGGATGGAAACATGAATCCTAAGATCTCAGATTTCGGCCTGGCAAGAATTTTCAGTGGAAACAATGAGGCGGTGAGAACTAGGAGGATAATCGGCACCTAGTAAGTCGTCCTCGTATCCCAAGCTGTTATCGTTGTGGATTATAAGATGATGAAGTATGCTTACATCATTGTTTTTTTGAAGTACAGTGGCTATATGTCCCCAGAGTATGCTTTTGATGGGAAATTCTCGGCGAAATCCGATGTGTTTAGCTTCGGCGTGCTTTTGTTAGAGATAGTGTGCGGCTTAAGGAATCGTGGATTCTCCCATCCGGATCACCACCATAACCTTCTGGGACATGTAAGTTGATAGCGACGCTCATCGACTCCATCCATTTCGCTTCTCCTTCTGCCATTTTATATTACCAAGAGAATCGCAGCTCCATTATCAATATGTTTCAGGCGTGGATACTCTGGAGCGAAGGCAGGTCGCTGGACCTCGTGCACATATCCCTACGAGACACTTATATCCAGCCCCAAGTTGAGAGATGCATCCACGTTGCGTTGCTGTGCGTCCAAAAGTTTCCAGACGACAGGCCCTTCATGTCGTCGGTGGTGTTCATGCTGGCGAATGAAGGGACGACATTGCCACGACCTAAGAAACCGGGTTTCTTCCTGGAAAGAAGTCCTGGAAGCACAGATGTGACAACGACTCGTGAAAGGAGGGATGCGGAGGGTTTTCTTACGATGACCATGCCCGAAGCTCGATAAAAAGATACGGCTACTAAAGTCCGGGGACACTTTGCAGCTATGACATGATTAGATTAGAGGGATGATAATAGCATAAAAGGTGGTGTCGGGGTCTCCGCATTCCACAGAGATGTTGAACTTCTGTCTGCAGCTTATCAACTGTGTGAGATCTCGGATCCCATTTTGCAGAAACAGCTCTTTGGTCATGGAAATACTCTGTTACCCACGAAGGTCGGCTGTCATCAACATAAAGATTCTCGACTAAGTCAGATGTTGCGAAAGATTTTTCCGTAGACTAATTTGGAAAATTAGATTTTCCTTGAATCGACTTAACTTTTATATTAGTCAATTGTGTTCTACTCAAATCATAATCGACGTCCCAAAATTATCTGACGTAAACAAGTGCGATGAAAGGAATTGAGTATTCTGCCATCTGGATCAACTACACAATCTTCCAGGGCATGTAAGTAGGAACTGATGATGCTCGTCAATTCCCATAGATAAATGCAGTCATGTTACGAATTCGATTTCATTCAGGCATAGCTACTCTGGAGTGAAGGCAAGTCATTCGAGAGATGCATCCACATTGCTCTGCTTTGCATCCAAAAGTTTCCTGATGACAGGCCGTTCTTGTCGTCTGTCCTGCTCATGTTGGCGAATGAAAGGATAATGTTGTCAGAGCCCAAGCAACCAGGTTCCTTCTTGGAAAGAAGTCCCAGAGAAAGCTTGGATGTGATAACAACCCGTGAAAGACATGAAAGAGGAGGTTTCCTTACAACGACCACACTGGAAGCCCGGTAAAAACTACCATGCCGTCTCTTTTTCACATTCGGATGTCTTACTGGCTACTAACAGGAGTTCGAGCTCACAAGTACTAGGAGGTGCCAGACAGAGGAACGAAAATATCAGATGTAGATAATCCGTGTTTGCTAGGACAGCAAGGTATGTTATCGAGGTTGAGAAAGAACGTAATCCGCGTATCAGTTGCCATTCTTACCTCAAAATTGCCAGAAGGCCGAAGATAATGATTGACCTGGGACGGGAAGCTTCTTCACATGTGTTTCAATTTGTCGTTGAGATTAATATAGGAACTTCTCTTGGCTGCTACATCCTGTTCTGTGAAGGTAGGCCATCATGGACTTCTCGTGCAGTTCTTAAATCAGACAGATATACAAGGGAAATCAGTTTTCGCGTGTCAGGAAATCTCTTCTTTAATCCATGAAAGGGTAACAAACTGCTGGGTTGACCGAAGGAGTTTACCAAGTGCAAACATTGCGCACAAATTCTGCGTTTTCTTGCAACCCCCAACCGAAAATGGAAAGAACAGGACTCGACATTAATATTCGGGGTCCCCTAATCAAACAGCACTCACTTCCTGACCTGTTCTTAGGAAGAAGAAGATGCCTGTAATGATGCTATGAGTCTTGCCTGCTGTTTGGACCGTTTCCGTTCAGACAGGATACTTCATGTCCCTTTTAGAATGACAATGTCATTTTGCTATCTGAGGTTGCTGCAGTGGTAGTCAGATCTTTACGTCGCCAATGCAGTAGCTTCATCCCAGTCCTAGAAAGACAGAAGATGTTAGTCTCAGGAGAAGAGTGTTCCGTGCTGGGATTCTTCTCTACAGGGAACTCAGGGAGAATGCACTTAGGGATATCTTGTTATAAAATATCTTCAATCAATTGATCAGCATTCGAACAGTCTCTCCTGCAACCAGCCAGGCAAGTCTAAGTTACATGTAGGTGTCATCTTATTATGCATCACAACCAACAAGCTATAACACGATTGTCCCGAAGGGGAGATTGAGTCTACTGCATCTTCTTTTGTTTCCAGAATCAAGATACTCCCACTTTTCCCAGGACTTGGAGGACCATCAGGGCATGCGTAAATCTTTAAGCTTTGAACTCGTGACGAATTTGATGGAGCAGATGTCACCATATGAATGAGCCAAGGGGATTGAGACATCAAGGTTCCATAACACCCGTTGCTGACAAGGAATCTTGAGCAATGTCATTAAGTTCCCAGTTGGGGTGGTTCTGGTCGGAGTCCACAGGCAAGATACACAAAATCTTTCTATGTTGTCGATATAGGGTTTTTCTATGGCCGATGCTGACGTACGATATGCCAGCTCCTCTGATAAGTTGGTACAAGTTAGCCTACAAGGAACAAGATCAATCATGGATGCATTAGTTAAAGTTTGGAAAGTAGGATCTATAGTCAAGATCATCAAGAAATGTAACTAAAAACCTCTCAGACATCAGCTCCTATATTACAGGGACGTCACAGCATGCAACATCTCCAACAAATCGTTGCTACCGAGTAGCGTGATAAACCAAAGGTTGATCAATAATGCTTCCAAACATTAGTTCCTACATAACAGCAATGAGAGAGCATGCAACAACCACTGCTACCATATAGTGTGAAAAACCATAGAGCTTAACGAAGTCATTTTTCTGGCATTGATGATCCGAAAAGCAAATTAAAAATTTCAGTTCATCATAGTTAAAAAGCAGAACAATTTGATACCTCATTGGCCTCATCCAAAGCACTTGTTGATTCATCTAACAATGCTAACTTGGGTTTTGAAAGAAACAAGCGGGCAAAGGCAAGTCGTTGCTGCTCCCCAAGGGAAAGAACACTTGACCACTCAAATGTTGAGTCGAGGCTTGTAAAACGAGATAGCAAGTAACCCAGGCGTACATCCTCGAGGACCATTATCAGCTCATCAGTTGTTGGCACCCTACCCCTTGGGTTTCCAGAATTCGGTCGCCTCACTAAAAATGATAGTTCAGCTGCAGATATTACATCGGATATATTCTTCAGCACTAGAACCTCCGGCAATGTAGCAACGGAAACAAAGAGGTCAAAAATCAATTCACAAAAGTATGATTGTTAGAAGTAGTTAGTGAACAATAAGAAGGCAAATAAAAGCTATCCTTAGTGAGTTATGCAGCAGTAGTAACATGGTTGCATGAAATTATAAAAATGCTCAACTACATACGAGAAGATGAGCTGCCATTTGACTTGAAATCTGCTTCATCGACCCAGGTAGGATACAACAGCTGTTGACGAAGTGTTCCGAGATTCATGTATGGCCTCTGGGGAAGGAAAAATATTCTTCTAGAGCTCAAGGTGGCACTCTGGAATTCTTCAAAAGTTTCAGAATTCTCATTAACAGTCCCAGCAGAAGAAAATGAAGGTTGGGTCACTTGTTCATCGCCCACGTGGTATGTGATCTTGCCACTCCCAGTATTCCAAAGACCAGCCATAGCTCTCAGCAGGGAGGTCTTACCACTTCCACTAGCTCCCATTACCTAGTAATGTACACAAATTGAGCACTCCAAGTATACCAGAAACTTACTTTGTACGACACACACAAAAAGATATCAGCCATGCATGTAATGAAGCAATATATACCAGTAAATTTTCATTTTGGTGGATTGTTAGTGACAGATCCCTGATCAACGTTTCTCTACTTGTTGGCGTTACCATGGTCAAGCTCTCTATTTCTACTAATTTTGGAGGCCTAGATGAACTTGCATATCCATTGCAATCAGGCCCGGCAGAACTAGTAGTGTTGCAGAACACAACATTGATACTACTTGGAGAGACAACAAGTGACTCCTTTGAACTTCGATTCAGAACATCTTCAAATTCACCTGCATATGAATGATGGTCTAAAGTGTGAATGCCAAATATTATGTCGTCAAGGGCCAATTATCAATAAAACACTATTTGTAAGACATAATAAACAGGTTAGAAATTTCTCATAGGAGTGGCAGAAAGGTTGAGTACTTAAAGCTTTGAGCCACAATACAATAAAAGAAAGGAAGTCCCAGTACAGTGTATCATACACTTTTCAATACTCGAGGAACAATGTAAAAGTTTGTGAACAAAAAACAAGACAAGAGATTGGGATGGCTTTCACAAGAAAGAAAAGTAAGAGACAGCCCTTGATGCACAGTGATCCCTGGTACTAGGGCAGGGGAGTCTGGCGCATATATATGGGAGCAGCAATTTCATGCCACAATCTGATGATCGAGAGGATCCCAGAGGAGTAATGTTTTCATTTCACCAATGCCTGTACTTTTAGATACTGAGCTGGAACTTTCTACGCATAGAAGAGCAGAATGGTTGAAGGTTCTATTAATGGTCAAAGTCATCTGTCCCTACTCTTTTAGCAAGTCGTTAGTATGACAATTGAATAATTTGATACGTAACGACAGATGGATTACCTAGACGATCAATGACAGCTGAGAAGGCACTGATGGCTTGAAACTGATAGACGATGAGGGAAAAATCTCCAAGAATGTGATTGAAAGCAGAAACAGACTGATTTATAACTCCAAACTCAATCTTCCCTGAAAAGTACATCGGAGCAACCACAGCAGCTGGCAAGATTTGTATGAGATACCGGTAGCCATTTGTGAAGAACTCCAAGTTCCGGGATGCTACCAGTAGTTGCTGCAAAAGAGAACATATTTCAAGAACCATTAAGTCTATCCTCAAATCCAAGCAAGAACACTAGATTAGATGGAAAAAGAGAGATACTTATGGGACACTGCAAGCTAGAAAGCAGCAATGGATTGGTATCCGTACGCTCAAGTTTTGAAAAGCACTGTTAAACCGCTGCAGCAGCAAATTCAGTTCATTTTCCTCGCCACCATAGAAAGCTATCGATTCGGCGTTCTCTCGAACTCTTACAAGCCCATAACGGAAATCTGCCTCCTTTTTCTCTTGCATAAAGTTCAATGTAACAAGACCCTGAGTTTCATAGGGGGAAAGAATTTCAGCAGATGTGTAGAAACGATCCTTCTTCTCGGTAGAATCATGAGCACCAAGTGCACGAGAGATTACCCTTCCAAGAAGAACGCTGATGACCGTGCCGCCAATCGAATACAGAAGAAGAACGACAAACAACGGGGGATAAATGCCATACAAGATGTTGCTGAATGATATCAAGTCGACGGCAGCATTGAAGAAAGTCAGTGAGAAGGAGAGGGCTGTCCCTGTGAAGGAACTGAGGTCATCGACGATGCGCTGATCTGGATTGTCGATGATGGACTGGGACTGAATCTTGTAGAATGTCCTGTCCTTCAAGTAACGTTCCATGTAATAGCTGGTCATCCAAGATCTCCACCTAAGAGCGAGAGTCTCTCTAGCGTAATCTCTCAGGACAAAGAACTGCACAGACAATGTCGCCTGATCAGCGGCTGACGACTGCATCATCCGATTATTACAGAATTCGAGGGGTTCTCACGGGGATGCCGCCAGCAAACCCGGCCAGGTAGTAGAGGAGTTGCTTGGTGAACTGATCAGCGTCCTTGTCTGGGGCAATCAGGGGGTGGGGTGTCTCAAACAAACCTAAACTAGAAAACAAAAGGAAAGATAGCAGGAATACAGAGGAGGGGATAGTCTTACTGGCCAGAGCGTTGTAGAAGTCGCGGCCGAGGAAACTGAAACCGACGCTGATGCCGGTGGTGCCCAAGGTAAGGGCAAACACAGCAGCGAGCTGAAGTCGAGCCTGGGTCTGGTCGTCGGAGGACCAGTAGGGAGCTGCAACCTTCCAGAATCTCCTCCACAGCCGTTGGACATCACTCTCACCCTTTTGAACACAAAATCCAATCCAATCCAATCCACATAAAACAGAACATAACGGATAACTAAGAGACAGGAAAGAAAAAGGAAAGGAAAGGAAAGAAATGCTTCCCGGACCTGGTCGTCCGTGCCACCAGTCTCGGCTGCATTCACACTTGATTTTGCTCTCAGAGGGACAGAAAAGAAACTGGAATTGCGGCTACCGCGGAGCTTCCTCCTCCTCATTGGGGTTGCGTGGATGGGGATGCCGCGGCGCGTAGAGGTGGAGGGTGGGATGGAGATGGAAGGCATAATAACACCCATGTGCGTTGTTGACAGCTTGGCATCCTTGGGAATCCCCCGAGCTACTGCTGCCGATGCTCCAGCAAGACTAGGATTGATTATGTTCGGACAAGCCCGCGTGGGAGCGGGGAGCATCCTTCCTTTCCTTGGAACTAAACTGAGGCTTTCGAGTTTAAGTCCGGCGTTGTTGGTAACTACTCTTCCTGACTATGTTCGTGTCAGGTCAGGTTTCGTTCCAATCCCAGCCACTTGATGCTGTTATCCAGCAACGTTGCGTCTTCTTTGGTGCTCTCTCTGATCCAAAACTAACATAAAAAAATTTCCTTTTCTTCCAGCCCAGCTCAAGTATGTTGGGCTGAGATCCTCCATCGCACACGACCATAACATGCTTAGTCCATCGCCAAAAGAATTAGGCCGTCGGTGCAGAATTCGAAGGGACAAAGAAAGACTTCACAAGCGCATTGAAGGCTTTTTCATCACGGCCTCTTTTGGGTAGCCCTCGATCGCTACGAAAGGCCGGCCGAACCCCCTTTTGATCTTCTGTCTCCATCGAGCCTTCCAATAAACGTCTGCAAATACGTCAACTTCCACTCCCCCACAATCTCAGAAATTCAACGCTGGTTTCCACCCGGTTTCCGAGAAGTCCCTGACCCCAACCCCCCCCCCCCCTACGACCGACTTTCCTTTTGTCCACGCGATAATTAAGCTTAACTGGACACCGGCTGTCCTCGTTTCATCCCCACCCCTCTTCCCAACTCTCCTCTCTTTCCCGGAAGAAGCCTGTCTGACTCGGACAACCTCGGCCCTCCCATCCTTATAAACACCCGCAAACAACCCACTTCAGAATCAGACCATTCTCATTCCCACCACCTGACCCCATCAAAGTTCTAGTGAAAAGATTCGATCTTTGTTCGACCCATCTGGAAATGGCGAACAGGGCATCCGGTGCGGGATTCCACGATTACTTGCCCGTCATGGCGGAGAAACTCGGCCCGGAAGGACTGATCGAGGAGCTCTGCAATGGGTTCAACCTCCTAATGGATCCTGCCAAGGGGGTCATCACCTTCGAAAGCCTCAAGAGGAACGCCGCGCTCCTCTGGCTCCAGGGATTCAGCGACAGCGATCTTCAGAGCATGCTGAGGGAAGGGGACACCGACGGCGACGGGGTTCTTAGTCAGATGGAGTTCTGCGTGTTGATGTTCAGATTGAGCCCCGGCCTGATGATGGAGTCCGAGGAGTTGTTGGAACAGGCCCTGGCTGATGAACTCCAGGGGTTCGATTCCAATTGATATTCATTGGCTTTTTTTGTGTATCTTTTCTTCTGACCCTAATTCTTTGTAATTCATTCTTTCACACTTTGATTCATTATCACCCGAAATTCATTACTGGGGAAATTGAGTTCTTTTGGTCCCAAAGTTTGCTACTTGCTGGGATTTGGCTAGGAGGGATGTCTGAAAGTGAAACACGACTGAGTTGGGATCCAAACTAATTAAGAAGAAAAGAACTGGTTGGTCGGCTAACTATTGCGACACGGCCTCTGCGGCCTGTACGGGGAAATGCCAGACGACTAGTCTCCCTTACTGTCAGTGCCTGAAAGGTTTCGCCGGGCAGCCTGGACAAATGGGAATCTAACTAATGGTCGCAAGGATGTGTAAGGAACAAGCCCTTGGTCTTCCCAAACAGCAAGGATGGGTTCCAAAAACTCGAATATCAAACTGCCGGAATTCCGAACTGCTTGGAACAGTATCCAACTAACTAATTTTTGCAGGGAACAAAGAAGTCTCACTGGTAGATCAGGAACATGAAATGCCTGAGGATAACTTGGAGCTCCCGTTATTTGACCTCACGTCGATGTCTAAGGCCACCAAACAGCTTTTTTGATGAAAACAAGCTGGTAGAAGGTGGATTTGGAACGGCCTTTAGGGACGAAGTTATTCTGATCCAAAAGCTTCAGTGCCGCAATCTGGTGAAGCTCCTGTAATGAATCCATATCGGCCTACTGTGTCTGGAGAACGCCCAAACGACAGGCCGACCAGGTCATCAGTCGTCGTGATGCTGAGCAGAGATGGTTTGCTTCCTTATCCAAAGCAACCCGGTTTTCTCGCCGAGAGAAAGATCAGAGATAGCATGTCGTTTTCGAGCAAGAACTGAGTCCATCTCGTTCAACGACGTCTCCTTCACCCTCCTTCCGCCGTGATTGACTTAACGTGTGGTGTTGAAAGCAATCTATTATCTCATTTAAGTGGTAATGAATTGTAAACGGTGTCATAATATTTAAGTAATTTAAAATAGTGGTTTCAATAGTCTTTTGAATTATCTACTACTCCCTAAATATAAAGAGAGCATTTCATGTAATAAAGTAATAAAATAACTAATAAAGAGGAAGACATTTTATAGTCCAAACACACGAACATTCGACTTTTATAGGTGCAACGAAATATTTCAGCTATTTAACCGAATGACAGTTAGTTATTTTATCGAAGGTAGTCAGTCATACAAAATTTCATGTTTTGTTTACACTTTCTTCTATCATATACAATCCTGTCACACAGTCCGGACGATTCCCTGTACTCGTAAATTCCACTTTCATTATCCATGTGTTATAAACTTAAGACATGACCTAGAAGAACAATCACAAAATGTCAAGTAACAATGAGGAAGCCCGTATACAGGCCCAAAATCCCATAATAAAGGAGCCCATTGTTGTCATTTCACGTGGTCGTCCCGCCATGACCCGATCCAACCCGCGAAGCATTTATCTCCAATCTCAACCGTCCATCGTTTCCCCATCCAACGGACAGTATGACTGATCCGTGTGTCTTTCTCCAATTGGTTGAATCCTAGAGCGCCCTTAATATATATACCTCCGCCCCTAGACAGCAGCTTCAAATCGCAAGGAATTGACGTTCGATCCGACGCATTCATCGAATCCGAAATCTCCCTTTCCCCTTCTTGCGATTTTTCCACCGGTTGCTCGAGATCCAGGGTTCTTACGGGACTGAATTGGGGGGAGAATGGCGGGGAGAGGGAAGACACTGGGATCAGGCGCGAACAAGAAGGCGCAGTCGCGGAGCAGCAAGGCCGGCCTCCAGTTCCCCGTGGGGCGTATCGCCCGGTTCCTCAAGGCCGGGAAGTATGCTGAGCGTGTTGGTGCCGGAGCTCCCGTCTACCTCGCTGCCGTCCTCGAATACCTGGCCGCCGAGGTATCCGGGTCGTGTGATCTGGCTTTCATCCCAATTAATTGATTTTTCGGTGGGGGAGATGCCTAGGGTTTCTGATTTTTTGGAGGAATAATTCTCGCAATCCAGGTACTTGAACTGGCTGGAAACGCAGCGAGGGACAACAAGAAGACGAGGATTGTGCCCCGCCACATTCAGCTCGCTGTCAGGAACGACGAGGAGCTTAGCAAGCTGCTTGGCGATGTCACGATTGCGAATGGAGGAGTGATGCCCAACATCCACAACCTCCTGCTGCCCAAGAAGACAGGAACCTCCAAGGCTTCTGGCGCTGACGATGACTAAGACTGTAGTTTCTCTACGTTAACAGTTATCCCAATTTTATCTGCAACCCCACAACCACGGTGTCTTCCGCTTCCCT
The DNA here is from genome assembly GCA_023653495.1 of Melastoma candidum. Lineage (NCBI taxonomy): Eukaryota > Viridiplantae > Streptophyta > Magnoliopsida > Myrtales > Melastomataceae > Melastoma > Melastoma candidum. The sequence continues at coordinate 19,466,707 of CM042889.1, forward strand.
TGTTAGGTGCTTTAGGAATTTCAAAGTTGTCTCCTTTTTAGGTCTTTCCTGTAGGTTGTAATCCTGAAATGATGTATATTTTCAGTTCCCCTCATAAAAAGGTAAGAAATTGTCAACTCGGGATTGCGCATTCCCGTTTCATGCGAAGGCTTATTTCTCCTGGTTTCAGAATCTCTTCCAATTTACAGCAAAAACTGTTTCTACATAATACCAATGGAGACAAAATTTCTTAGCTTTACAATGAATGTGGGCACCAGTCAATAAATGGTGCAGTAATGGCGACTCGTATGAAACTGGGGAACAGAGAGCATTCTGCACCCCCCACCCAATAGCCAGAAAGGGAATGAAGTCTCAGTAGCAAGGTCGGCTCAGGGCGATGAACTGCGGAGGAGGGAGATGGTGTCGCATTGCATGGAGTTAGTGTAACATATAACAGGGAAGTTGCGTGGGAAACCTGCCGCATATTTGTACCTTTCAAATATTAAGCTATGCTTCGTCATCAGAACTCGAACTGGAACTGGAACCGGAAGCTCCCACTCGCCGCTCTGCAATTGCGGGAAAGAGGCTCTGCCGCCGTATATCTGGCGAATTAGGTTGGTGGGATTCCAGGGTAGATGGTTGCGAAGCAGGGCCATCTTTCTTCAGCGTTTTAGGTGGTCTCTTCTGTGCATCCCTAACCTCTTTGCATACCTTCTCTAATATGATCAGGAAATCTCTGACAATCACGAACAACCTCAGCCCCTCATCCTTGCCTGCGTTCCCATGGAAGTAGTCGCCAGTGCTCTTCACCAGAGCCATGATCCTCCTTTCTTCCTCTAACAACCACAACACATCCCCCTCGGCTTTCTGCACGAAGCTTCTTACTATTAGGTGGAACTCACTTTCTTCTTCCAAATTCGTCATTTCTGAATTGAGGAAGTGACGAGTCTTCTCCAATGAGTACCCTAGTTTGGCCACGGATCCTGTCAAGCTGTCCGCATCTATGGCTGCAGCCTTTTTCACGTTCTCGAGATCAGAACCCAAAGCAGAAACCACTTGAAGGCCGAGGTTTCTGAAGTATTCTTCGGACTCACTTGGCATGTCAATCTGAAAATCCTCCGATTTCATGCTTGAGAAGCTCTGGCTCTCCCTGACCACACGGGCGGCTCTCATGCCTTCTGATCGGATTATCTCCTGAACAACGAAATGTAACAGCGTCGTTTTTCCATCGATTCCTTTCACATCCGATAGCTTTAGAAGCGTATCGAGCTTGAATGCTTGTGCACCACCACGGAAGGTTCCATCATTCATTCGATTTCCCGTTTTTAAGACAGCTTCGAGTAGCTTGAGGAATAGACGGCTGTTTCTCAGCTCCTTACAGGCCACCTGCATGCAGGAAAGAAACATAGTTATTAGACAACACTGAAGTCATACGCATGTAATTGGGTTCCATTTTCTGAGAGAACGCGTTGTTTACCTCCAATGTTGCGAATGACTCTTTCGCGAAGGTAACTTCCTCTTGCAGGGTGGTCATGAATAGCAATGTTTCCACACGCTTAAAAGCAAATGGGATATCAACAAGAGTTTTGAGGAACCTATCTGCCGGCCCCAGCCGAGAGAGTTCGCCACTGTACAACCTAAGCTTCAGTTCCTCGTCAGTTGTTGGTGCCATCTTCAACAAATTCTGGAGGAATTCGACTGGCATTTCAGTCCCTGAGCAATGAAAAATATTTCGGCACGTCATCAGTGATCAAAATTCATTTCATTTCACGTGAACGGAATATCTCTACTGAAACAGTCGCTACCACACAAAGTTTTACCTTCATGGAGTGCATCGCGGACCTCTTCAATTGTGACATTCAATGCCCGCAACAGGATTGACAGGTTTTGTGCCTTTTTAGGATCAATAATCTGAATGAACTGATTAGCGGGATCTTGCGAAGAAGACTCTTTCTTTTTTTCATTTTTGTTTTTGTCAGCTGCGACATATCCAAACAGACTCTCAATCATCTCCTCATTAAACCTGAAAACGCATACCCGATCATTATTGAGTTAACCCCAGGAAAGCATATAAAGCAGAGCATTACACGCTAGATTCTCAGCTTACTGGAAAGATCCTGATTTGATCTCATGCCAGACCATGGAGTTCTCGGGGTTTGCTAGAACCTTATCCCAAAAGAATGGTTTCAACTTGGTTTTTGGGCAATCACTGTCATCCTCCGGACCATCTCCTGCCTTTTGTGCAGCTGCCGGCGGCCGGGGTGCCTTTGGACCTCCCGGTGCCATGGGAGGCCGAGGAGGACCTTTGCCACTCTTTGGTGGAGGTGGGGGAGGAGCACCGGGTTTTTTACCAGGAGGTCCAGGAGGAGGAGGGGGTTGTCCACGGGGCCCTGGAGGTGGTGGAGGTGCAGGAGCTTTCGGGCCAGCTCCTGAGGCAGGTTTCAGAGATGGTGGGGGAGCAGGGGGAGGAGAGGGTCCGGCCCCTGGAGAAGGCTTAGTAGGAGCAGGTGGTTCTAGAGGCAAAGGATCCGCTCTTCCTGGAGGCGGCTTCAGCATACCAAGATTAGAGCCTACTCTTCCAGGAGGCGGCCTCAAGGGAAGTGGCGGCATCTGCCAACTAGGATTGACCTCCACAGCCTGTGCACTCAACTTGGTATCACCTCCATCAACTTCAAAAGAAGTTTTACTAGGTAGGCTGTTCGAAACATCAGGATCAGTCTGGTATCGGCTACCTATGGATGACATCTTTTCCTTGTCCATGGACCCATTATGAAACATTTCGTGGCCGGATTTGATCTCATTAATAGGACTTCCATAGTATGACTTGGAGCCTGCAAAATAAGCCTCGAAGTGAGATAAAATGCATAATGCAAAGAAAAGTATTGTTTGCACCGCCATGAACTAATGTCTGTCAGTGGCATTACCACCTGAATAGTCGCTTAAGCTTAAACTGAGCAGGGGCCTCTCATCATTCCTGCCAGCATGTTCATTTACACACATTCTGATGCAGCACAAAAACAGGATAGCGGCAACCAGAAATGTTACTACTGCTGTGGTAACTACAGCTACCATAACATTATCTTGGCCGCTCTGCTTATTTGATGTGCTTGAGCCAGAGTCATGACTTTTGGCGGGTTTAGCACTGTGGGCAGGTGGTGGAGCCGGAGGATTTGAATCGAAAAAATCAGGGGGGAAAGGAATCTCGGCAGGTGATGGGGCTGGATCATCGGGAATCTGCTCCTCCTCAGGGTCTTCCGAAGAAGGTTCTGTAGATGGTTCTGGAGGAGTGTGAGAATTTCCGGCTAGATACCTCCTTTTTGAAACAGAACCAGCGGCCAAGGACCCAGGAAACCAATTTTTAGTGTCGTCATCTCCCCATACAGGAAAAGATATGCTACTTTTGCTCAAAGAATCAAAAATACAAATTTTCATTTGCGGGTGGAAGAGGTCCAAGAACTGCCAGATATTTTCCAAGGAGAGCGACTCGCATTCTGAATAGTAGGCAATAGGATGGTCATGGGGCCCTGTGGACTGGCACAGGTTAAGATCTTCGACAATTTCCTTAAGACGAATCAACTCAGCCCTGCAGTGCATCCACAGTGATTCTACCTGTAATAACATACAAGAATTAAAACCCATCGCTTGATCATGATCGGAGCATCCAGGAAGAAAACACACAAAAGGCTATTCGCCAATGAGAACATTGGCGAACAGGATGTTAAATAAGACACGAGCTAAAACTGCCGGATAACCTCCAGAAAGTAGTCATGTCACCGCAATTTACAGCTTTCAGAATGTCTATCATCTAATCTACTGCAAGCCACGAGGCGCCAGATCCTGCCTCTTGTCTAAGAAAATCTCGCTATTTATAGAACACAAACTCGACCACCGTAAAGCACTTGGATAGCATTCCTAATCCTACTTCTCACATAACATTCTATCCAAGACAGTGGTAGTAATAATACTGACAAAATATCCAGGAATACCACAACCTATTTCTTCGACCATAACTAGGATCTCTAAGCTTGATCATCCCAGACACATATTCAAAGTTCAACGAATCTAGGAGAATTTGAAGAAAGACGTACCACATTTTCGCGAATCTCCATTTTCAGGCTCATGCCATCGGCCGCTTCTCCCATGGACCCTCCTCCCTCCGCATCTCTCCTTTCTCCGGCGCAAGCAACATGGAAAGGGAAGAACAGGATAACGACTACAACGAAGACAACTGCAGCTTTTATTCCCATCTGTCGCTGGACTACCAAGCAACAACCTTCTCATTTGATCCCCAATGCTAAAACCCTCTCAAACGAACAACTTTCCCCAGAAGGAAAAACACCAAGAGCCCCTGCTATTTCCCCCCTTCTCTGACCATCAAAGCCCAAAACCTTGTGGTAAAACACACATCCCCTCGAACACCCACGCCCAAAAGCGACTAAGCAATCAACGACAGAGGCCAGAATCTATCTACCCAGATGAGAAAGGTCCTTCCTTTATCCCCCCGCCAAATTCTACGGGGTGGCAAACTCCCTAACAACAGCCAACCATATGAAAAACTATCCTCCCGGGAAAGAATAATGGAAAATCCAGATTTGCCAACACAAATCCACAATGTCCCAAGAACCTGTTCGGACAGGGAAACAAAGAGGAAGCAAACCCAGAATCAAACGTCCTCCCACAAATCCAATGCTCGCAATGTCCCAAGCTTTTCGCGGATGGTGGGTTGCCGGATCTAATATGAAAAGAAGATGTGAAAAGGGTGGAAGGAGAGATAGAGGTGTTGATAATTTGGCCGTTACGTTGGTGTTTGACCCGGATGAACGCCGAAAGGAGGTTGGGATTCCTGCCAATGCAAGGCTCCGTTGTTGAAAAGCAGCCGAGAGGAGAAGGAAACCCAAAGAGAGTTTCTTTCTCCTCCTCGGCTGGCTGGATTTATCCAAACCGGGACGAAATCATGGGCAAACCATTCGTCCTTTTTTGTCCCACTCCCACATCCTCGGACATAATGATATCAAGAGACAACTCATTATAATTTCATATCTTGCATTTCACCCGCCCACGAGACGAGACCCACATACAGACATGGGACGGGACGGGACACGACAGGACAGGAGTTGGTCAAACCTAGGGAAAGGAGATCATCATTGATCTGGGCCTTTTCCATGGGTTTTGGTCCGAAAGTGGATGTAAAGCTCAGATTCGGACAAGGTCTTTTAAAACTCCCAGGCGTTCCCTATTTCGGTACCTCTTGGACAAACGCGACTAATAAAACTCGGGCCGAAGAAGATGATGACGTGGCAAGCCCTCCGTTGCTTAAGTGCATGCATGATACACAAACCACCTGTGGAATTATTTTTCTTTATCCTTTTGATATTTTTAAAATTGGATTAGATAGATGATGCATGTGGGGTCTAGAATTTTATCTAATCGGTCACATGTGTTGGCTTATTTGCTTGACCACATGCTCCCCCCGGGATTATACCGATCAAAAATAATTTCATCTTATTTTTAAGTTAATAATTCAATTAAATAAATGATGACAAATCTTATTTTAAACAATTGGTAAATAACCATATTAAAGATTCTTTTTAATCAAAGAGAAGGGCTTAAAGATAGGAAAACCCACCTGATAAAAGTTGATGTGATTTTTCCTCCAATGAGTGTGTTAGATTTTCTCTCTTTCTTTTCTTGTCACGATTAATATTAAATCTTACTAATATTTTTTACTTAATTTGGCATGAAATCCAATCCAAATCCATTCCTCTAATCCATGTTTTCTTCATTATTACTACTGTTATTTCTTATTTAATGCCTGGTGGGGTTCCGGTGTTTCTGGAGGCTGATGCTTTTTGTTTGCCCTCCCCCGGTTTCATCCACCAAAATTCTCTCAGTCCCTCCTCATTTCCCGAACTCCCCACCACTATCACTCATCAAAAAACAAAAGCCAACTACGATTTCACCCCATTTCACAAATTTCACGGGTTCCCCCTTTTCCCTCCATACTGCGATATGACCACGTACTGACAAAACTTCACAGCAAACCAATGATTGCGCTGGATTCTCTTACACTCTGCCTATGCCTGCCGCCTACAACACTCCCGGTAAGAAAAATCATACTATCTGTATATATTACAAACCCTTCTGTAATAAAACTAAGGAGAAAAGTAGGCAAAGATTACAGATCAACTCATGACAGCAACAACAAGAAGAAGAAACTGTAACAAGACGATTCTATGTTACAGTATGAGAAAGGGAAGTCGATGCATTAAAGGTGGGTGGGAGAGGGAGACAGCTTTCCTTAATACAAGCCACAACACAGATTAACTCCTCCTTTTAAAAAAAAAAAGAAAAGAAAAACAAACAGTTGAATCAAGATGTGCATTGGGATAAGGACTGGTGGTGGTGGGGGGACATCTTCCTTAATACAAGGCATCATTATTATTATAAAGTCATGTTTATGAAATAGTTAACAATGTCTTTTTCTTTCCTTAATCATACAAGATGGTAAGAGAAACTAGTAGTCGCTGCTCTGGCAAGTGCTAATCAATCCATGTGTGATGGGGTAGTAAAGATAACATGGGTTTTCTTTCCTTTTGGAGCAGACCATGAACCCAACAAAAAGTTGGAAAAGAATATACCTTTTTTTCTCCTCGATCGTGACCTCCCTCCCAAGGAATTTTAAATAGGAGAGCCTTTTTTTTTTTACTTCTGATGCATGGTTGAGAGAGAGAGGTCGTTTGTTGGGTTGTGATGGATCAGGAATGGTCTTGCTGCCCTGCTCACCTGCCACCCCTGGTGTTATAAATAAAGGCCAACCTCTTGAACCCTTCTTTTGAGCGGATCCCTCCATCATCATCGTCGTCTTTTCTCTCTTCAGACTTGAAAAAAAATTTTGCATCGGGAACTCGAACGTTGTTCGTTGTAATAAACTATTTGGGAAAACAAGTGTGTGTTTGCACATGGGCATTATGTCCATGTCTCCCCCCCCTTCCCCTCTTCCCGAATACCATTTTTATTTCTACCTCTCTCTCTCTCTCCCCGTTTCTTCTTGGTGTCCATCCCAATCGAGGGGGTTGACAATTTATGTGTAAGGAAGCTCTTTTGAGATTCAAGATTTGCAGTCAACACGAACGCATCACATCTTGTGACAGATACCTCCTCCTCCCCCTCCTCTCCTCTCCTCCCATGTGATCCCGCCGCTTCCCTTTGTGCTCCCTTTATTCGTCCAGTCCGATCTCTTCCCCTCCGGTGAGTTCTCTCCCCTTCGTGTCATTGCTTTGGTTGTTGTTTAAGCTTGTTGGGTCCTTCTCTTTTTTCTTCTTTTCTAGTATTTGATATCTGGGTCGTGGATGAAGCAGAGTCCTCTGTTGCCCGTCCTCGTTATCTGCATGCATTGCATTTGGAGAGGTCGTGGTTTGTTTTTTCTTTCTTCTTTTTTGTGTTTCTTGGTTGCTGGAAATTAGCGTGGCGAGGAGTTCGATTGTGTTCTGTGGTGTTTGGTGAGTTGACTTCGGCGGGGGGATTTACAGTGGAATCCAGGGTTGCCCCTGTTTCAGCTCGAATCCGATTTGTCGGGTCATCTCTAGATGTTCTAGTCGACGAATTCTGTCGTCGGTTTCTATTCCAGATTCTTCCTCAATGATTTCCATGTCAGATTGATCGATGCCGTCTGTGCGTTTGTGTTGAAGTCGAATGATTCCGAATTGCTCCGGATTACTGATCTCTGGCCGATTGGTCTATCGCGTTTATGTCTTGCATCTTTTCGTGCCTTTTCCTTGTGAGTACACGTTTCTAAAACGGGGTGAGCAGGGAACTCTTTGATTTTATAGGTAAAAATAGCTTCCTTGCGAGTTCTCGATGATTGATTCGGCGATAGTTACCCGTGATTTGTCAGGTAGGTGACGAGGAATAAAACGTTCGGTGTAGAAGACTAGGGAGCGCGAAACATGGTGTGCGAAGTAGAGAACATTCTTTTGGATGACATGGAAATAGAACCCGTGCCATCCATGTGGCCAGAGGACATCGGAGATGCCGGAAAGCAGTTTAATATAGAGCAGCCGGGAAAGGATCAGGACATGCTGGAAGAGGTCAATATCATGGACGAGCCGACCATTGTCGACTTCAAGCACCTCATGGCGCTTAATGACTATACGGAGAAGGGATCAACTCAGTTGGCGTACCTGGTCAAGCGATGGGAGTACAAGCAGGCGAACGTCGTGCGACTCCTGAAGGAGGAGCTCGACAACCTCAGCAGACAAAAGCAAGAAGTTGAACAGAAGAGACTGGAGATCCTTGAGGAGCACCGGTTTGAGGAAGGCGATCAGCGCCCGATTTCTGTACTGGATGACATGTATGACTTCTGGAAGGAAGTTCCTCGCCGAAAGGCGGATGTGATCATCCCCAATAAGAAGGTGGAAGTTGATGCCGAGTATGATACGGCCATTTACTGGAAGCAGCGAGCCATGCATGTTGAGAAATTGTTGGAGGCGAGCATGCAGAGGGAACATATGCTTACGGAGAAGTTGCAGGACAGCATAAACAATCTTGAGAATCAGTCGTCTCCGGTGGAAGAGTTGTCACAGATATTGAAACGTGCCGACAATTTCTTGCACTTCATACTCCAAAATGCCCCGGTCGTCATCGGACACCAGGACAAAGAGTTGAAGTATCGCTTCATCTACAATCACTTCCCCACGTTACACGAGGAGGTGAGGACATATGGCCGTCTCGTCCTGCCCGTTACATTCTACAAGGCGTATTACAATGTCCGGACCATAATGCTCTGGTTTCCTTGCAGGACATCATAGGCAAGACGGACGTGGAGATCTTTACAGGGGGTGGCGTCAAGGAATCTCAAGAATTCAAGCGGGAAGTTTTGGAGAAGGGTTTGCCGGCAAAGAGGGAGATCACCTTCGATACAGAGCTGTTCGGTGCAAAAACCTTTCTGATATACGTGGAGCCTGTTTTTAGTAAAACTGGGGAGACGATCGGAATCAACTACATGGGAATGGATGTGACGGATCAAGTAAGGATACGTGAGAAGATGGCCAAACTACGAGAGGAAATCGCTGTGCAAAAGGCCAAGGAAACTGAACTGAACAAAACGATCCACATAACGGGTAAACCTCTTTGGTTGAGTTTCAGGGGAGAAAACCTGTCCACATTTCTGTTCTTGATTATCGAGATTCGCTTACCCAATTTGTGTCTGCAGAGGAGACGATGAGGGCTAAACAGATGCTTGCCACGATGTCGCACGAGATACGATCGCCTTTATCAGGGGTCGTCAGCATGGCCGAGATCCTCGCCCGAACCAGACTCGATAAGGAGCAGCGGCAATTGTTAGATGTGATGCTGTCGTCGGGAGACCTGGTCCTGCAGCTAATTAACGACATCCTAGACCTCTCAAAGGTCGAGTCAGGTATATCCTTGTCCAGCGAGCCAGTCCATGATTGTTGAGGTTCATGTTCGTTACGCGGAATCATTTCTGTAATGGCAGGAGTAATGAAGTTGGAGGCAACTAAGTTCCGCCCGAGGGAAGTGGTGAAGCATGTGCTCCAGACTGCCGCTGCGTCGTTGAAGAAAACTCTAATTTTAGAAGGCCATATCTCAGACGATGTCCCGATTGAGGTTAGAACAGTGCAGGGATTTACCCGGGCTTCTGTTTCCAGTCGAATATCCAGCTATAAGAACTTAATCCGTGTTTCAGGTCATCGGAGATGTCCTCAGGATCAGACAGATTCTCACCAATCTGATAAGGTACTGCATCATCGACTAATTTAATGTTCGATGAGATGTTGTGCCGCGAATGAACCAACTCTTCTGCTTGTCCTTCCAGCAATGCCATCAAATTTACTCATGAAGGGAAAGTTGGTATAAACCTCTACGTTGTTCCAGAGCCGGTCATGGAAAATGACGACGAATGTCGTCAGAATCCTAATGGGATCCTATCCAACAATGCAGAAAACAAACCGGAGGAGAATCACACATCTGTCAGACCTCGAATGGAGAACGAGACAGAGGAGATGCCTCGCTCGCTGGAGATGGAAACTACAGTATGGATTAGATGCGATGTATATGATACAGGAATCGGCATCCCAGGTCGGTCGCAAAATCACGAGAATTCTGTCTTTGTCAATTTTTGTTAATGCTCCTAGAAAATTGCTTCTGTATTAAAGATCGTCTTTGTTCCGACAGAGAACGCCTTGCCGACTTTATTCAAGAAGTACATGCAAGTCAGGGCAGATCACGCTCGAAAGTACGGCGGCACCGGGCTTGGCCTAGCGATATGCAAACAGCTGGTAATAAATATATATGTTCGGCCTGAAAGTATCTCTGTTCTCAACAACATCTAATTCCTTCCTGGCATACTTCTCTTTTGGGGCTTTTGTAGGTCGAGTTGATGGGAGGCCGGATGACCGTCACCAGTCAAGAGCATTTCGGGTCAACGTTTACTTTTCTACTGCCGTACAAGGTGTCGACGGCACCGGACAACTCTGATGATGCCGATGATGTTACAACTATGACAAATCACGAGACCGTACCCGATGACATTACCGAAGGCTTTTTTCAGTTTCATCCTCGCTCTCTTGGCTCTCTATTCCCCTTGAATGGTTCCAGCAGAACCTCGATGTTGTTGCCGAACGGTGTAGGTCATGGCCTCAGCGGGACTTCGGAGGGTTCCCAAGCTGATAATGGCAAGTTTAGCAGGATGTCCTCCCCGGAGGATGCTTCCTCTATCATTGGCGCTGCTGAGGCATTGACCGAACCAGAATGTTCGCCAGGGTGCAGTTCTTCACATGAAAGCACAAGTGCAGTGATTACAAGGAAGCATGGGAACCAGCATTTTATGCCAGATCACGCCGATCTCCAGAACCAGGCGGAATTGGAACAGAGGAATGGCAATGCGAACCTGACATTGCCAGGGCCATGTGAAACAATGAGGAAATCCTGTGAAAGTTCAGAGTGCACGACAGCAGGCAACTTGGGAGCAACGGCAACTAACGCAAAGCCTAAGATCCTTCTTGTCGAAGACAACAATATAAACATTATGGTGACACAATCGATGATGAAGCAGTTAGGCCATGGGATGGACATCGTAAAAAATGGAGTCGAAGCTGTCCAAGCCGTTCAACGGTGTTGCTATGATCTGATACTGATGGTAATGCCCTGAGTTGTTATGTCCCTCTCTTAGAGTCACGTCTGCAGCAATTTACTTATCTTGACGGACAACTGTTTGCTACCGCAGGATGTCTGCATGCCTAAGATGAATGGCCTGCAAGCTACAAGACTAATACGGTCGTTCGAACAGACTGGAAACTGGGATGCTGCGGCAGAAGCCGGGGTGGAAAATGTTTCTTTAGATTCCCCAGGCAGCATCAGCAACTCCAGTCAATCAACCCGCCGAGTCCCAATCATCGCGGTAAGCTACCAAAATAGGCACATAAATGCTTCACATGACACAACCTCTATCACTTACCCCTGTAACGATTTTTGTTTTACTTTGCAGATGACAGCAAACGCACTGGCGGAAAGCGCGGACGAGTGTTTTGAAAACGGGATGGACTCATTCGTGTCGAAGCCCGTCACTTTCCAGAAACTAAAGGACTCCCTCGACAAGTTTTTGCCATCGCATAGCACGACATAGGACGACAGGACGTGCTATGCGGGCTTGTTTTCATTCGGGTGCCGGCACAGCAGGACGTAGGACTAAAGCTAACATGTAGAAAAGGTTTGCTGGGTTGATTTCATGTGATTAAAATCTTAAGCAGCTGCTCTCTGTGTATACTCTTCTCTCTTTACATTAGACCAGAATTCGCTATTTTCATCAGTCTCCTTCTTCATCATCGTCGTCATCTTCTCATCTGGTGCTGAAAGAAGAAGAACCTTCAAGAAAAGGCTTGTTTAAGATTTTGGCTCTGATCAAAGTCCGATGGCTGAAAGTAAGTCTTTGTCCCGCACGCAAAGGAATGGGCAAAAGGCAAAATAAAGCAATGATTTACTCCTGGCAAATTGCTAAATGGGGAATATTCTTTCTTTCCTTGCAGAACTTGGTTAACAAAAGTCGCTAATAATTGCACTCAACCTGATATGACAAGATATTGATGTCGATTCCATTCATACACACCATTCATTGAATGACATTAAAGTAGTCTCTTCTGCTGCTGCAGTATTTTATGTTTTGTGGAAGTAATAGCGACTGGGAGCCACTGTGATCATGAATTTGATTTCCATGAAGTCTTAGGCCAAAGGAAAATATTCTCCTTCCCCCTCTTTACAGCACTCATATATTCCCATTCCGCCCAACTTTTCTAGAAACAACCGGGTTAAGATCGACCCTCGTTATATAGTCGCTGGAACCCGAGTTCCCTCCTCTCCTTTTTACGGGGATCGACTCCCTGAGAGAGAGTCCGGATTCCGAATGAGTACCTGTAAGCAGCTGCAGCGCCAAGCCGAGATTAGGCCTGATGACCATGCCCGCCATAAGTGGTGCGTGTCACTCGACGAGGAATCTTTCAGGAGGTTCTTCGGGCAGGGGAGCGGGGTCGTGAGGGAAGTTTTTGGGGAAGGGTCTTTGTTCAGTCCCCTGCTGTTTGGGAAATTCTTCGATCCCTCGGACGCGTTCCCTCTGTGGGAGTTCGACCCAAGCATAATACTGGCCGGCGTCAGGAGCCGCAGCGGAGGCCACAACGGGACGGACTGGTTCAGGACAGGCAACGAGTACGGGCTGAGGTCGGAGTTGCCCGGTAAGCCTCTCGGCGATTTAAAACGACTAAACTATCGAACAAAACAGTCGCATAGTTATCTCTAGCTGTGACTGTGCCGGGTTTGTTTACATGCTCAGGGGAGGGCAGCGTGCAGATATGGGTTGATGAAGGGAAGATAATGGAAATAAGCGGGTTGTGGAAGAAGGGACAGGGACAGGGGCAGTCAAGGGAGTGGAGGTGTGGGAGGTGGTGGGAACATGGTTTTGTAAGAAGGCTGGAGTTGCCGGAAGATGCCGATTGGAAGAGGGCCGAAGCGAAGGTGGATGAGGAGAGCAACTCCCTGGAGATCATCATCCCCATCAAAGCCTCCCCCCCTCCTGCAGCCGGGAACGACTGAGTATTCTTCGATTGTATCCACCTCGTCTTGATACTATATAACATTAATATTTAGTTCTCATGTAATGGGGATGTAGCTCAGATGGTAGAGCGCTCGCTTAGCATGCGAGAGGTACGGGGATCGATACCCCGCATCTCCATATTTTTTCCCTAGTGTTTTTGCTGTCCAGATGACTGATTCGAGGCACGTAATGGAGCACGGGGAGGTGGTTTTCTCGTGTAAATTTCTGCAATTCTTGTAATGACTATCGACCTCCATTCTAGTCCTTGCTTTCTTGCAATTGCGACCACCCATCTCTGTAAATCTATCTTATCCACAATACAATTTCTGGGGAGTCTTATCTCCATCAACAGGAGCAACACCACCTCTTTCTCTGCTTCTCGATATGTCTTCTTCTACTCTAGGCAATAATACTCAAATTCTTCATCATCCAAAGTGCAATGCATCCACCAACCCAATTCAAAGGAAGTCCTTTCCCTGCTCCCCCTGGTTCTCAGCATACCACCAGAGGCCGCGTCCTAGTTCCGTCGCCTTCTGCTTGCCGAAACCTCCTGATACCCACATCTCCCCTGTTTCGATCATCAGGTCTTCCTCATCTCCTCAGTCGTCTGCTCCCAAGCCACCGGCCTCCCGAGAAGAAGCCGTCCTTCAAGCAAAGACCTGCATAGCGACCACCTTGGAGAAGCCCCTCAACAACCCCAACCCAAGGCTCACCGGCAGATTCAAGAAGCTGAAACAACCCAAGTTTCGTGTCGAGATCCCTCTGATTGACGACTCGCCGGAATCGCTTGTTGGATTGGCTTCCGAAGTGTTCCGGGATCTTCCCATCAAAAGAAAAGGTCCTCCTGTAAGGATTCTGCTCCTATGGCCAAATCCTGAATCGCTGAGAAATGCCCTTGAGTCGTGCGAGGAGGCTGAAGTCTTGGACTTGGACATGTCTTCTCTGACGGCTAAGGATAACGTAACCATAAACTCCGCCGATGTGGGAATAGTCCTAGGACCTGATTCTGCACAGTTGGATGTCTTGAAGGCAGTTACTGAACAAATGCATCCGAAACCGGTGGTGATTTTCAACCCGAGATGGGCTTTCGAAGATGAGGAGAGTTTAGGAGAGGTAAGGAACTTTGTGAGGTCATTTGAGGTGATATATTCATTCGTCGGCCTAGAAGTTAGGGGCATCTTGAGCAAGAGGAAGGGCGTGATCTTCAAGTCTGTGAGGGACGGAGTGGTGAGCGGGGAGAGATGGTCAGTCCTCGTCGAGGAAGGGGAAGGAGAGTTGAAGGTAGTCTCGAGCTTTCAGTCACGGCCGTCCATCGGAGAGGTCGAGAACGTGTTGTATAACCTTATGGCTATGAATTCTCCCATCACTAAGTCTGCTAAGTTCTTGAGGGAGTTGGTCTCAAATGTAACTGGGAAGAAATGACTTGGCCTTTCGCAGAAGATCCTGAGACCCGTTCTTCTTGTTTCCTCTTTTGCCGTCTCGAAATCCAACCTCGGCCTGCATAATACTCTGTAGCAACATCCGGAGGCAAAAACAAGTCATGACATCATGAACGACAACGATCTAACAACAAACTAGAATTCATCTGTCATTTTCAAGACCCCTTCAATTTGTCATTAATGGACAACTGCACTGGACAAACAGAAATTCTCTCGGTTGATTGAACATATCAAGATGATTGTTTCAATTTGTCGACCGGCCGACTGTCGGATGATGCCAATGAGTTGTCCCTGCAACTGGACGCCGATCAATTAATTAGTACCAATGACAGGATTAGCATCGTTGAAGACATTGGTTAACGAAAACATGCCAGCACAAAGTACAAATTCCAGGCAGGATGGAGTCGGCCGAGTTTCTTTTTCCTTCGCTTTTATTCCATTTCGCAACTTTTCTGAGTTACTTTCATTGATATTATCTGCACAAAAAACTTGTGTGTGGATGAGCGAGAGACCATTAAAGCAGCCCAAGCAAGAGTTAGTATATCCATGTAAATCATGTCTCCTTGGTAGAATCGTTTACAGCGGACTTCCAAGAAAGAATCCAAAAGATCAATTTACAATGAATAGTGTCAAAAATACATTGGAATATACGCAAAGCGATCACTTCATTTAAGGTATCAAAGGCAACACATATGGCCAACCTAAAAGGCACGACAAATGCCAGCTTCCGGTGTTCTGCGCTTGACTCTTTCTTCATTTGTCATTTCTATGAAGATTTCCAATCAAAACTAAGAGATATCAACCTCTGCTTGAAAAGCATATAGTTTTTGTGCTTAGTAGTTTGGTGGTCAGGAGTAAGGCAGGCTGTCTTAACTGATCAAAATTGACAGAGGATTGCAGAGAATGGGGAAGAATCATGGAATCTTTGGTTTTGCGGACAAGGTGGACAAGGTCTTAATGGTTTTGGGGACTCTGGGAAGCATCGGCGATGGAATGCAGTATCCGCTAACCATGTTCATCATCAGCCAAGTCATCAACGAGTATGGCCAAGCTGGTTCTTCCGTTTCCATGGAAACTGTCAATAAGGTAATTCTCCGACAGGACTTTGCACGGGACGTTTCTCCATAACACAAGGAGGACTGATTGATCATTTCTTGCTCTTTTTATCAGTATTCCCTGAGGTTGCTTTACGTTGCGATCGCAGTCGGGCTGTCTGCTTTTGTTGGTAAGTTTCGCAGCGTAACTCATATTGCTATGATGTATGATATGCTCCCTTCTCATGCCCTTTTCGGGTAACGTGTTTTGCAGAAGGACTGTGTTGGGCGAGAACTGCCGAGAGGCAGACATCTCGTATGAGGATGACTTACCTGAAATCCGTCCTGAGACAGGAAGTGGGATTTTTCGATACACAAGAAGCCGGTTCTTCGACCACATACAAGGTTATCTCCACCATATCTGCTGACGCCAACACCATCCAAGTTGCAATCTGTGAGAAGGTAAGGACAATCACATAGAAGTGGTCAGGCCCGAGGCGATTGCATACTCAGCGTTTTGTTTCTCTTCATGCAGATACCGGATTGTCTCGCCTATGTTTCAACATTCTTCTTCTGCCTCTTGGTCGCGTTGCTACTGTCATGGAAGCTAGCCTTGGCAGCTCTGCCGTTCTCATTCATGTTTGTCTTTCCTGCGCTGGTTTTTGGCAAACTCATGATGGATATTGGCGGGAAGATGGTCAAGTCGTATACAGTTGCCGGAGGTATCGCCGAACAAGCAATTTCTTCCATCAGGACAGTATACTCCTATGTGGGAGAAAGTCAGACGCTACAGAAGTTCAGTAACGCTCTTCAGAACACTATGGAGCTCGGAATACGGCTCGGCTTTGCAAAGGGCCTGATGATGGGGTGCATGGGGATCATATACGTTGGCTGGGCTTTCCAGGCTTGGGTTGGGACTATCTTGGTCAGTGAGAAGGGAGAAAAGGGAGGGCATGTCTTTGTGTCTGGAATATGCATGATCATGGGAGGAATGTAAGTAAACAACCGCTATCTGCATTATTCTTTCAAAAGTCGTTTGATCTCTCGCGACCTATCGTTTTCTGTGATTTCAGATGTGTACTGAGCTCGCTGCCAAACCTGACAACAATAACGGAGGCCAAAGCAGCGGCAACTCGCATATCAGAGATGATCGACCGTGATCCAGCAATAGATGCCGAGGACAGAAAAGGGAAGGCCTTATCTTACGTTAGAGGGGAGGTAGAATTCCGTGACGTGTATTTCAATTACCCCTCGAGGCCAGATACTCCCATACTGCAGGGACTGAACTTCAGGGCTCCGGCGGGAAAGACTGTTGGTCTTGTCGGAGGCAGTGGATCGGGGAAGTCCACGATCATCGCTCTAATACAGAGATTCTATGACCCTATCGAGGGAGAGGTCATCCTTGACGGGCACAAGATAAAGAAGCTCCAACTGAAATGGCTGAGATCGCAGATGGGATTGGTTAATCAAGAGCCGGTTCTGTTTGCGACATCGATAAGAGAGAACATACTCTTTGGGAAAGAAGGCGCGTCCATGGAAGAAGTGATGACGGCAGCCAAGGCAGCAAATGCGCATGATTTCATCTCCAAGTTGCCTGATGGATATGACACGAATGTAGGCCAAATTGGTTCTCCGTGAGGAAACGTCCCTCTTTTGTTCTCATTTATAACGATCTGAATGTTGACGTATGTTTCGCAGGTAGGCCAATTCGGCTTCCAGTTATCTGGAGGCCAAAAACAGCGAATCGCCATTGCAAGGGCTCTAATCAGAGACCCAAAGATCTTGCTCCTAGATGAGGCCACCAGTGCGCTGGATGCGCAGTCAGAAAAGATCATACAGGATACAATCGAGAAAGCATCTGTAGGGAGGACTACGATCATCATTGCGCACAGACTATCCACGATTTGTGGAGCAAAACGCATTGTGGTCCTTCAAGCTGGAAAAGTAATCGAATCAGGGTCGCACGAGGAACTGATCCAGAAAGACGGGGAGTACCGCAAAATGGTCCAACTACAACAAATGACTGCAGAAAATGGTGATAACAGTCTTGGGACTCCTATCTACCAGAACCCTGGAAGGACCCCACACAGGTCAAGCGCCGTGCCATCGAGTCCAGTGAGTATCAGAGTAAGTGCACAAAGCACTCCCTCTGCAGCACTTTCTCCTCTCAGTCCAGGTCTTTCCTTCAGTGCGCCGTACTCATACACTATCCAGAATGATACTGATGAGAGCTTCGGAGAGGATTTCGAAGAAACCGATCTTCCACATCCGTCGCAGTGGCGTTTGATGAAATTGAATGCGCCCGAGTGGAAAAGAGCCCTGCTCGGATGCCTGGGGGCAATAGGGGCCGGGGCCATACAACCAGTGAACGCTTACACAGTTGGAGCACTAATATCGAATTACTTCAGGACTGACAAATCCATCATGAAAGCCAAATCGCGAGAATATTCCTTCATCTTTTTGGGTCTTGCGGGAGTTCTCTTCTGCAGCAGCCTGATTCAACACTACAGCTTCTCTGTAATGGGAGAAAAGCTGACGAAGAGAGTAAGGGAAAAAATGTTAGAGAAGATCATGAGCTTTGAGGTCGGCTGGTTTGATCAGGATGAAAACACAAGCGCCGCTCTCTGCGCAAGGATTGCCACTGAAGCAAGCACAGTGCGCTCCCTTGTAGGAGACAGGATGTCGCTTCTGGTGCAAGCAATATTCGGGGCCACCTTTGCGTATGCTCTTGGACTAGTCCTTACATGGAGACTAACTCTGGCACTGATTGCGGTACAGCCACTGGTGATTGGAAGTTTCTATGCTAGGAGCGTGCTGATGAAAAGTATGGCGGGAAAGGCACAGAAAGCACAGAAAGAAGGAAGCCAGCTGGCTAGCGAAGCCGTAACTAACCACAGAACTATTACCGCCTTCTCCTCCCAGAAGAGAATACTGGGGCTCTTCCGAGCCACCCTGGATGGTCCTAGGAAGGAAAGCATCAAGCAATCCTGGTTCGCAGGTGTCGGCCTTTTCAGTTCACAGTTCTTCAACTCGGCGACTGCGGCTCTTGCCTACTGGTACGGAGGAAAGCTTCTCTCACAAGACAAGATAACACCAGAGCACCTATACCAGTCGTTCCTGATACTCGTTTTCACCGCTTATATCATTGCTGAGGCTGGAAGCATGACCTCTGATATTGCCAAAGGAACCAACTCTGTCCGGTCACTGTTTTCCATCCTCGATAGAAGATCAGAGATCGAGCCTGACAGTGCCTGGGGGAGGGACTTGAGGAAGAGCATCAGAGGTCAAGTAGAGCTGAAGAACGTTTTCTTTGCATATCCGGCAAGGCCCGAACAGATGATCTTCCAAGGTTTGAGCCTTAAGGTTAGAGCAGGGAAGACGGTGGCATTGGTGGGTCCAAGCGGTTCTGGGAAGTCCACCATCATTGGCCTGATTGAGAGGTTCTACGACCCGATCAAAGGATCTGTTCTCATTGACGATCAGGACATTCAGAACTACAACCTAAGAAGTCTAAGGTCACAGATTGCACTCGTCAGCCAAGAGCCTGCCCTTTTCGCAGGTACCATCAGAGAAAACATTGCCTACGGGAGGGAAGACGCGACAGAATCCGAGATACGACAAGCTGCAACTCTCGCCAATGCACATGAGTTTATAAGGTACGGACAAAAGCATTCCTCTGGAGAATACGGATGCACGACACTTCTGATAATTATTTTCTTGTTATAGCGGCATGAAAGACGGATACAATACCTACTGTGGAGAAAGAGGGGTTCAAATTTCTGGTGGTCAAAAGCAGAGGATTGCGCTTGCTCGAGCCATGCTGAAGGATCCATCTATCCTTCTGCTGGATGAGGCGACGAGTGCCCTGGATAGCATATCCGAGAGCCTTGTACAGGAGGCTCTCGAGAAGATGATGATAGACCGAACGTGCATAGTAATTGCACACAGGTTGTCCACCATACAGAAGTCGGACTCCATAGCAGTCATCAAGAATGGAAAAGTAGCCGAACAAGGATCGCACAACGAGTTGGTCTCCCTTGGACGCAGCGGGGCATACAACGCTCTGATCAAGCTGCAAAATGGGCGAGGCTCTCTATATCGCTGAGAAATGAATATACAACGGGATGAAGCCTCATCTCATACTACCTGGTGGAATGTCATAAGCATAAAAAATATCTCTAAAGTTTCTGCAGATAAATGAGGAACCTTCCACAACTAAATAGTCACATGGGTTGGACTGGAGAAGTATTATTGGGTGATACTAAGCAGCAGTCTCAATCCATAGCTAACACAATGACATAATATCACCTCATGGTTGAAAAAGACCGAACATCAAAACCCAATAAAGGGCCTTCCTATTCTAGAACAGGGAGGACAAAAGGAAATAGTAATCTTCTTTATACAGATGAAGGTTCGTCACTCGTCATCCTTGTATGGGTACTCTTCTGGCACTTGCTTGAGAAGTTTCACCTGGAGTTCGTAAGCATCATCCCCTCTCAGCATGTCACGAACCCATGTCACCTCAGTCTTCATAGAAACCTATATAGAGCAGTCGTGCACATATAAAAAAAAAGTCATCAAGAAAGTGAAAGGAATGAAAATGCAATTTCAGTCGTGTTATTAGCCTTTGCAATTGCCCCTCCCATGCAACAGAAAGTCTCTTCAGAAAAGTTATACCCATGGGACAAAACCACCACCGAAAGCTATATTCACAAGGATGAAAATACAGTAACACTTTGAGCACAAACGCCATAAATTTCAAACGCCAAATGCATCGCTATGATAGATATGATATGCTTCACTGTAAAGACTGCATTATATTTTCTGATAAAATTTACTGATGGGACTAAATACATGCTCTGCCAAACAGACTATACGTAGAAATGAGTTTGGCAGAGTATCCCGTATTATGCAAGTGAAAAGAGCAAATACCATCTCCAAGGCTCCTCTGATAACTCCGCTCAAGACATTGCAGTAATACAAGCCTTGGCAAGTGTCAGGAAGCTCTACGAAATCAACCAAGGGATTGTCCTCCAAAACTATGCTGCAAGTAGTCCCGTCAGCATCCCAGTTAGTTACTGAGGCCGAGATTCCCAAGAACATCTTGAAGCCTACCTGGAAAGAACGGTATCAGATTCATTTGTCCGCCCAAACGGCCATCTCAAAAGACATTAGCTCAGCTGAACAATGAAGGAAAAACAGGAATCATCTCAACACAAAAGTCATATCCATTTTTCATCCTCATTCTGAATTTCAGGGAAGGACGGAAAGAAAAACCTTGGCAATAACATCAGCAGTCTCCTTGAAGTCCACGCATCTAGAGATATTAGCCTTGGCAAGGAATTCGTCGATCAGCCTAATTCCTATATTGTAACCCCTAAACAAAGACAAACAAAACTCATTGATGATAATCTCCGGGCGTAACGAAGTCCCGAAATAAGAACAAAACAAGCACCGAGACAGCGGAAAGAGCCGAACATCTGATCGAGCTGCTTGTTGACTTCATCCACCTCCTCAAGATCCGTCAGCAGCTGTCTCACGATCGCCCCATAGGTCAAGGTAAACAGCTCCGCATTCTGCAAGGTCAAGACCACGGTTTCTACAGTCTCCCGATCCCGAGCAACACACCGACTCGACTCAAGATCAGTGGCGGAATACGAAAAATCTTACGACACGCTCGATGCTGGCGAAGATGGCGTCGCCGGATCGGGGAGGGACCGCCGGCATCTTCTTTCCCCAGTCACTGGTTGCCGTCGTCTGCTTCGCTCCCCCTTTGTGAAGATCCAATTCCAAATGATGGGGGGAGGAAGGATCGATTATCTATTGGGCCTTATTTTAATGGGCCCATTACGATGGGCCTACAAATACGCCCATTACTTCCCACGAAGGCCTCGTTTTCGGAGGTTGGTTTTTGTTTGTTTTAGCGGAAATTCCAAACCTGAGTCGGCTAAAACAGAAGAAGGGTCAAATTGGTAATTGGCCATCCAGTTCCAAAGGAGGCTGGCAGGCCCTTCTGGATCCTTCCCGTCCCCGTCGGTGCCTAAAACCCGCCCTATAAATACGACCGAGCTCCATTGTCGGAGAAAGGTAACCCACGCCAAGACGTCTCAAGGACAAGGAAATTCGACCTACTCGTTCCCGATCTCGATCTTCTCTCGTTCAGGGTAAGGGCATAGCACGATCGTTTTTCCTTTGGATCCGGCTTCTCTTGAAGTCAACCCCCGTCGATTTGTTACGTGATTAATCGGTGTGGTTCGTGATCGTCGACGTCGATTTCTTTGGTTCCGTCCCCTGCCGTGGTAGTTGATGTTGGTTCTTTCGTTTCGATGCGATCGGGGTGTTGGATCCTGGTTGAATTGTTAGGATTCGGACCGATTTATTGTAGAATCAGCGGATTGTTGTTGTTGATCGGGTTCTTTAATTTCTTCAACGTGTGTTCTCCTCGTTCATGACTACAGACGATATGTCGGCGGATTTGGTCTTGTGATTGTCGTTTTGAAGTGATCAAATCAGGCCTGATTCGATGAATAAATTGTAGATGGTCTTTTGTGTGTCTTGATTTCTACAATTGTGTGTCATTGGATTGATTCTTGCTTTTCTCTGCATAAGAGAAACCTGAGTAGAGATCTTGTTAGGCTGAAAAAATTTCTGATAGGTCTGTAGAGTATTTGATCGATTGGTTTTGTGCTTTTGTGCCATTAGATGCAGATCTTCGTGAAAACCTTGACTGGCAAGACAATCACCCTTGAGGTGGAAAGTTCAGATACAATTGACAATGTCAAAGCAAAAATCCAAGACAAGGAGGGGATTCCCCCGGACCAGCAAAGGCTCATCTTTGCTGGCAAGCAGCTTGAAGATGGCCGAACTTTGGCCGATTATAACATCCAGAAGGAGTCCACCCTGCACCTTGTTCTTCGTCTCAGGGGTGGCATGCAGATCTTTGTGAAGACATTGACGGGCAAGACTATCACTCTCGAGGTCGAAAGCTCGGATACCATTGATAACGTAAAGGCGAAGATCCAGGACAAGGAAGGTATCCCTCCGGATCAACAGCGACTGATCTTTGCCGGGAAGCAACTTGAGGACGGGAGGACCTTGGCCGATTATAACATCCAAAAGGAGTCCACTCTGCACCTTGTTCTTCGTCTCAGGGGTGGCATGCAGATCTTTGTGAAGACATTGACGGGCAAGACTATCACTCTCGAGGTCGAAAGCTCAGATACCATTGATAACGTCAAGGCGAAGATCCAGGACAAGGAAGGCATCCCTCCGGATCAACAGCGACTGATCTTTGCCGGGAAGCAACTTGAGGATGGGAGGACCTTGGCTGATTATAACATCCAGAAGGAGTCTACCCTGCACCTTGTCCTCCGCCTGCGTGGCGGAATGCAGATCTTTGTCAAGACCTTGACGGGGAAGACCATAACGCTCGAGGTGGAGAGCTCTGATACAATTGATAACGTGAAGGCGAAGATCCAGGACAAGGAGGGCATCCCACCGGACCAGCAGAGGCTGATATTCGCAGGCAAGCAGCTGGAGGATGGAAGGACCCTCGCGGACTATAATATCCAGAAGGAGTCGACCCTGCACTTGGTGCTTCGCCTGCGCGGCGGCTGTTGAGGATGGACTGATCTGCATATGTGATGGTTTCTTTGTTTTGCGCGTTGGTTTAGGAGCATGTGAAAGGAGTCCTTGCACACATCTTTGATTTGCTTACTTTCTGTGATCATTGTCTTATCCTTTAAGCATCAATCGGAAGGGGAAAAATAAATACAATACCTTTGATTTGCCAAAGAATTTAAACAAACAACTTCACAATTTGTATCACACGTAATTGAGTTACATGGTTTAGTCTTGCTCGACCGAGTCACAATTTTGCGGTTTAAAAAGTAAAATTTTGGGGTTTCGAATGGAACAAAAGTCGGGATTCGGAACTGGGTACGGAGCCGGGCTTCAGATGGGCTTGGGCTTTGGATTACGGACTTGGACTTGGTTTGATTATGGGCCTCTAAATCTGAATATAGGCCGGTTCTTCTTGATCCAGGGTACAAGGTTTCGTGACCCTGTGGTCATGCTATCCTATTCCTGACAACCAATACTATTTTTCCACGTAATTGTCTAATACTATGATCCAAAATTACTATTGAAATACTGAGATCTTTCTCAGTTAGTACATGCACCGCCATAACGCTTTTTGTGTTCTGATTATGAAGAGCGTTCATTCCTTCTCGGCTCGGTTATTGATAGAGCGAATAGATCTGCCTCATATTGGTTTAAAATAGATCTACCTAGATTAATAATCTATCATTGCTTTGTTTTTCCTTAACCACTACATACCAATTATGACGTGAATCCCTGGATCCATCTCGGTGATATAAAGATTCTCTTTAGTAATAAGAGAATCGACACGCACTTTACAGTCATAACAAGGTCCCCATATTTTAACGGGAACGTCCTTCCATGACGTGATTATGGATTCATACTCATCTCTTTTTCAATCCGGTCCCTTTTCTGTCACAGATCTTTTCGAAATGAAGGAATGCCATATACCTGGTACAAACACTGCTCTTACTTGGTGTCCGTCAACCCACACATCATTCTCCAATTTCCACGAATTTTAGACTGGTTGACTGACTGCATCTTGATGCCATCACTTACTTCTTCAATTCTTTCTCAAACTGATCTTTTGATATTGTATTTTCTTCTCTTTCGTTAAAATTCCAATTGACTATTTATAAGCCAATTCATTCAATTTATTTCAAGCACGTGGCAAAGCTACTTCAAATACGTAGCAAAGCTACACTATAAGTCCTAATAGACCATCTACCTTTGTTAGTTTGTTTCTTTGTGTTTGTTTGTTTATGTATTTGTTATTTATTTATTTATTTGCACATCAAAACAACAAACTATGTTGTGGTGTAGTGGTGAGAGCTCCTTCCTTTCTTTAAGTAACCCACGATCAAATATATGTATATATAAAACTTGAGGTATTAAATAATGGTTGCACATATTATAAAGTTTGTTTTACGCAACCATTTTAATTTTACACTCGTGGAAGGAGATATATAATTATCTAAACACGAGTAAAGGGTCACACACAATCTTTTGGTGTGACAAAATGTTATGAGCCTAGTGAGATATGACCATGTTGTGCCATGAATGATTGGTTGCCAAAGTGGCCTATTTATGGCGACAGTTGTTTCTTATTCTCTATTCATATATGCATTTATTTATTGAAGGAACATCATAATGTACTTCAAGTGTTTGACTGCTAAAGTGGCTAGCTTGTACGTGACAGGTGGTGGTTCCTTAAAGGCGGCATGTGTTAATTTCCCACAAATTTTATAGCACATTGTGCTATGTATGATTTTATCAAAATGGATCGTGCATGGCGACACGTGATCTGGTGTGGGAATTCTTTGATTCTGGATTATTGGATTAGACTATTTATTTCTCAAAGGTAATGAATTTGTCGAATCTTTTGTTTCTTTATGATCATGTGGGAAAGTTTATTTGCTTTGTGTTTTCTCTGCCCAAAGGGGAGTTGACATTGGAGTATAAGGATTCTTCATAGTTGTTAGATCTAATTGATTGATGTTGTGCAGCTCATAATACTTAACAGTTGCGTTACGTTTATTCTACGGCTTCCTTCAATATGTGCAATAATGCTATCACCGTAGAGGTCTTAAGTGGTTTAAATTATAAAAGTGGAAGCAGGACCTCGAGTTTGTTACGGGCTGCATTAATCAGGATATGGGCAATGGTATGATGTGTATAAATGTATTGGATGATTCTAATTATAAGTAATGGAAGTGAAATTTAGAAATTATCATGAGGTGTATAGATTATGAGATTGGTCTCGTTATGGATGAGCCATATAGGCCTGCAGTTGATAGTCCTTCTCAAGAGAAGAGGAAGTATTAGAAGTGGACTAAGGCAAATAAATTGTGCATGTTGGTTATTCAGAGATTAGTTTCAGAACGCTTGCTTAATGGTTTGCCAGAAAAAAAAAGTTTCTTCCCATTGCTATTAGTGGGAGAAATACAGGCTCTGGACAGCAGATATGGCCATTTACTAAACTTTTGTTAGAATGTGGCATCATACTGCAATATACTATATCTTATACTCCTGAGCAGAATGGCGTGACGGAATGAAGGAACCGAACTCTAATGGATATGGTAAGGAATATAATGGATAAGTGCAACTTGCCTAACTATCTTTAGGGAGAGACATTTAAGACAGCTGCATACATTAACAATAAAATTCCCAGCAAGTCTATGTAGAAAACTCCATTTGAGTTATGGATTGGGAAAAAACCTAGTCTTAATCTTTTTTGTGTTTGGGGTTGTCCAACTTAGGTGGGGTTGTTTAATCCCATTGAGAAGAAGACAGATCCCCGAACAATTCGTGCTTTCTTCATTAGATATCCAGAAAGATTTAAGAGTTAAAAATTTTGTTGTCCCTCAAAGGAATATAAAGTAGTAGAATATATTACTGCAAAGTTTCTGGAGAATAATATTGCAGATATACGAAATTTTCCCACTTCCTCATCGAATGATTGAAATTATGATGTCATTACTGTGTCACCTGCTACAAAAACTACAGATATTGTGGCTTTATTAAAAATATTGATTCATTAGAGGAAGCACATAAATAGGAGCAAGATACTGTCATCCTTCGACTATTCTAAAGATTGCTCCTGTGAGGAGATCAACTAGCGCAAGGAGAGATGCTATATCTGATGATAATGTTGTATTCCTTGGTAAAGATCACAGTATGCTAGTTAGTGGTCCCATAGATTTTGAAGAAAGCGGTAACTGGACCTTAGGGCAATGAGAGGGCGAGTGTGTTGATTATAGCTGGTTGTTGTGGGACGACCCTTGATGCCTGAAGAATAATAAAAGAAGCTTCTTTGGTAAGGAAGTAGCCCTCCGCTCGACAAATGAAAGAGCGAGCGAAGGGGCGATAGATGAACCAGCCAGAGTTTGCGTCTCCAACAAGGAGACCAGCCAAGGGGCAGCCGAAGAACGTTAAGAGGGACAATTCTTGAATGGAGACAACCCTCTCAACTCAGCAAATGAGGTGGACGGAGGGATGAATAGTATAAATACCAAAGGGGCAGATGGAAATTGAGGTATGGACACCTCCACCCACCACCCTTGGGCATCTCTAAATTCTATTCATATATGAGCGAGTGGAGTTACTTCG
This sequence comes from Melastoma candidum, assembly GCA_023653495.1. Taxonomy (NCBI): domain Eukaryota; kingdom Viridiplantae; phylum Streptophyta; class Magnoliopsida; order Myrtales; family Melastomataceae; genus Melastoma; species Melastoma candidum. The sequence goes on from CM042889.1 coordinate 19,493,469, forward strand.
TATTTGTGCTGTGAGCGCTTGGCTGCCAAAGCAGCTCGTTTGCATTGACAAGTGAGGTGCTTCACGGCAAGTGCATCCGGATGAGTTGCTTTAAGTTTGCACTCTAGTTGTTTGGCTGTCATAGTGGCTCAGCCGGAGTGACAGCTAAAGTAATGATTTAGCACTGTTACACGAAACTAAGGAGATGCTGTCTAGATCCTTAGATATGAAGGATCTAGACAGCATCTCCTTAGTTTCGTGTAACAGTGCTGAAGGATTTGGGCGAGGCTGCTTATATTCTTGGAATTGAAATTTGTCAAGACATATCTCGAAATGTGTTGGGTCTGAACCAAAGAGATTATATTGATAAGATACTTGAGCGATTCTCTATGTCGTCTTGCAAACCTAGAGATGTACCAATAGTGAAAGGAGATAGGTTCAATAAAGATCAATATCCCAAGAATGATATTGAGAAAGAGTGCATGAAAGACATTCCTTATAACAGTGCACTTGGTAGCCTCATGTATGCTCAAATCTGTACTAGACCAGATCTTGCCTTTCCTGTCAGTGTTCTTAGTAGATATTTGTCTAATTCGAGAAAAGAGCATTGGACTGTTGTTAAGAAGGTAATGAGATATTTGCAACGAACTAAGGCTAACATGTTGGTCTATAAGAGAGTGGATAACCTTGAGGTAGTCGTATACAAATTCCGATTTTCAAGGTTGTTCTGATGACATGAAGTCTACCTCGAGTAACATATTCATGTTGGTTGGAGGAGCTATTTCCTGAAAAAGTTTTAAACACAACTCTCATAGCTTCATCGACTATGCATGCAAACTTTGTTGCATGTTATGGGGCGTCATTTCATGTTACTTTGCTCATATATTTTATTTCAGGCCTTAGAATTGTTGACTTCATTGCTAGATCATTAGTGATCTATTGTGATAGCAGTGTTGCAATGTTCTACTTCAAGAATAACCGAACTACGGGTGGTTCTAAACACATAGAGATTAAGTATCTTAAAGTTCGCGAGCTAGTAAAGCAAGACGATATTGTTATTGAACATATCGGTACAGAGTCGATCTTAGCAGATCCATTAACTAAAGGACTTAGGCCCATAACTTTTAAGAAACATGTTGTAGACATGGGTGTTTTAGAGTTTGATATTTTTGGTTAGTGGGAGTTTATGATACTCTTTGATTGTATCCGACATTTTGTGAACTTTCAGTTTTTTGTTGGATATTGAGTATCTTATCGTCGACATTATATATTTTGACATGCATGCAATTACTTTTATATCTTGTGCACATGACATTCATTAAAGAAAATCTTGAGACTTGGTGCTTAGTCTCGAGTAGGACGGTATTATCGCTAAAGTTTGTCTCTGATAAAGCACCGTAAAGTTTGCGCGCATTCAGGTTTTGAGACATGTAAAGGAGCATCACTTGCTCAGAGGTTTTTCTGGCTCGCTATGGGCATAATGTTATAGAAAGATTATGATCGACTGAAGTAGCATCAAATTTGATCGCATAAGGGATGCTGTTTCGGCTGCATCGCCACGTTGACCCATGGCGACTTGATTGCTTAGTGTTATGATTATGGTTGTCTTGTATCATTAAGTGATGCTCGGACAGTCATAGTTCGACGCTGGGTAATTTAGTTGGTCGGGGTTATTTGAAATGTTGTCTAATATGACCATACAGATGTTACAGCATGGAGTCATTTTCTAAAATATTTTCGGATACAATTAATGTTGCCCAAGTGGGAGAATGTTAAAATTTTTTCTTATATGGGCTGCCATTAATTGTATAGTTTTATATTACCTTTTATTTTATTTTATTAAAGTATATTTTATAAAACATGTTGACATAAGACAGTGCATGAAATCTCATTAAAGTATCTTGATCGCTAAAGTTTTTGGGATGCGTACATCTCGTTTATTTATTGTGGTTTACGGCTAGGGGTATGCCATTTTATATCCTATGGTTTGTTGATGGATAGGACTATATGTTTTACCGATTATGATTATTTATGGCTATGTCACTTCCCTTATCCTTCAGACTTTTACTTATTAAAGGGCAAAACTGGCTTTTTATAAGAATGTATATATAGAGTTTCTAGTATCTGGAAAATGTAACCCTGTTAGATATAGTTTTCTTTGGCATCCTCCATCGAGAGTAGTCGTACATTATCGGGAATACGGATATTTTTCTTTTCGATCCATCTTTCCTTGGTTACTTTATTTGTGGTTTCTCTGATTACGTAATATAATCAACAGCGGAGGCATGGTGGGAGAAGGGTCGAGGCACATGAGGCCGTGCTGCCAGCAGTTGAGGATGATGGACTCTGAGTGCAGGTGTGAGGGTCTTAAGGAGATGATGATGGAGGAAATGATGGAGATGGGATTCGATGGCCGTGATCTGGAGGCGATGATTAGGAACCTTCCATCGATGTGCAGGATTGAGCCTAGGATGTGCAGCATGGGGATGATGAGGCACCGCCGGTGGGCTTAGAGAGCGATACTAGACAACATATAGCGATGAAGGATGAGAATGGCAATTATCGCGACTCGAGCGTCGCGTCAATAACGGGCTACTTACAAAATTACTACTTGCACTATCGTGTGGGATTTGTATCCAAAGTGGCTGTTACAATCTAATAAAAATCTCATCCTTCTCTGCCTGGTTACGACGTTTTCTTCTCATCTTGTTCGATTGAAGTGGTGGAACACATGGTCGAAAGGTCTATTACAAGCAGCCATATTAAAAAAAAAAAAGAGGAAACTAAAACTTGGATGGATTCGAAATCCTAAGGCAAACGATACCTTATCGAGTAATAACGAGCAAATCAGTAGTTAGGAAGACAATGTCAGTATTCCTCGATGTCAATCTCGCAGTGCCGTGGGGGGACTTGGCAAACCGACGATAGGTTTTATGCCCTCTGGATTATCTCCCTCAGCTTGTGCCCCTGGAGTTGCTTCCTCTGCCTCTGCTCCTTGGCTATCTTCCTTATCCCCTTGCACCTGCACGGCTCCTCCACCTGCCTCAGCTGCTGGCAACACTCTTGTAACCGATGCTGCTGCTGTTCCTCCTCGATCTCCCTTCTCGGCACCAAGATTTGTCTTTGGAAACAATTACGTTGACTCATTGCCAAAAGGGAAAAACTAAATGCCCCTGGAGACCTGATCTGATAGTGCAGTTTTAACTTCCATGGGTGAGGTAATGTCGGCAGTGACGCAGATGGTGAGCATGATGAATGCTCTCATGGCAGCCGGTGTTGGGAAAACTTCTTCACGAATCGATGGGAAATGTTCAAATCTGAACGACGAGAGCGGACGCGATCTAAACAAACCAATGTTAACAAATGCCTTCACCGCGCAAGTGCACTCTCTTTAAGGAATTATTTGCCCCTACTATGAAGTTGTAGCCTAGGAAGTAGCACGAATATACCTCAAGGAGTAATGAAGATCACTAACACGCGATTCTGCAAAATCGAATGTTCCAACAAGAAATCTCAAAAGGAATATGGTGTTTAGATATTTTAAAGCGAGATTATATATTTCTCCACAAGTGTTATGTCTTAAATAGATATAGAGACATTAGAAGAAGACATGTCATTTTACGAAGATTCATGTCTAATCTAGAGAACATGTTTTTTCATGAAGCAACTCCTTGAAAAATAAAGAGTCATAGTTGTTCGCCAAAGGGTTGTGTTCTCTCAATGATAACCATCTCCAATTCCCAATAGTTATCTTTGGTTATTTCGTATGAATATACACAACCATTCAAATAACACTTCATTCATTCAACAATGTGATCCACACAAACCATTTTATTATCAATTTGTTTATTAGTCGGTGTGGCCACACTAAAATCCTTTCTGGCTACACTAATATACTCTCGTGTGGCCACACCGAAGTGTGGTGTGGCCACATCAATCCTCCAGTTCACAAAAAACTCATCGGTGTGGCCACACTGAAATCTGGTATTACCACACCAACTATTATGTTCCGCATTGACGTTAAAATGTCCAACAGCCGGCCATTCCGCCTTGAGACCTCCTGGGATTCTCCTCGTCGTTGATGGTGATGGTGGTCCTGTGGGCACAGACCACCCTCTCGGATGCCACAAGGGCAACGCTAAGTAACACCAACGGCAAAGCCAGGTGAGCCTGGCCTTGTACTTCATGGTGCATTCGACTTGTCGAGTTGGTACTGAAAGTGCATCTTCGGCGATAGTGACACGACTTAGCTTGAAATAGTCCGAGGAGATAAGTGCGCTGCTGTTAATAGGGGAAGAGAGGTGTGCGACATGCTTACGTGGCTTTTTCAAAGGTTCGGCTTCCGAATCAAGGATTGCCTGATTATTAGAAGAATGGAAAGTAGAATTCATGGAAGATGAGAGTGAAATGATTTCATTAGAAGAGATCTAATTATTAACACCAAGAACAAATACTAAACTCAAGGGATAACAACTAGTAGAGTAGCGTTCTCAACATGACTTCAGCCGGCGAGAATCGACGAAAACGGACATTTATTGGACATAGACGAGACAGTCTCGGAGCCCTTGCCGCGAAAAGGCTTCTCAGTACCAGACGGCACGGATCTCGCATCTCTGTGGCGCGACTCTGCAAACAGAAGGGAGGTCCCTCGCAGCACGCACGATCTCCTCCATCTCCTCACCCGCATACTCCCTTTGCTGCTCCCTCACGATCATCCTTATCTCCTGGCACCTGCAACCCTCGTCCATCTGTCTCAGCTGGTGGCAGCACGACCTTCGGTGCATCGAGGGTCCATCTGTAACTTCCTCTACTACGCTGCCTCCCGGACGGCTGTGGCGGGTCGCTAGGTATCGCTCACAGTGGTGGAGGTCTTGCTTCTCGATCTCCTCCCGGCAAGCCTTGGTGTGGCGGGATTCCCCTTGGCGTTGCTCTTCTTCGTACTCGATGGTGGTGATGGTGGTGCGGTGGGCCATGACCAGATGGGATACGAACAGGAGCGCAAACACGACAACCAACTCAGCCGAAAGCTTTGCCATGACCGGAGAATGATTGTTCCGTTAAAGATGAGTTGAGCTGAGGCTTGGGATGATGGGACGAATGAAGGGAGGAAGGTGTATTTATAAGAGTTTTCAGAAGATATTAAGTTCGACTAATCCGAGGTTGTTTCCTTAATTTACGTTGGACTCGGAACTACCAATTCACTCGTATATTTTTCTTTTTCTTTTGAAAAGAACCAGTAAACACGCCACCTGCATCCTAACGATCCTTTCTGTTGTACAACGTTGTCATAAATTGTTCATCTATCCTTCTGTATGTTCAAACCACCACAGTTGTATAAATCGAGAAGACGATGGATGGCTTCTGGAAACGACATTTTGTCCCTAACATCAAGTTATTCGCCTAATCGGACAACAGCGTTCTTACACAATGTTTGCTGCGAAATCGACGTTACAGTTGACGGGAACAAATGGTGCCATGTGGGGGTTGAACTGTTTTTACAATCGGATTTTACAGCAGGGGTTGTTTTCTGTTCTTCTGCAGAGCCTCCGCAGATGTATATCGAAGTATGTTTCTGCTCCTATTCTGTCGAAGTAATTCACAAGAACTCCGCACAAACTTAAAATTATACTCAATTACTCCAAGAGCGTCTTACATGCCGTCGTCAAGCCTTTTTTGCCTGCAAAGCGAAGGGAAAAGGATAAGACTAGGTGGGTTCTATGTCCAAGTCAACAGGCAAAGCAAATGCAGAGAACAATATCAATCCATCTCTCTCACCAGTCTTTTTCTTTTCTATTATACGGCTATTTACTTTGTCGATGGATAGAACTTCCAGTGTAGTTCTTAATGTAAGGCGAGATTACCTTTCTGAGATATTTCTTGTGTGCTTTCATAGCCCCGGAGCAAGCTTTCTTGGCATCTAAGCTTCCCGTAATATCATTTAGTATCTGACAACATCAAGCAAACAAAAACAAAATAGACTTGATTAAGTTAACAATGAGGCCGACAAAGAAAGATGGCATGGGATAACTCAGATCATGGAGGAAGTAAAATATATTTTGAGCGATGAGTCGCTCAAAAGAATCAAATTTATGCCACTTAAAAGTTTCAGTTAGGTGCAAATAACTTTGCAAAATTATAAATATAGAGAGAGTTACCTTAACCACGTCGTCCAGGCCATGGGCATGGTGCATGAGCTTCGAGCTCCTGTCCTTCAATACACTGGCAACTAGGAAGACTGATATAGGAAGACCAGCTTCAGAGTTAGTCACTCCATTTCTCAGATTAGCTCTTTCAAACTTTCCACATTGTCTGATTGACTTGCCCTTCCTTTTAGACACGTGGGAATTCTCAATTGCTGAATCGGGATCTTCATAAAGAAGGAACAAGTCTGGGTCATATTCCAAAGCCCACATCATCTGTCATAAACACGGATAATTAATGCATTATATTTCAAGGCGACACAAGCCAAAAGTTGCTCCTTATGTGACCAGTTGTCATGGTTTGAGCATGGAATCATCCTGTTTGCAAATATTTGCAAAGATATATTTATTTGTTTGCCAAACTTGCACTACTAGGCATCACGATGCTCCTATAAAGAATCTGCATCTGGGATTGTTTTCAGTTCATACCTCCCATAGATAGAGGGAATCACCAAAGGAGAACTCCCGCCGAAATAAAACCATTAGCATTCGAACAGCGAAAAGGTAGTTACCTCCACCAAGGTTCTCTGCCATAAATTAAAAGAGTACAGTTACATTCTATCTGTTAACATGACGACTACAGCACAATCTACAGATCTGGTTTGTCAGTAGCTTAAATTTTTCTAGATTTTGCATCGGACGAGCAAAGATAAACCATCCACATGATTATTACTTTCTTTTTTAACGAAACAAAGAACATAAACCAACCATATGTGTTTTACAAAAGGATACAAATGGTGGTTGCCAACAATTACCTTACATGGCTAATTTTTTCTATCAGAACTTAGCATCATAAGGCATCCTTGCCGATATGATTATTTTTCATGTTTACAAAGATGTTAAATGAAACATAAAAGTGATTTGAGTACCTAAGTGCTGATGAAGTTTTGGGTCAATAACTTGAGTAACTTCAGCTAAATTAGAAAGCTGGGTCTCCACTCCGACTGATCTGCCTGTGCATCTGAAGTTT